>CM021526.1:21479180-21502526 GCA_010994315.2 Pisaster ochraceus | reverse complement strand
ATCACGTTTCTTCTAGTTTAGTTAACCAGAGTGTTGCCAATATAATATTGCCATTATAACATATAAATCTCTGCGTTACAGTAGTTAATACTTAAAAACTTCAAAGACTCAAAATGGATTTTTTTTTTTTGGGGGGGGGGGGACACTGACGACACGTCCATCCATCGGCCATAGATTTGTGCATGTTACATGTATGAGTTTATGCATTGTTCGTGTGTACCTGGTAAGGTTTTTGCATGTTTTTTGTTTTGAAACAGAATCATTTATCAGTCGGCGAAAATGAATTTTATAGAACCTTAATAACATAATCTTCTACAATATCTGCGTTTCTCTCAACTTTTTTTGTATGGAAAACACAGGCCCTCCCCCACCCCCACCCCACCCCACCCCACCCCACCCCCACCCCGCCACATTCATATAGAAAAAATGCACACCTCGTACTTGAAACTATTGCGACTTCACATCAACCCATTCTTCAGTGACACATCCTCAATAGCCCTATCAAATCGAGTGAGTATTGACATTTCCCACAGATTCTTTATTTAAAACTTTCCTGTCTGTCTAGGTACTCGAGGTGCTCTTCATAATGAGCGAAGTACACGTGTACTTGAACAAGGGGGTCTAGTGCTTGTAAAACAAGCTGAGACGACTTGATAACAGTCTAATAGTGATCGTTTGTGGATGAATCTACTCTGCGTGCACAAAGTTCACCAAACATGAACTGTGTATTTGTTTTGTGTACAGGTTTGTTTCGGTTGAAAAGCAAATCGAGTGGAAAGTTCAGGTTCGAGACAGTAACCCTCCCCAGGCTCCCTGAGCAGGATTAATGGCGTTGGTCTTTTAATTGTTATTGGTGACTTGCCGAGGGCGCCCACTTTCGCCTCTATATACGTCAATCCAAAACCCAGCACTCGTAAAAGTTCTAAAACGATTAATTTCCACCATACATTTAGACTTCTTATTATGGTCCTAATTTCAGTGGGTGACTTGTCTTGTGCAGTGACTTGACAAGAGGGTACAACTACAGAGAGGTGTGGCTAGTGGCTACCCATGGAAAACAAAATAATATAATAAAGCTGCAATTACAATATACAACCCATAAGAGGGGACGTGTAGGTCCTAACTGACAACGTCCATACACAGGCTCCGAAACACAACAACCACTCTGGTGATAAATATTTTATATTATTACTAATTATGTCTGTCTATTAATTTGTACCAGCTGCGCTTTGAAATAATGATTGTTCACGCAAGGGAAAATGTATGAAGGTTTATAGTGACCCGGCCACGTTTCCAATAGAATACAGTAACATACAATACAATAACACTTTAATGTTCCTGTATGGGAAATTTATGTTGCCTTTTACATACAAAAACATTACACTAAAGGCTCAAATTACAACGAATACATTACCCCTGCGATGCCACTACAGTGTCGCCAGAAGACACGGTTGTTTTAGTTTTTTTAATAAAACCCAAAATTGTTGGGCAAATACTGTGAAACTCCAGTTATGCCCCTTTCAAACCATGCCGAAAAACATGGTTTAGTCACCTTTAATCCTGGGTGAACGCACTTGCGACACCAGCCTTGACAAAAGACAGCCTTAGTCATCGCCCATTAGATTACACATTCCTTCGTGCCTGAGCCACCAGCCACTAGTCAAAACAATGATTACACTTGTCTGGGATGTGGGTTTTCTCGGGTTAGAGGAAGTCAAGATGACCCCCATTCATGTATTAAGACTACTGAACAGAGGATTGTATACAGGGTTTGAGTGTACATTACATATACCAAACCTGCTTCTCATAGCGACACTGTTTGCACCACAGTGTGAGTTTGAGTCGTGTTGGAGGTGCAGGGTTACAATGGTATAAAAGAATAAGCCTACAATCAAACAATTTAAACAGGTTAATTCATTGTTCCGATCTGAACTTATTTATCAATTAATGTCTGTAGAAAAACGTAAAACTTCATACCACACAAAGACGTCATTCCGATTTGTTGCATCTGGTCTTTACGATCCAATACTTCATCATGGGAACCAGACCCGGTCAATCAGAATGACATCTTCCAATGATATGAGAACTCCCGAAAGGCATCTTAAAAATCTAACTTTGACGTCTTTTCAAAGTGATCTTAGGAACATGGATACTCGGATGGTCATTTTAAGTTCAGAATGAAGAAATCCTTTGATGAAGTGAATTTACTGGTATTTAACTGGCCGGTGTCACAGGGAAATCTGTCCCCAGAAGATTTTGTCCCCCATAACGGGAAATTAACATAGGCTGGAGGAGGAGGATTCAAAAGAGGGCGCTATCAGAGAAGGATCCGTTTTTGCATTATAACGTTTTGGGGTCATGCAATTAATAGATTGTGTAATTATACGCATCTATCACAACCTGGGGGGTGGTTGTTCTGTGTTTCAACTTTTGAAGAGATTTGATAAATTTAGACTTTAAAGTTGGTCCTATAAAGTTGGAGGAGTGCCTTACGAAAAACTGGCAGCAATTCGGTTTGGGAAAAAGCACATTTTCGGGGGTGGGTTTTTTTCTGGGCTAATTAGTAAAAATTCCAAACAGCTGACCTGCCAAATATTTAAAAGAAATCTGAAGTTTAGTTGTCTGGAAATATATTTGATTGGTTTTCAAGAGGCTGAGACTTGAGAGACTTTGGAATATTTTTTGAGTATTTTTTAACATTTAGCATTTAGGCTAGCATTGTTTGCTATGGGAGTTTATTTAGTGTGGGTCACCCCGGGGGGGGGACCAGAATCTCCTGCCACAGTCTAGTCGGGTCTATATTATTTTGATGTTTTATTGAAAACCTTTTTTATTTCGCATTTGGAATAATTCCTTACCACATATTACCTGTTGGTGGCGCTATCTCAAAACAGCTGTGCAGGTTGTTTGCGTACACGGGCTACCACAATGTATGCCAAGGGTCAACTGTGAACATCGTACACACATTACACGCGATGTAACTTTTTATGGTTGACCTGTGTACAGACAGCCATTTAGGCGCCCGCGTAACCTACATGTACAATGTACAACAATAGACCGATGTCTGAACGTAAACCTTCGCAATTACTCTTCAGGTATGATCACAATAAAATTGTAAGTGCTGTTTTGTCTGTGACTGTTAAATGTGATGATGCCATTCAATGTCATAGATTCTCAACCTCAACTCAAGTTCCCGATCCTTTACATGCCTACCTCATTAGTTAAATTAGCCTAGAGTAGTACTAACCTGTTTAATTCTAGGGCTGCTGTTAGTGTTAGGCCTATGCTTGAACTAAAAATATTATATGTCATGAGGTTATTTTCTGCCTCCACCGTGGGTCGTAGCACTAAGGGTTCGGGAAGTCAAACCATAGAGCTACAGACCAATTCTACCGTCCATGAACAGACCATCCCTCGCTATGGCTCGAGCCTTGCCGGAGTATCGCCAGGTCCAGTGGTGTACGTGATATGACTAAGGACAGGCATTACAAGGCATACGGAGCCCGACAGAACATGTTAATTACATAATTTATAGGTGACTAGACTACCATCATGGTCGCGTTTTTATGGCCAAGTACACTGAAATACCCGTGAGGGAGAGTCCCGACTAGACTGGTTGTTTTCTACCTCCATGGTCTCCACAACACATTAAAATCTACCTTCACTAGCCTACATCCATTCTAGGATAGGTTCAATATACCTACTACTATACTGGGCAATGGCATACACGTCACAGTGTCGCCATGCCAGGAGTCCGGGGCAACGTTTTGATCACACTGTACCCTCGGGGGGTAATTTTCCTATACTTACAAATAACCACATTTTGTGCAGAAAGGTGGGGGTCACGGCAAAGAACATCGTAAGGGTTGCCCATGCAGCAAGAGGTGGGACATCATAGCTGGTTTATGAAAGAAACTGAGTCTGTCACTTAATATTGGCCAGCTGCTATCCAGATAGTACTTTATTACTATACCAGGCAAGGTTTTAGTCAGGATTTGGTTAAAGGGTGTCCAAATTTGCTGGAAATTTAAAAACTGGGTGTCCAAATTGTTAACTTACAATACATTCACATGTAAATGACAGATAAAACAGGGTGTCCAAATTTGAAACAAGGTGTCCAAAAGACACCCAGACACCCCTCTTGCTATAACCAATTATGATACCAAGTGTAAAACAAAACGTAAAACACACTCACCTACAGAAATGATTTATGCCTAAATAGAGTTTGAAGAAAATAGCAAACTTTGCCCTAGTGCCCCAGAGAGTGTGGGTCTTCCAAACCTCTGTTTAACACACCGTTATACTTGTCAATAAAACAGGACAAAGTTCATCTTTTGATGTCACCCAATGGGCTTATAGCCGTGTAAGGATAAACAAACCAACCACATTATGGGTAGTACATCTGTACTATTTGGAGCGAGGATCTGCTATATATATTGTCATTCGCGCACATTGCAGTCTTTATACTGACCTGTCCTTTACGATTGAGTTTAAATCACAGCTGATATTTTGACGGATAATTTCACCGTTGACTTTTAGAACTGTCTCACTACGGATGGGTTTATGTACAAAACAAACCCATGTAAAGGTAAGTATAGGTTTTAGGGTTTTTTCAAAGAGCACGCGGTTCATGTAGAGAGATGTGTGTATAAAATGTCTACGACTGGCAATGTTGGCTAACCGTTTTGTATACTTGGTGTAGTGATTATAGAATGTGTTAGTATAACTTAAGCATGGTAAACGCCTGCCTGTCAAACTAGGGATTGGGAATTTCTTTTTCAAACTCGATTGCTTTTCTGTCAAATATGAGCCATACGACGATCGCACGGTCTTTTAACATAAATTGTTTTTAGGATTAAGTGCAAATGATGTCACAAAAACTGTATCTAAGTGTTTAAGAAATAAAATGTTTCAATATCATCGTCGATTAAATTGTCTATTCATTCCACTGACTGGTTAACTGACTCTGTCTTACTTTTCTAAACTTATACCCGAGGCCTAGCCTAGTCTCTCACAAAATATACAGAATGTAAAAAAAAACTAAGAAAATCGATAAACTACATTTAGTAGAAAACAAACATCGTCAGTTACAAAATTGATTGGTTTGTGTATTTAGCAGTACATTTTTTTCTGTAATAATTTACAAAACAAGACAACGTGAGATATATTTCTGAATTTCTGTTTCCATGTTAACTAAATAAATACTTTGTTAAACCTTACTTCCCAACACATTTTTTCTGCTTCTCTCCCAAGAGTTGACAGTGAGTGTAATGGTAACTCAAACTTGACGGACCAAAGATTGTTGCTGCAGAAGAAAAAAAACTACTGCCCAAACAATGGAAGAAACAATTCCGCCTGCAGATGTCGAAGAAGCCATTCTTGGCAAGTGGAGATCGGTGAAAACCGAAGGAATGGACGAATTTGCCGAGGTGTTCAACATCGAGAAGAGCAAGATACCGGCAAACCCTCACTGTGAGTTGGACATCACCAAAGATGAAGAGGGGGCTTATATCATCGTGAATAAATCTGACGGAGGAGTCAAAACTCTGAGGCACGAGTTGGGGAAACCGTTGAAGGACAACGTCATGGGACGGGAGGTTGACATCGTGACCGTCTGGGACGGACGGAGGCTGGTCACGTCCAACGTCAAGGGGGACTCCTCACTGTCCAGGAGCAATGTGGACGGGAGGCTCGTGTGTGTTGTGGTGACCGCAGACTTTACCATCACCACGACCTTTGAAAGATGCTGATCTTTGCATAAACTGTAATCCAAGACATTGATTCAATGACATATTGGGTGGACCTATGTTTTCAACATGCTGGGTTTTCCTGTGCCCTTTTTTGACATAAAGCATGCAGTTAAGAGGAAATACGGTGCTCTGCGGTCCGTTGTTTTTGCCAAGAAGGGCACTTGTTTCAATATGTCCAACTTGTCCAATTTAATGGACATGTCTTTGTACTTTGATTGCACTGTACAAACCATACAGTCTGGTTTACTGTAACAATAAGCACCGTTTGCTATTCACATAATGTGCTATAAAAAAAATTGATCAAAATGTGTAGGGTTTGTGACGTGCCGTTGGGATAGGTCACACGAGGCAATTATCGGGCAATCAGATTTACATACACTCCCCAACAAGAACAAACAATTAGTTTCTATGTTCGCATAATGTTTTGGGAGAAGTTTATATTGTGCTACTAGAATGTTCATTTTGCATTCAGTGATGCAGTTCCTTGAAGTTGCCCTTTTCAGTAACCAAAGACGTTAACATCTTCCCGCTCATCACAGACAGCAGTGACGATGGAGGGAGGAATGTGTTTTAATCAGTTGTTATTTACCAACATTTATAGATTTGTGACAACTTGTGATTTCAAGTCATTGGTCGTTCCAAAAAGCACATGTGCGCACACCGGGGTGCCAGACTAGACTGTACTTAGGACCGAAAATGACACCAGCAACCACGTGACACCCTCTTCAATACTAATGGTTACGCCCCGTCGCTTGCTGTACAGGTCGCTCTTTGTGACAATAGTTCGGTCCACTATGTCTGATAGACAATCAATTACGAGAAAATGATGGTCTAGAAATAATTATGTTTCCTCGCAAAATGTGTAACTGCTGCGGTGACATCCCCAGTTATAAGTCAACAGTTTGCATTGGCTTGTAGTAATATTGCTATCGTACTCCGAAGGTGAATGTCTATGGATACAGACTTAAGATAAATGTGTTCTACATTGTACGGTTACACACCGACTCGTAAATCAAAGACGATTTTTTTTTTAATTGGATTAGTATTAATCAATTTTTCTATACTTTGTTTTACCTTGAAGTATTTCATTGGAAGTATTTAATGACAAGAGTACACAGTTTAAAATCTAGAATTTGCGTAATCAATCAATATTGCCCATTAAACGGAAATCTCTGTTATGTCAGTATTTATAACATCTTGACTCTACGGTTTGAATGAAAGGGCAGCTCACATTAATTGATGCGTCCTTGTGTTATCTATTTATTCGTTGATTTAAATGCTTTTGTTTTGTTTGGGTTGGGTTTTTATTTTTTTTATTTTTTTTACTTATTGCAAAATTCGTAGTGACGGAACTTATCATAACGTAGCCTACGTATTAATTTGTTCGATAAAATTGGAAGGGATAGAATCGGTCAAACAGAATATTGTTGCTAAATAGTGATTAACAATGATGTCTTCAGGCATGATATTCTTTCCCTCACCTGAGAAATCAGTGAAAGTGCTATTAAACTTAGCCTGAAATCTATTTTTAAAACAATTTCAAAACACAGCAACATTAATAGGCCTATGCACCGGTAGGTCAGCCATTCTACTCGGTAAGATTTCGTACGTTTTTCCCAAGGGGAATGTTATCATGCCTGTGTCTTTATGAATAATACTGAACAGATTTTAATGAGATAACAAGTTGTAAATTCACCGGTTCTTTTTGGAACCACCACAACTCGTGGAGAGACTTTCTTATACATATAGTGTCTCCGTAAACCTCACTAACTGTATTCTGAGCAAAGTTTCAAGTTTTAATAA
The DNA here is from genome assembly GCA_010994315.2 of Pisaster ochraceus. Classification (NCBI taxonomy): domain Eukaryota; kingdom Metazoa; phylum Echinodermata; class Asteroidea; order Forcipulatida; family Asteriidae; genus Pisaster; species Pisaster ochraceus. The sequence goes on along the minus strand of CM021526.1, from coordinate 21,494,973 downwards.
TTAATAGTGTATTTGCTGAGAAGAAAATAACTGTTATAGTTTTCGGGTGACAAGTTGACAACAGTGTGAAGTTAATCTGTCCTCATTATATGGAAGAAGTTGTTGATCTCGACGTTTCGATTAGCTTACTCTGCTCTGTCTTCAGATCTAATACGAGCCGCTGTTGGGTTGTCCTCCTCACTGAGTCACTATCAAGTTTTATGAAAAGCACCAACTACAATTTCGATATCAAAAGCTTGGTGGTTTCTTAAAAAGCATATATTATACTAATATTGTGTATATTCATGTAACATTGTTCAGTTCAATCACGATGGTTTTGCTGAAGGGTTGACATAACTAACTTGTAGCCTCCTCGAGTTTCTTGAAATACCTCTTGGCTACCATATCACCCAGTATCATGGTAAGTACAAGCTCTCCGTCGACGATTTCACGTTCGAAACACATCGGCTTGCCCTCCGGAGCCATCTGTACTTTCTGCACCAGCTTCCCCCCGTCAAAATTAGCCAGGACACGGCGCTCCTTTTCGCCCCACATCGGGTTGGTCTCGGGGTAGACCACGCCCAGCTTGAAAGTCGTCAGCCGTGAGCCGAGCGCCGTCTTGGTGAGGAATTCGAAGTCGTGCCCGGTTTGGGTGACCTCGATGGTGGTAGGGAGGGAACTAATGAGCTTACGTTTGATGATGCCGATGCCGGCAGATTTCATGTACTCGTCGAAATTCTCGTTTCTGTCCAGTTTCCATTTGCCGCTCATGTCTACAGTTACTGTTGCCTCAGCCATTGTGCAAAAATGTAGCCTTAATATGTCCTGGGTGCATACGCAGAGTTTCTTGTTTGGTTGCTTCTTGCAAATTTACAACTCTAGACATAATAATTGCAATGACGATAGAACAAAGTACAAATTGATAATTTAACCGTAAAATGGGAACATTGTTACCACGTGATTCTATCCATGCAGGGGCGTGAATGCACTGTTTGATAAACAAAACACTTGATGGTCTGTAACAGTCGTGCATCGGCCGATGAAGATAACATTTGGCAGGCTAACAACGAACGAGTTAAACCTGTTGCCTAATACTGAACACTCTAAAAAACTTCTCCATGTCAGACCCGGTTCCGCGTTCCGGTTCCGGGGTTCCGTTGGACCCGACCCATTTCTGGGTTAATATGACCCGGAATCTGATTCAAAATGACCTAGAAAATAATCTAACTGACGCATAATCCGAGTTTAAATCCCCATCTTTTGAAAACCAGTTTTCCGGGGTCAGTTTGATCCAGAAATGGTTGACTCGGACTCTGGGTTAATATTTGACCCGGGCTTGACCCGGGAGTTTTTAGAGTGTATGCAAAACCCTTCACAAGGCTCCGGAGAGATCCTCATTCAAAATAGTCGACTCTCTATATAACAAGATCCCGGGACTGGCCAAAACGACCTCTTTATATAACAGGGAACATTGTTATATAAAAGAGGACAGCAAAACAAAGAAAACACAAAGTAGAAATGAGATTCGGGACTTATGAATGTTTTCTTTATAAGCAGAACCGTTTTATTACAGTGCTCATTTAACGGGGGTTGGCTGTATAGTCGTAAAATAATTGCCGCTTTAAGCCGCCCGCATGTGACACTTCATGATGTATTTAGTAATCATAACATTCATTACAATAATTATCAAGTCAGCATTTGATTGCTTATGTCTCAACTGACGTTTGATGCTTCTTAGTGAAAGTCACTTTTCTATACCATTTTCTAATAATTGTTTAAATATAACAAAACATATCTACAGTCCTACTGCAAAACATTTAAGAAATACGTCAGTGTAAAAAAAGGGTTTGACCCTCCCGACCCCTTCCCCCGGAAGGAAGCATTCATCCGTTAACATATCAAATAAAAGTATATCCATCTGTTGTTTTTTCAGTGTGTTTCTACGTTCAAAACGTATTCTGCAAAATCACCAGTGCGCATAGTACAAAGCCAGTGCATTTTTTTTACTGAAAAGCCGTGGACAAACAAGAACCTTTGACACTGAAAGTGTTTCACCCCGCTGTGCACGCTTTGCCGACTCCACACACAGTCTTTATATTATTGCGGTGGTTTCTCCTTGGATAAACATCCAGTGTGTAGATACGGCACAGAGGGAACAGCAAGCACTGTTGTTGTAATTCCGTATGGTAAACTAAACACGTATATTAGTAAATGCATAGGCCTATAGGTCGACCTTCACTCCAATCATGGGTTATGATAATTTTGTGGTAAGAAAGACTGTTCAAAATCTGCTATAGGAAAAACGCTGTTATTATAATACCACTACGCCTTGATGATTTCAACAGGCCGAGTTTAAACTCGGTCTTTTTGTCGAATCGGTTTGAATACTGCACGGCAGAAGAAGAAAAAAAAAGAATACGATGGTTACACTATACTGTGTTTACCATTATCCAGACAGGACCTTTGGTCCTTTTTCATGATGCTTTATAGTCCACAGGAAAACAAATCTAGCCATAAGAAAGTATAAGCATAGCTGTTCAGGAGTTCCACAGATTGAGAATGTTTAGAGGTTGCTCTCCTATGACAGTACTGTTGTGCGTCTGCTACTGACGTGGCCAAGCTGACTATATCTTCTTGAAGTATCTCTTGGCAACCACGTCTCCGTTTTTCATGGTCATGACCAGCTCTCCGTCGGTGATTTCTCGTTCGAATGACATCGGCTTATCCTTCGGGGCCGACAGCACTGTGTGGACCAGCTTACATCCCCGCCATTCTGCCAGGACACGCTTCTCCTCCTGGCCTCCCATCATTGGGTTGGAGTCGGTGAACTCCACACCGACTTTAAATGTCGACACTATGGGACCGGCGACTGGGATCTTGGCGGACACCTTGAAGTCGTCGCCGTTTTGCTCCATCTCCACGACGGGCGTCACTGAGTTGATCATCTTTCGTTTAATCAACCCAATGCCCACGGATTTCAAGTAGGCGTCAAAGTTCTCGTTTCTAACCAGTTGCCATTTGCCGTTCAGATCCACATGTGGTGTCGTTGCGTCCGCCATCATGGAAATCTTGCAAAGAAATGTCTTTCTTTGTAGTCCTCTTTGGGCGTAGAGGGCGCACTTTAAGTGGCTCTCATTTTCAGGATCGCCAATGATTATAGTACAACAAATCAAGCGTAGAGGAGCCCCGACCTTTTTGTGTAATTTATCACAATATAATATCGCCGTAATCGTTTGATGTTTTGTCTCCGACTTTGACATCGAGCCTTCAAGTGACACACCTACCGAACATACCTCCCAAAAATGGCCAGATCCAGACGGGAGCTACGTCCTGGGCGACACCCCCACCCCTAACCCTAGAGCCAGGATTAGTCAGCTCATGACTAATAAGGCCAACTGCAAGCAGCTGCTATGGATTTCGAAAAATTGCCTTTGCATATTTTGGAGCTCCTGCCTCCCGACAATTGGAGTTCATTGATCAATAGTGATCTCCAAAGTAAATAGTTTGGCAAAAAGAATCACTCATTTTCTAAGAAAAACATGCATTTGTGAATTTTGATATAACATTTGGTTTCTGCCTCACTGATGGTTAAATGGGACGAGCAAGCATCTCATTAAATGTGGTGAATACTAAATAATGATAATATTACAACTTTTTATAAAGCCCTTAATACGTATGTTTCTAAACGCTAAGCCCAGACTATTCAGATCGACAAAACAGATGGGTTTTAAGTAATGATTTGAAAGTATCCAATAAAGGTGCTGCTTGAATGTGGGTGGGAAGCTTGTTCCAAAGTGTTTGAGCTATGACCGCAAAGGGCGAGTTGTTCTAAAGTGTTGGAACTATGACCCAAAACACATGATCGCCATAGCGAGTCATGGCGCGGGGTCCAGGGCAAGGCTGGAAATGAGCGGTTGAAGAAGAGCGAGGGCGCCGGGTAGCTGATGATAGTGAAGATGATCGAAGGGCTAAGAGATCTTGGAGGTATACTGGGGCCGAATCATGAAGGACTTTATACACCGGAAGAATTCGGGACTCGTTCATAATAACTTCACGACAAAAACTCGGTCAAAATGGAACAAATTTCTTCTCATGTTGCGAATTTTGAAAATCTACGAGTGAGACCCAAGTAAAGAATGGTGGTCAAGCAATCGTAGTAAACAGACTTTCAGTCAGACCAGTATAGCTTTAGATGATAAACATTTCTGTGTCCGAATAATTGTGTAAGTTTGAAATAATACATTACACAAAAATATCCTCGGCTCACGTTACAGAATCATTATACAGGAAGAAGTTTCTCCATAATGTCACGCACCCAGAAGGATGGTCAGTTTATCTCAATAAATTTAACAAAAAATAGTCTCAGACAGAAATTCTTCCGCGTGGTGGCCGAGCGGTCTGGGTCAACGGACTCAAGTTCCGATGGCCGAGCCATCAGAGTGTAGACGTACGAACCCCGGTCGTGACACTAATTTCCTTGGCTAGACACTTAACTATAATTGCTTCGCTTCACCCAGGAGTAAATGGGTACCTGCAAGGATAGAGATTGTCACGCCGGTGATGCATACTCCAAATGAGTCGAGATGCAGGAATGCTTCGAAGACACAGATGAAAACGGGGGGGGGGGTAATAGTGTAGGTGCTTTTATACAATGTTTAAAAACGCCTCAATTATGTCTAATATTATTGCATGTTTATCAGGCAAATCCAGGCAAATCAGAGGTTTGAAATCACCCTTGAAATTGCCGAACAGTCCCTCACTCCTTTTGTTTTCCCCACGAAACCATAAACCATCAACAAGAAAAGACAAACACAAATCAATCGACTCATGTGAATAAATGCTTTTATTACTGACTTACACGCTTCAAAGTACATGTACATATGAAATTATTAGAACACAAATGTCAACATATTATTAAAGTGGGACATTTCTTTCCAAGGAAAAACCAAGCAAAGACCACAATGCAGAAACCCTGAACCTTATCCAAGCGAAATTCAAACTTTAGTTTTTCAATCAGGTTTGAGCGAAAATTACATGTGCCTAAAACCACTTGTCTCAAGATATAAGGGTTGGCAAAACGTACCATTCCACAATCTGCAAAAATTGTTCACATCTTTTACAACTGGATGCTACGCTATAATCATCCAACACCAAAAAGGTACTTACAAGAAGAAACAAATTAACGATTTTCAAATCTTGAATATCGATGGCTCTTTTCTTAAAATACAACTTCTGTGTGCTGTATGTAAACACTTCCAACATCAAACTTGAAACACTACAGTGGAACGTTTTAACTCCCCGTTCAAATACTCAACACGGTTCTTAATACTGAGAACTATACTAGTTATTAAACCCCATCACCAACACTTCAAGAAAAGAAATCTTTCAAAACACATTTCGAATTTCAAAATTGTGAAACTTTTGTTTTGGGAGAAGCAGCATACTTGACAAAACCCTGTATCCAATTTTAAGTGATTACATCAAAATTACGAGAAAAAAGGCATCTAAAAACTACGCAGTGACTCAAAAAAAGCATTATGAGCTTGTGGTGTCAAGGCCGTTGTAAAAATCGGGTCTTCCATGAAATTGTTAGGCTCTGAACTCTACCAGCACAGCCTCCCCTGGTTTCAGCTTGACATTTTCCATGGACAACATGTCCTTCTTCGTTCCAGTGGTGCTGAGGATCACCTTACCCTCGGCGGGTACCCGGTCGGGGGCAGGGGAGTGGAAACTCTGCGTGACCTCCTCCGTGCCCACGTTCATGGCCACTAGGTAGAACGGCCAGTCTGGGAAGGACCTCGTGTAGGAGATGACGCTGTCGGTCTTGACGACTTCCACGAAATCACCGGCCACGATGGATGGCTTGCCGTGGTATTCTGAGAGGACACTGAACTGGTTTAGGGTGGACATCGGCTTTGCCATTAGAGTCTTTTGGGGAGAAAAAATATAAAAAAATTAAAAAACAGAAACAGGCTCTTTATAATTGGAATTGCTTTGTTTTCATTCGCAAAGAACAATTGTATTATAATTATGAAAGATTGCCTCATGCTTCAAGAACACAAAAGAACTTTACAAGATAAAGAATATAAAGCTGATTTAGTCAATTAAAATAAAATAAATATACCCAAGGAAAGTTACGTTAACATAACATTGTTAAAAATACACTGGAAGTTGTTTCTTATATTACAAAGAAAACTATCAATCAGGCAATCAACAAATAAATAACAACACCATAGTATAAGAGTAAATAAACAAACACATGAAACATGTTGTCATACATAAAACACAAATTACACAGTGGGTATTTGGATGGTCTGTTATGCATTTCATTCCTCAACCCTCCTACTGTCTGACCATTCAACCTAATAAATCCAGCCTGCAATATGATATAATGCGGTGATTTCACCTACACCGAACACAACATTCACAGGTCTGAGCATGCACAAAAATGCTCAAACAGTTTATGAATAGTTTCAAATAGTTGGTCGAGTCAATGGATAAAGTTGGGAGGGTTTACATGTATATGCTCAACTCAAACAAAATAATTTACAAATGTAATGTTAGCTATAAAACATATCAAACACATTGAAAGCAGAAAAATGCAAAACACTGTACAAGTATGAATGAGAAGATTTTTAAATGCATTAATCCGTGCATCAGGGGAAGGGAAATGGGCAAATATAGAGTGGGTGATTAGGTGATCTTTAAAAAAATCCTGAGATCCGGAAAGATCCTTGCAAATCACAGGCTTCATGTCAATTCAGTCCCTTTGATCTGTTTTCATTACCTTGATATTGACTTCTTGGATGTTATCAGGCAGCGGTAGCCATGTTGAGTTGCCTTTAGTGAAGTTCCCATGGGTGGAGTTATCCCAGGGGAGTGGGGCACGCTCTGGATCCCTCGTCAGCTCCTCCCACTTATCCTGCACGTAAAAAACAAAAGCGTTGTATTGATGATCTAAAAACCATAAACAACACAAGGTGATTAACGTTTACTTCAACTTTCTAAGGATCCTAACGCCTGTTCGGGATGTGATTTTGTTTGTTTGTCTGTATGTCTTTTGGAGAGATATATCAATAAAGGCAAACCAAATTACCTGGAACTTGCGAGCAACTGGGTCAACAACGTCATCGAAGCTTGCCAGCTTCAGGTTCTCCACGCCCAGCTCGTCACCGTAGTAGGCGAACGGAGTACCAGGCAGGGTGAAGAGGAGCATGTTCATTGCATCAGTGTAGGCTTTTCCAACGCGGCTGGCAATACGCCCAGTATCATGGCAGCCAAGCTGTCAGGTAGAATAGACATTGTTGGTTAACAAAACTCAGTATGAAAACTCGGTACATTTTAATAACCTACTTCCAAATCAAGGATCATGTTATTGAACAAAACCTCACGATAATTCAGCCAACTGCTGAATTGTCTGTCGCTATTAAGTGAGCATTTACTCACATAGGAAGTCTACTTACCATCCAGGTGTTCCATCGACTGCCAGCACCAGCACTCTTCTTGGCCTGAAGGAATCCACTGATGAAGTTCATGATCTTGGTGCCGGACAGTGACCCGCTCAGTATGTCCACAAGGCCAGAGTTGAGTGGGAGGTCAGCCAGGTAGGAGTCATTCTTGCCGTACTGCATGATGACTGAGTCTTGGTCAAACTTGGAATGGGTTACCATCAATCTGAGGGAAGGCAAACAATGCATCATCTGATCATTGACGATAGTGACATTTTCTTTCTTCAGAGCTTATCCACGGTAAATTACATGAGAAAGAAACAACCAACAGAATCTAACTCCAAGCAGCTTCCGTCTAACTTTCCATTCATCAGGGTCCCATGTTTTGCTTTAAAATGTCCTGCTTAGCAGAAATGAACAGGATACCAGTCACACATGGTGCATGTGAGTGACATGGTACTTTGGCTGGTAACCTGAATCTGGTAAGGATATTAATGTTGATGTGCTTAGCTACTTTTTGTGCTTAAACAACTCTATGAAATTGGGCCCTGGTGTGGTCTTTCACACTGAGCTTGGAAATTGGAATCCACCGCCTTCATTACCCTGGTTTTTGGCCTTGAAGCCCCTTGGGAAAAAATGTTTCTGTACACACCCTAGTTTTCTTCTAATGAGTTTGCAATATTCACACAAGAGCATAGCCAACCGTTAAATCCTCGCGTCAGAGCAAGGACACCAAGTCTCGATTTAGCAAAAATGTCGGATCTCACACAAAAATGGTCCAGGCGAAGATGCTGGCACGTACTTGTTTTGTCTTTACACTTTCAATCTCGCACCCAATAATATAAGTGCTATTTTAGGTTTTTGTACAGACTCAACAAAGTAGACTTCCTTTGGACCATACCTGTACTTTCCAAGGTAGCTCTCATTGTGCAGTAGAGAACGCCATTCCTTCAGCACCATGGCTAGTTTCTCATTATTACCCATTGCTCCCTCCCCACCGGTGTAGACCTACAATAAAAAAAGGGCGACTGGTTCAATCCACTGTGTACAATGAACGAAGTATCTTCAAACTGTTGGCCTATTAGATCTCTTTGTCTAGTAGATGACAAGTCAATGGCTTAATATTTGATGCAGTTTTCAACGGCGGAACATCTGTTTACAGGTTTCACTGTGTCCATTGTGCACGCTATACTTCCCCAGTGATTACTTAGCAGTGTGTTCCAAAGGCAAATGAAGACAATGCCTCCTTCATCACAAAACTATCATGACTATGATGTCTTAATTATTTAATACAGCAAGGTCTAGGAAAAAAGGAAAGTTCATTCAACTTTTCAACTAAAGTGAGATATTTAATTGATAAAATGTGTGCATTTTTCAATTCAGTTGAGTTCAATTTGATTCAATTAAAAAAAAAATACACAACTGTAGTCCAAGGACAAACGTTGTCATGTTTACATAAAAACAACACATAACAACAACAATAAATGCATGATCAAAAAGGTCATCAAAAACAATTAATACGCTACAAAACTGTACACATATTAAAATGAGAAATAATTTACAAAAGAGGAAATTATTACAAGCTAGGAACTAAATTTGCATTATAATACATAGATACTACATGTGCGTTAAAAAAAGTCACAAAATGAAGTGGATTTGGCAGTGATTCACATTCAATATATAAGTTGAATTACAGACAAAATAAAAAAATTGTTGCGTGCCGGTGTAAAGGATCTTAATTAAAATGCTTACTGGTTCTTCCCCGCCAGACATTGGTGTGGGTTCGGGTTCGGGTTTAGGTACAGCCATTGTGGTCATGGTATTATTAGGAACACTTGTTGGGTCTGCTGCCATTAGGTCTGTTGACACTGGTGCAGTTGCTGAAAACAAATTGAAGAAATAAATAAATAAATATTTCAATCAATCAAACAGTAAAACAATAAAACAATAAAACAATAAACAAATAAACAAATAAACAAATAAACAAATAAATAAATAAATAAATAAATAAATAAATAAATAAATAAATAAATAAATAAATAAAGAAAGAAAGAAAGAAAGAAAGAAAGAAAGAAAGAAATAAAGAAAGAAAGAAAGAAAGAAAGAAAGAAAGAAAGAAAGAAAGAAAGAAAGAAAGAAAGAAAGAAATTAAACATAATTAATTAATTTCTTTTTATTTTTTTCAAATTCATCAAACACGTATAACACATTCCTTGTCAAATTTTGGAAACTGTTGCCAAGTTTTTGCAGGCTGGAACTGAACAGCCTTAAGCATGATACAAGCATACAGTGCTGAAAATGTGGAACTTTCTTTTAATATGAAGTACATGTGTACAATGTACCCTGCAGGCGTGGAATTTCATCTTTGAGTGGGCAAGGCCATTTACATATTGCAAAGGGCACTTTCATTGGAAAATCATAAAGTCTATTGGAACCTTTGAAGGGACACCAGGGTCAACACAAGGGCAACAAAGGCAACAGCCTTCAAGTAATTTCAGGCATGGCCGGTATAACTTGAGCCAGTTTGTTGGATACCAGCCCGCGGGGCGCCTGTTTTCAGTTTGATTTCATCCACCATTTACAAGTAAAAACACTCTGTTGGGGTGTGCAATTCGGTTGCCCGTTTTTACAATTGACAGCAAATGTGGACTTTCTTTTAATAGGTCCTGACTGTTATTACAGATACTTGACACTAAAATGACTCACTTGTTGTGTTATCTGCCTGTCTACGACGACGGCTACCAGCACCAGGGGCGACTACGACCTCCACCAGCTGTGGATCCACCAGAGAATCGATGTTGCTGAAGACGAAGCCATCGACCTTGCGATCCAGCCAGAATTTCATTGCTTTCTGAAATCGCACACGCGCGGAATCAATTTGTTAGAAATATGGCCTTATTTCTTGTTAAGGTAGAATTTCAAAGTGTTAACCCCAACTTCAGTTACTGGATTTCTTGTGTGCATCCTTAAAAAAAATGTGGTCGTTTTCAATTTGTCACTCAAACACCGAGGCTTGAAATACTGTCTCAATGCTTCTTGATCTCCGAACTTACATGACTTAATAACAACAAAGAACGTTAACATAATATGTTTGTTTTTAATTGCATTTTAAAAGAGTTATATGAACTAGTAAATGAGCTGATCGCTTCAGAAATCAAAAGCTCATTTTATTAGAAGAGATGCCCGCGGTGCAGTTCACTGACCCCCTTTTAACCCTTACAGACTAGGCCCGACACCAGACAGACAAGGGTACTCATCTCTCCAATCATCTTACCATTACTGCAGCATTCAGTGACTCATTGTTGTAGTTCAAGTCGGGTTGAGAGGACAGGAAGCGATGAAAGTAGAACTGGCCACGGTCTGCAGAGAGCGTCCAGGCAGGTTCACCATAGGCATTTAACTAGAGGAGCAAATAATGATTCGTGCTATCAATAAAATCTATTTATCTGACGTGATGTAAGCAAGGTGACATAGCTCACCAAGTTTAGGCAAGCACTCGGACCAGACAAGAGGTCACACCAAGTTGTATCCCACTTGCCTATTTAGAAAGCTCCTTGAGACAGCTTTGTTCTATGAATTGCAGTAACAAGAGAAATTTGTCCCTGCACTACCTCCACTCCCAGTTTGTCTATCTTATTAATTATTTTTTATGGGGTGGTTAGAAGAAGCAGCGAGAGGAAAACAGGAACATGAAAATGGTGTTCAATGGAGGAAATAATTTTTTTTTTTTTTAACAAATGTTGACCGATCGCTTTTTACATTTTTCTTGCACATCACTGATTCTATACTCGGATAATGTAATTTATGGTAAAATTGAATGTAATGGTAAAATTGAAAAAAGTATTCAATGACAGAATTACACAAAAACATTTCATAAGCTGGGGACACTTTAGCTTGGGCCAACAATTCACCACCAGTTGTTATTCATATACCATGCCAGAATGTGATAGAGGAAGTTCCCTCCAAAAGGTCCCCTCTTGTACAGAAGTTACAGGCCTGACACTTGACAAAAGGCAACAGAGGCAATTGCCTCCGTTGCCCCCTGGTCATTGCCTTGATTCCCCTTGAAATGTTTCACTCGAAATTTTACAGTTTGCTCATGGAGGCGCGGTGCCATTCAAAAGGAGAAAAAGCTTTGGTGCCGATGCCCCAAAACGAATCATCAGGCCTGAGGTTACTTCCACCCCCACTCAGAAAATCCTCTAAGCAGTTACCGAGATTCCCAGAACACAATGACAACACACTAGGAGGGAGCAAGCCACCTAACCAGCACCAAACGGTGAGCCAGAGGATACTAATGTCCCTTCCCCCATCTACCTCCAAAGATGATTTAGTGAGTACTCACCATATCATTTGGTGGCTGGTCACCAGCGGTTCCCGTCCCATTGGCCCACACATAGAAGTCACTGTACATACTGTCCTTGGACTTCATGCTGTCCACGAACCAAGGATGCTTGTCGCTGGAGTGGTTGGGCACAAACTCCAGAATCAACTTAATCTCTGAAAGAGAGGAGAGAAAAGAAAAACAATTCAACTTAAAGAAAAAGCTATTTAAAAAAAATAAAAAAAATAAAAACACTGCAAAATACATTTAGTTATAAAAATACCAACATCATCTGTAATAACCGGGACGAGGTAAATGAATACATGAACGTACTGCAAGATCAAACAGCCTCAATTAGAAATTGCACAGTAAGTACAAAAGCGGCCGTTAAGCTTCTCTATAAAATTGGGCTCTGGCATTGGCCTTGGTGGGTGTGCTACAGTCTTAGGTGTGGTACAGAAGCATCTAGTTTGTACGCTTCCTCCTGAAAGTGTCATAATTGTAACAGTCCTCATCACTGTTGTCCAAAATAAAGAATCATTTTTGAACATAAAACTGAAACAAGTTCAGAATGTAACTTCCAACAGTTTACCTGTCCCTGTATTTTTTTTTCTTCTTTTTTTCTTGTGTAATTTGCCTTTAATATGGAAAGTCACTGTACAGTCACGTACCCCCAGTAAAAGTGCACCAGCCATCCGGGGGACTGAGAAGCCAGCCACTCTGGAGGCAGGCACAATAGGCAAGCAAGCCTTTATGTGGATAAACCTCGTGAGAAACAGGAGTGCTTTCATAAAATGTACATTCACCTCACAGATAATTCCGGGGCAGGTAAATGTCAATTTCTTTAATGTTTTTCAAAGCTTTGGGGATTTTGGGCTGTTTGTTTTGGGGTGGGTTTTTTTTTTTCTTCTTTTTTTTTGCCACTAGGGGGTTGTCGAATGGGGGCGAATAAAGTTAACTTCTATAAATCATGCATGACTATGGTCTGGAGTTCTTTTAAGTTTAGTTGAGGCTCCAGCTACTGTTTCAGGTAGTTCTTTACATGAAGCACTCTTGTTTTGGGTATACGGACCCATTGGAAATGTTCCCGTGGTTAGACAATCTGAATTTTGTAAGAAAATTCTCTCCTCTTTAGGGGAAAGGGTCCTTGCTACAAAAACTAAGAAAGGAAATTCATTACGGGTCTGAGTTCTTATTCTGAGGTCATGCGATACTAAGAGTTACATGTAAAAGTACGTGTACTTTCTTTCTTTTTTTTTCTTTCTTTTTATATTTTTGGGGAAAAGTTTTGGTGAGTATTCCTTTTTTTCCTAAGCAGCATGACAGCATTTGTTGGCAAGAATTATTTCTACTCAGATACGCATGATATTCCACTTTAGTTTCCTGTTTTTTACATGTCGCTCAGAATAATCCGGCGGCACCAGGCAATACGGTCGTTCTAATCCATGGGCACAGAAAAGTTGAAGCACAGAGGAAATAATAGACGGGGCCAAGGGCATTATGCTGGTTTGCTGATAACATTTCTGCATACAATGAACGAGCGTTCTAGCTGTACTGTAAAGAGCATGCTGGGAGCTTTTCCATTTAGTACCGGTACAGTGTTAATCAATATAGATCAAACTGGTTCTAACAATGGTTGTGGAAATACTCTTTGTGCGCAGAGCGGCACATTGTGTGAGAAGTGGAAAGTGAAAAGCAGTGACTAAGCAATAATTCACTTTCCCAAACACTATCAGAGATCCGGTATGCATTAAACAGAAACATCAGCCACATTTTCATGTTAATCATGTCGGATGAAAACTGAAATAGGATTTAAAGGTTAAGCTAATGACTCTGATGAGCTCTTTCAATTGTTTCCTTCTTCAATTCTTCATTTGAGAAGGAAGCATCCTGTTATTATTAACAGGGTTTGCTTTATACCTTCTTCAGTGACTTGACAGCTTTTTAGAGATCCATATTCTTAGGTTTTGCCATCACAAGTGTCCATAATTGTCTTCTTTTATAGTAAGAAATGTGACTAGTCAGCAGTTTACAGTATGTACATGTGTAATGTATGTTGCCATGGGAAAAACACTGAAATAGCCAGAAAGCCAACTTGGACATGTTTTGGACTTATTTTTCAGTGTGTAAACTGGCGATTTAATGGTAAGCGGACTACTATGTTACTAAAGGTGAACACTGCTTACAGTACACAAGATTTATACCACTCCATAATTCTGATTTCGTACAAATGTTAACTTTATCTGGTAAAAGCTGGGTAGCACAGAGTAAGTCACTTTGAACCAGTACTGCTAAGGACGGCTGGTTCAAATTTCAAAAGTGTGTCACATCCTCTCCCCAGTGAATGACTTGTCTTTGTGATTCAAAGGAAACCAGACGTCCTTTATGAGATACACCCAGACCCTTGGCTTCCATGAAGCTTCTGCATAACCGGGGATTCCTCCCAAATGTCAAATGGTTTTGGGTTCAAATCCCACCCAAGATGCCTGCAAAGGATGCTGTAAGGGTGTTACGTCTGTGTTCGTCAAAAAGTGAAACCACAGGCCATCAGAGTATTTGTTAAACTGGGCTGATCAATCATCTCGGCCCAGTTTTAATAAAAATCATAGAGCTGCTTGAGCAAGAACATTTGCTTAACACCTTTTGCTTTGCAAAAATAAGCATGTTACCTGTCACAGATGGTACATGTACATGGTGTATGACTGGGTATTTTGGCTGGTAATTTGATTCTGGTAAGCATCATTTTGTTGTGCTTAGCAAATTTTAGTGCTTATAAACAGATAAATGAAATTGGGCCCTGGTCCCAATAATTCAAAGATTCCTCTAACTAATCAAATTAATTGATTTCAGATTGAATTACAACTTAAAGTCACGAAACACTTCCTAATCAACTCAACTGGACACAAAAACGATGCAGACAAAAATGTCAAGTATGATGAATGCATACATGTACAATGTCTTGGGTAAACATAAGATTTCTCAATGACCATGATTCAGCAAAACTACTCCGCATTTCCAGACTTGAAGCATGATTCAGCCTTAAATGAAGCGACTTGTGCACACACTGCGCACACATGATGCACTCTGTACAGACCTACAGTTTGTACATGTATCTTGGTAGTAAAATGCAATTAAGCATTGAATGGACATATACAACTTGTTGTTTCACCCCAAAAAATAGGGAAGCTTTCAGCACACAACTTTGTAGTTATTTTTTCTTTTCTCATATAAAAAAGAAGAAATATGCTGAAATTTTGCATGCCTGAATTGATCTGGGCCAAGTTTCAAGCTGCCATGTACATGTACGTTTATGTAGTTACAAACACACTGTTCGCCCAATGACATTTAGGTTAACTATTGCTAAAATATATATATAAAACCTATCAGAGCTCACAGCAAATTTGCATTTAATAAAACATGGGTTTAATTTATACAAAATCAGCCCAAGTTTTGTGTTGAAGAATCTGCGTTTTTCTACCGAGGCCATCATTTTAGACATGACCTCCAGTAGCCCTTCGCAGACACACTACAATGTAGCCAGGCTGAAAAAACACTCTACACTGACGTAACAAGTAACATGGTAATGTACAAAATAGTACCCACTTCCTTCAAGTCAACTCAAAAAAATCAAAACTTGAAGTGAGGCAGAGGAGCACCCCTCCCCATTTTTCTGCATACTGAAAATAGTAAAGCAAACTGGGTGTCAACAAAGTCACAACAGAGTCAGTATCTTTAACCACAATCAGGCGCAATGATGAAAATGTGTAAGCATTTACCTTTCTCTTGCAATGCACTGACCAATTCATCAAAGTGGGTCAGGTTCCCGAGTTGGGGATCCACATTGGTGAAGTTCACGATGTCATAGCCAATGTCAGTCGTCATCTCGGGCTGTTCATAGATGGAGGTCAGATACAGCACCTTCACCCCAAGAGTTTCAAGGTAGTCCAGGTTCTGGGTCAACCCTGAAAGAAAGAATGAAATCGCATGGAACTGTTATTTTTTCCTGCTGTTCATTAGTTTAAGTTGTACATATAGTTTTTGA
>CM021526.1:21438463-21460054 GCA_010994315.2 Pisaster ochraceus | reverse complement strand
GCGTCTTCTATCCCCAAGAAAGTTGAAATGTTAAGGGTTTTCCTCCTGGTTACCTTGAACTGGTTGCGTGACCTGTCCCCCAAATCCTGTGTAGAATTAAGAAACAACTACCACATGGATGGCCCCAACACATCAATCAAGACTGCCACACTTTCTTTCAAGTGTGCGGTTAGATCTTCCAGGGAAAACCTCTAACAACAAGACTGTCAATATATGAACACCATCTTGATATGAAAACAGACGTGTGTTTGTTTTAAAAAACGATCTCATAAACAAACACAGGTGTTTCGATACTGATATCATTATCACATTGGTTTCGCACCCTGTAATCTGTGGTGAAACGGGGGCGGCATCTGACCCAACTGATGTCCCTACCGCCCCGATTTGAAATTCTGACTTTTAAGATGAATAATTACCCGAATTTTATGAGTTTTGTTGTTGTATTTTCGGTGTTTTAAAAACTATTTTTCTAACACGCAGGCCAGGTATTTGTTTTTACCCTCATAGTAGGTTACCTAGACAAAAAAAAGTAAATGACATAAAGAGAGCGCATGAAAAGAGGCTTGTTTAGAAAAACGCAGGCGGAAACTACCGTTTAAACAGGCCAGGAAACTACAGTTTTAACAGGCCAGAACTGCCCTCATCAGAAAGAAAAAACAAGGAGCACCCACAGTGCCCCTCTAAATTTTACCCTAGTTTCGGCGCTGCCTTATATTTGCATGTTATTTCAAACGGGGGCACGTGGTAGTGTAGACCTACAAAATAACACGATTAATATTAGATGTCGGCCAATATGAACCATTTCCCCGTCTTTTATGTGCTTGATTTAACTTGGCCTGGGTTTATTACAGTTTGGGGTTCTTTAATTTAGTGCATGTTTTTCGTAGTTACAGGCCCTAAAGTATGGTCAAAGTCACAATGCGAAAAATTACTGAACGATGAGTTAAGTTTAGTTCATTCAATCCACAAGTCACTGACTTCTTGACAACCACAAATACAATGTATACCGTGGAAATTCTACACAGATCCAAAACAACAAACACGGGCACAACCTTGCGTGGGCGGTGTGTCTATACATAACTTTCTCATTTTTCAGTCAGTGTCCGTCAACAAGGTTTTTTTTCCTTCATATGGAAATACCAATTGCTTCCGGATTATGCTTAATTTAAAAATCGACGCCGCAAAAACAAGAATAAATGGAGAAATAAATGAACGTATAAAGCAGACGTCTAGGACTAATTAAGGCAGGTTTAAAAAATGAATTAGTTATCAATTTATTGTTCCCCCCCCCGATATTGTCTCACCATGTTCCGGGGCAATGTGTTCATTGTGCTTGTTGCATTAGTGACGTATTGTTCGTAAACTGCACCCAATCTTCCCCATCTGAAGTTTGTTAGCAAGAGCAAGTATGTAGTCTCGAATTCATCTTGGAATTTTGTGGATGAAGTGTTTGTGTTTTAAGTATTGCCTTGAGTGCATGACCAGACTCAGACTGAAACAACAGTGGTTGGCGTTCTATCGAATGCCATGCGAAAACAAAACACGTCATCATTAGAAAACACTGTGAAATGTGTCTTTCTCCGGATTTGTTAGTCAATTAATGTAAACGAAGCTTCTTTCTAAATGTAATCGTGTATCCTTAATTATCCATCGAACTCATTTCATACAATCACTTCAGAAAAAGGGAGATTGTGCTCTTTCCATTGTTGCATCTTGTTTCTTTCAAACTCAACATTCAACGTGAAACAAGTCTGTCCAAACCTCCAACGATGAATCACCCCAAAAACACCCCAGCCTTCAGCCCCAACCCTTCTCAGAACCAATATTTTAAGAAAACAAAAACACCCTCTTAGAATTAATGTTGCACTCATAAAAAAAAGAAGCATCAAGGCACATTGTCATGGCCAGTCATCTTGATTTCGTCAGAAGGTTTGGAAACAAGCCAAAACAGGTATTATTATCGTAAGTTCTAAGAGTTTCTCGGGAAGTAGATCCCACGACCCACTCCCAGTGTGGCCGTATCAGGTGCGCCCAAACACCGGTGAGTCATTCCTGGGGAATACCTAAAAGACCGTCAACAACACCGGGGTCCCGGAAGTCAACTCGACCACACTCCTGTCTGTTTACTTCTCGGGACGGTACACAGAAACCACAACAACGCTGCTTTTGGCTTCCTGATGACAAACTCCACAATCGGCAAAGAATACCTTGTTCGGTGAAGAACTCCGTCAGAAGGTTCGCATGATTTATGACTGGCTTGGAACGTTTGATTTACTGTCTGTGGGTATAGGTCTTCACACCGGAAATGTCATGGGCGAATTTTGTCTGACTTGCTTTTATTGGGGGTATTCATTATCGTTATCAACACTGCTCTAATGGACAGTTGTTCTAGTTCGGTACAAATAAATGGCATCCGATTGTGCTGTGGGCGTATTTGGGTTAATACGGTGTCCTGACCTGCACACTCGAGTGTAGACGAGAAAGTGTCGCAACTCATTGGGGGAGGGAGGGGGTGGGGGAACGGCAAGGACGGCACGCGCCCGCCCTCCCCAAGTTAATGTCCGCACCCACGGGTGCCCCTATTTGAAATCTGCACCCTTGAGATTAAAAATTACCAGAATAAAATGTTACATTTCATAAGCTTGTGTTTAGTATATAACTCAATGTTGAAAACTATTTGGTTTTCTTCTACCCAGACATTGTATGTTTGTTTTTACATCCGTGTAAGATTATCTTTGAAGAAATAAAAAACAGCAGAGCAAAAAATGCTCTTTTTTATAAGAAAAATGCATACGTAAAACAACGGGGCACCCCTAACTGTGTCCCCTTCAACGCTGGTGCGAAAAAAACAAAATCTGGTTTTAAATTTAATTTAATTAGTGTCGCTAATGAAACTAGTTGCGGACACCGCAACTATTGTGACACCAATTGTGTCGTATTTTGACACACTAACTCCGACCAAGATTGAATGGGATACAACAAGACATTTCTGCCCATCTATCGGCTAGACTTGTATCTTGAAAATAAAAAAAAAACACACCACACATTCCTCTCGAGTCAACGCAAAATAATTTGTGGTGGTGAACACGCGATGAAAATTCCGAAAGATTGATTATGGCAACTATTTGCTGCCGAATACATTGATAGTTTTTGATTACAAATTACAGATGATGATCTCATTACGAAAATTGTTAGGTTTTCATTACTCGAGGATTAAGCAACTTGCGGCTCTCGAAGCTTTGTATAGCGCCCTCTATCCAAGTATACCAAATCGGGGCATTGCGTGCGTTCCATTTATATCCTCTTTTCTGTTTTCATGAAGGTGTGCAAAATAAAGTTTTAACAACGTTCTACAACATTCATACGATGTGTGATTTCCTTATAGCTTGATACGGATATAGTAACGTTGTCGGCCAAACGGCAGTTCACTGTTAAAAAAAAAATAGGCCCCTAATTATTGTACTTAACAAAACTGTGTGAAAAAGAAAAAAAATTAAAAACGAAAGTGAAAAATAACCGTCAAAGCAGGGTAACTGAAACAAAACCGAGAAGCCTAAAAACGTTGTTGAGAATTTCCACTTCGGGGCTGTGATTATGCAATTGGTAAGGCAACATGACGTCCGTTTCATAATGACGTCACCGTCGACACTGCATCCGTGCTATCGAACAAAATTGTGTCTATTGGTCAGTATTGTTTA
This sequence comes from Pisaster ochraceus, assembly GCA_010994315.2. Classification (NCBI taxonomy): domain Eukaryota; kingdom Metazoa; phylum Echinodermata; class Asteroidea; order Forcipulatida; family Asteriidae; genus Pisaster; species Pisaster ochraceus. The sequence continues at coordinate 21,456,356 of CM021526.1, read as the reverse complement.
ACATTTTCGGAAAATGGCGAAGCTTGCCATTATAATATTACTAATTCAACTATAACTGAAATATTTCTTTCTTACATATCTATAAGTCAGTATCACCGTGGTACCATTAATCCACAGTTCACTGGCCTTTTTTGGCCCAGTTCTATCGCAGAGCAAGGCACAGACCACCTAGATATAGGTTCCCGTTCCAGGACTCTGATTCCATCAAGTTTCGCCAATAAGCCGGAAAGATAAGATAAGGATTTAATCGGATTATCAGCAAGGGAGATTAGAACCTAAAACGTCTGTCACGCTACGCTCTAGCTGACCATCAACTCTTGGGGGAAGACACATTGTAAAATCATCATTTTTATTTACTGATATTTTGTCAGTTTTGGCTGTGCGTTTCCTATAAGAGCGTGTCCGGGGCTACTTCGTCTCGTTACAGTTTGAACCTAAAGAGTTCGGACAGCAGCGACCCACACAGATCGCACCAGCCCCGGTCGTCAGGAAACCCTCTACGCCCCCATGACATCCAGCCACCTCAGTCCCCGTCAATATTGCGCTGTTCGGTGGTCTAGACCAAATGCAGACGGAGTCAGAAATAGCTATCGTCTTCGTCATCCTGATACCGCCACGCCGTCACACCAAAACATACGTGTGTTGCGTCTAACAACATAACTGTTATAGTAAACTTTCTGTAAAGGTTAATAAACACAGTCCACAGACCAATCCGGACGTCCGTCATAGCCAGCCGAGCACGCGCCGACTCGGCTAGTCGCAGTCCCCGTCGGTGATTGAGACCAACGTATATAATATGAAGGAGGAAGCCTAATCGCTGTTAGATGGTGTATGACTCGTGTGAAGGCGCAACACGGTGCAGAAAGAAGCGGTCAGACAAGCCAGTCATCATCATGAGAGTATATGCTTCGCGTGTGTTATGCTGTTTCTGTGCAAGTAAAGTCTACTCGTTGAGTTGTACAACAACCGGAACCCCTGTGGTCGCATGTTACGCTGCGCTTCCTTCTTATCTTCAACGTGATTGAATAAACCTGGCGGACCTCACGTGTATTGTAAAAGGGATACAGTCCATGACTAAAAACAAGAGACAGTTGCATTGCGAGAACCAAAAAAATGCATCCGCTATCTAGTGTACATCTCACTGTGATTTGTCTGGTGGTGTGTTCGTTTCTAAGGATGGCCCTGTGTGGATCCGGCCAGTGCAAACTCAACTTCCAGGAGTATCAGAACCGAAGGCGGTCTGCCATCAAGGCGCAGATCTTGAGCAAGCTGGGCCTGACTGCCCCGCCGGAGGACAGTGGTCCTGAAGAGGTACCCGAAGATGTGCTCGCTATGTATAACGAGACAGTTCGTATCCTAGAGGACAGGAGGGAGATGATGCAAGCTCAGTGCCGGGAGGCTAATTCGGAGGAGTATTTTGCGAAGGTGCCGATAATTTACACGTTAGACAGAACACAAGGTGAGACGGGCACAGGGTACCCCCCTTTAAGTGTAAGATATAACTAGAACTGTGAGGCGAAGGTCATTTTGTTTTATTTAGTTAAAGAAGGGATGCTTCTAATTGCAGTATTAAAAAAAAAATCGCATATAATTACTCTACCCTCTTTCCTTTCTCAGTCTGGCATCCGCTAACGTTCCTTCTTGACGATTAACTTAATAACTGCCAACAGAATGTGCCACAATCTACCAGTAGGGTATATCATTGAGATGTATTACTTAGCTGTCAGTAGATGACAGTGAAGAACAGCAAACCCGGTTACCCCCCCCCCCTTCTCCCTACATGCCAGCGCTGCTTGTCGCACCATGGTCTTACGCAGAACCCTTCTATTTTGTCATCAAAATATCATTCGCGATAGTTCCGCTAGGTCCTGTAGTTAGCTATAATAACATGGAAGTAGAGCTATGAAATGTCCCCCCCCCCCTGCATGGGTCGCGCTGCCAGCAGTGAAGGTCGAAGAAATTTTGCTACAAATAAACAAACAAAGAGGGTGTCACGACAACTGCGTAGTACGATTCAAGTTGTCTTTTTGTGATGGCTTCGTACCAGTAGCCGACATTTTGACGAGACTGTTGTTATGTTCAGCAAATTGTTACATAGTATTTAGTGTCATACTAGAGTTTGCATTACGGTGCAGTTGACACACACACAATTCCAAAATTATTGTTGTTGTTGTGGTTAAGGTTACTATAATTAAGAGCGTTGTTTGTGAGTCAATGGAAGTTCACATCGAGGTGTGTGCATCTACGAGCCGTGAATTAAAGGGGGAAAACGAAAAATGTGCAGCTGTAACTACACTGTGCAATGTAGCTACAGTTTCAGAACTCAGATACAGTTTGAGCTGGAATAGAGTAAACTAAAGCTATACTCCCTTTACTAATACTAGAAATGGTACAAAATCAGTCCTCACCATGTACATGTACCACTAGCTGCGAGTGGCCTTGATACGGTAACGTTCAAATGTACAACATGTATTACTTATAGTTTTATTAGATAATATCAGTAACCAATTATGGCCTGTGCTTACAAGCATATGGAGGAAGAAGACACGTAGGCCTATATGCCATGGGTGGGGTTGGGTGGGTGGGTGAAGTGGGTGAAGTGGCACATGCACTGGGTTAATAGACCTAACTTTACAAGCCCTGCAGCTCCCATATTACTTAAAATAGGCGAGTTGGGTGTTTTGTCTCGTTGAAATGGGTGGACGAAAAGTTGAGGCCCGAAGCTAAATATAGGCCTAGGTGAATTTCACAACTGAAGAACTCCATTTTCCCTGGAGTGTAGAAATAGCCATGTAGTGTACCGCAACAATTCTCTCGGAGCTATAAGGTTTTTCCCTTAGATCAACCACGGAGCTTTGATCTGGTTTGTACTGAATGGAGTATAACCTTCGCATTTAGAGAAATCCCCAAAGTAAACCTGTCACACAATGGCATCGCCAGCGGGAGACTTTCCTTGCCTTGCCGGGTGTTGTGAGCGGGGTTCACTGCAGCAAAGTACAAAAAGCTACTTAGTAACGGTCGGGTTTGCACGCCTAAACACTACACCGGGAACCGACGGGAGAATTAGACCGCTTTGCCCCAAGACTAACCCTCCGAGACTCCCGGGGACGAACTGGAAACCCCGTGCTAAAATGATGTTGTCAAGTCGAATAATGGCGACAGGAAACACCCCCTGTTACTTCGCTGTACGTGCGTGAAATGTTTGGCCATGCGCGTTTAATGAGCGGGTCACTGATTGGTTCTAAGTTTGTCTAGTGCAGGGTTTTGGCGCCTGCCCTGGTCGTCTATGGAACTACGTGTGAGAGAGTGTGTCGATCAAGAGAATGGTTTATGGCTGCCCGAATTCGGCCACGATTCACAGACTGGGTTGACTATATAGCATAACCTTGCTCTATAATTATAGCTGTTTGTCCCGAAATATAAACACAAACCACCTGAATTGTACGAAGTGACAGCTAGTTTTAGATATTTCATTTATTATGGGTTTCAATTTGCACGATGGGGATTACTGTTTCATTCTATTTTAATCAAACCAACCAGAACACAATCAATACAGATGTTTATCAACTTGCAAGTTGATTTTGTTCCCCCCACAACAATAGGTGCTTGTCCAGTTCCAATCAACTGCAAATACCAAGCCCTGTTTTTTTTATTTTTTATCCCAAACCATGTCCCCCCCCCCCCCCCCGAGGGACGCCCGTGTCCCCCCTCCTTTCAACCTCAAAGTCGTGTGGTCATTTCAGGATACAATCAAACCGGCAAAGTTGATTTTATGTGCCACCGGAGCTGACCGATACAAGGCTATCACATTATTGGGATCATAAATTGTGGATAATGACACAACCGCGGCTTACAGCGATCATACACTTAAGCCATACGGCCTTGTCTTGTGATCCCACACACTCGATCGACCCGATGGGATAAGCCCCGATTTCGATCTGAGCAGTTGCTCCAAGATGTCTTTTATTTTGTGCACATTGTGCAAAAATATGTCTTTGATATCAAGCAGAAGTAAACACGTCTGGTTAGCTTCGAATTGAGGAATGTAAGCATTTGTTTTTCTTGGATTAAACCTCAGGTCGGTTTTAACCAAAATGTTTTTGGCGAAATGCATCCATGAGGATCAAATATGGCTACACACCAAACATTACACTCAGCTTCTGCATAAGACCTGACCACAAATTCCAACTTTCCAACATGGTATTGGGTACGGGAGTGTGTTTGTTTTGGTGGCCAATTTGCCAATGACAAATCTGTAAGTTTGACTCCACTTGAGGCCTACTTATTAAAAACGAACACCTGTTTGTTCGTTTACAGTCAAGTTCACTCCAGCAAGCCAGCATTACCATTACCAGCATACCATAAATTACACTCAAACAACATCTAACAATTCCACAAACTGCCAGAACTGATAGCAAAATAGAAGTAGAAAATATGAAATAATCATTGGCACTCACGTGGGTGGTATGGCTGATGTTCCAAATTATCAATTATCACAACGCAAAACATTTTCCAAGCCACCAAAAATCCTAAATTGACACTTCTGTAGATTTGAAGCCCAGGGGTGTCGGTCAAGGTCGTACATGTCAATCATTGAGTGAGGATCACTGCGACTGCCGCGCCGGAGAAGGGTAGAAAGAGACATAGAGACAGAATTTTTTTTGGGGGGGGGAGAGATCGAGCCAGTTATGATCACTTACGGCTGTGTGGGAATCGTTGAAATTTTATTGGTTTTTAAGTCGGGCTGGGACGTTAACGCACGAATTAGTCTTCTCACCTTGGGCCCCCGAGTTCTGAGATCGCCAACCAGGCCTGGAAATGGCATCATTGCCCCGCCGTCAGCCGTGCGGGTGAGTGACAACATTTAACGGGCAAGGTTACAGGTGTAACCTGCTTGGAGTGCATTGCCACTCGCTGCAAATTGTAGCAGAATCTGACGAAGAAGAAGAAGAAAGAAACAAACCAACACACTAAACAGCTTCATTTTGTATTTAGGCCTAGGAGAAGTTTTGTCCCAGTTGATTTTTGGTGTGTCGACCCATTGCTATGAGGGGGAGGGATGCATTTGGGGCGTGTCGGGCTCGTTATTGAAGTAGTACCTGGTGGGGGCGCTATACTGGTATGGAGGACCCCCAGTGGTAGATTTCTGATTATTTGCTCCTCTTTTGGTACAAAATGGGATTGGGAGCCGACAAGCTCATTGTGAACACCAGTTTGTGCTTGGAATAGCAACAGTTGGCAAGGGGGAGACCTGATCGCAGACGCCGGGGGGCTTTCATACTCGGCCTGTTTCGATCTTCTCTTTTAGATGTTCAGAGTCCCCTCTCATAAGGCTTAAAGAATGTCACAGATGTTTAGTTTCTGCTCGAGATGCTGAGTGGATGTGCCTGGAGAGACACACTCGGAACTCCAAACAAGCTTGCTCATTTGGCGCGCTCGGAAACTTTCGGCACGTGTGTGTTTTTTTTTTTTTTATTCCTCCCTTCTTCTACAAAGACGATCGTCGGTGACGCACGTTAATAAGTCTGCCAGGTTTGCTTGCATTCGAGACACCCCCACTCTTCAGTTGACCGCCAGTCCGATCATGATTTGTTGAAAGGGTTGATGTGGCTATAAACACATCGTACGCGGCACATAAACCTGCTGCAAAATTGCTTTCAGCACCATCTGGCGATTCATCATTAATTCTGGCTGCCACATTAACTGTATAAGGTAGGGCTTCGAAAAAGAAGGGGAAAAAAACTCCAAAAACCAAAAGACAGGCCCTGGCGATTACACATACAGATCTCACAAATTCTTTACGGTATTTGGCAAAATAATCTTTAAAAGACTGTACACTTTTGGCAATGCCCAGAAATGTTTTGTGCTAACTGGGTTTTTTTTAAACCAAAGGTTGTGTGGTGAAGATGTGCGATGAATTTTATATACACTGATATCTTGTCGAATCCATCTTGTCCACCTGGTTGGTCTAGTGGTGTCAGTAATGAACGACAATACGAAGAAGACAGATTAATTTAAAATTTAAAATAACTTGATTTCAGTTTTTCCGAACTTCCTCTTCAACACAACTCAAGTTCACAAGACTGTGTTCTTGTCATCAATGCTTAATCCTGAAGAGAAACCAAGATGGATTCATAAGCATTTTACCCAAAGCACCGATGGACTAACTTTACCATTTAGACTCGTTGTAGCCCAAAGAGCAATACAGAAGTTATTCACGTTGACATGCTGATCTCTTTGGAGTACACGTGGAGGTATGACGAATCCGAAGTAACGGCTGGCATGAATTCCACGTCCTTATTGGAACGAATGCGACAAGGTCTTTAACGCCCCCAATAAAAGCGAGAGATTGAAGATGTATCTCGTGACTAACATACCTTCACTGTACATCCACAGTGTACCGCGCCAAGGCAAAAAGAAGGCAAATTCCATAGATATCAGAAAGGGGTTTATTAACTGGTTAAGTTATCGATCCTTAGTTTCGATTATTGATTAGGAAAAGGTGTGTGTGTGTGGGGGGGGGGCAAGATAAAGAATAAAATAGATACATCTCGTTGAATGTACATGTATACTCAAGAATTCGGTTATTGGTTCGTTATATGAATTTCATATTATGGCAAGGATAACAAACATTTTGTTGCACAACCATTTCGCCTATGAAACACCCCAGTCACTATCAAGAGCCTTATCGCATTACCGTATCCTTCAGATTTTATTGCAAACACAGCCCCAAAGACAGATGAAACTGACCTTCGGGTTGACCCGAGCCTACTGGGGTCAACCATACAGGTCAATAAGAGCCCGGAGCACAAGACGTTTACAACTTGAGTGTTACAAGATCTTCTGTGGAAGTGTTACTGTACTTTCTTGTTTTCACATTTGGGCGGTCGATTTGCGATTGGGCCAGACTCTCGAGCTTCTCCTGTATTATCTTTTTGAAAGTCCAACACGGGTTCTGATGGGAAAAGAAAACATAAAAAATGTAACTTATGTTACGTACTTGATGTATTTACATTTAACATTTTGAATGACTTGTTATAAAATAATACCGAGTGACTGAGCTGGAAAAGTTCCAAGGCCGGCTCATTATGTAAGTAAATGTCATGAAATGTCACTGTAGGCGCATCAGCCATCATCCGCTGTGTGCGATTTGTAAATCAAGAAGATGTGTCAGGAATTTAAAGCCGTTCGAAGGCTCTTCAGACAATCGTGACCGTAGTTTCACGAACTTATTTTCATTTTGCGAATGCACAGCAATATCTCGACATCCTGAATTTTATTAATATAATTGCGTTTATTTCTAAGGGGTGAGGGGTGCTTTTTTGTACTCCACTATAAAAACACGCATCTAAATTATTTAGAGCCCTGCTAGGCCCAATTTCATAGAACTGCTTAAGCACAAACAGTAGCAAATCACAAAACAATTAGGCTTACCAGAATAAGGTTACCAGCCAAAACATGATGTCACGCACCATCTGTGATTGGTATCCTGCTTCTTCTTTTTTGTTTTGCTTTAGCTGATAATTGTTATGGGATATTTCCTGCTGAAGCATCCCTCTTCGGGGCCCAATTTCATAGAGCTGCTTAAGCACGAAAAGTAACTAAGCACCAGAGTACCAGAAATACGGTTACCAGCCAAAATACCATGTTTCAGGTACCATGTGTGACTGGTATCCTGCTTATTTTTGCTTAACAGAAACCTTTTCAGTAATGTTGTCTGCTTAAGCAGCTCTATGAAACTATAGCTCAGTTCTTTGAAGTGCTACCCTGAAAAAAAAACACCCCCGTATATCATCACTCGAGTTATTTTGACTGATGAGAACATTCAGGGATTAGTTTAATGTGGAAGCTGTCCTGAAATTCAATTACTTAATAACAAGCACCTGTATCATCTTGGCATTTATTAACTTATAGAGTAAAAATCTCACCGCCGATTCTCCAGAAGTGAATACTGTTTCTTGAAAGGAGTTTGAGAAAGCTTTATACAAGATCGTTGAGTAAATCATTGCATTACAACCAACTGGACAGGAACACCGTAAACCTATTGGGCTTTAGACAGCTGGATTGTGTACTAGGGTGTGTGTATACATGAAGCAGGATATTAAACTAATGTGTTTTCCATTCATAAAATGATCTTGTGCAATCAGCAGACTCTAGGAATAAGTCATTTTACCCTGCACCAAAATACAGACTGCAGTCACCAAAGGGGGAAGAGAGATTTGTTTATTTATTTATTTGTTGTAATTGTAATTACTTGTTTATTTATGTATCTATTTGTTTAAATTTTATTATTTATTTATTTATTTATTTATTTACTGTCAAATAGATAAATTAAATAAACAAACACAAAATTAATAGTTAACAGGTTTTGTTTATGTTATTATTATTGTAATTATTATATATTTTTTTAGTTGTACGTTGTGCTGGGGATTTTGTTATCCTAAAGCTGTACCGAAAAAGGATGGCTTATACCACGATAATACACTGATGTTCCAACTTCAGAAGCGAAATTTCTATTCTCTTTTATAAAAACTGAATTGTTTTGTTTTCCGTAACAATAATAATTCACCCAAAATACCTCTGGCATACATAATTAGTATGTTTGTCAATAGCTTCAAGCTATCTCATGTTGAAAATGCAAAACATCAAAACGCTATCGTATAATCCGTCACCGTGTTCCACGGTGAGTACTGGTCCACCAAACGAGTCTATCGACAATGTAGGCCAGCCACATGCGTTGTAAAGATAGGCCTGCGCTATAACTGCAGACATGATTATAGGCTATGCCTAGACCATGTTAAAATGCGACATCACTGCATCTTTAAATAACAGTCCCACAGCCTTCACTTCCTCCGTGCACGATTTGTACACACAGCTCATTGGAAGACAACTTGCATTTGCACTGGAATTTGCACTGTTTGGTTTGTATCAACTTTTGATATGAAGGAAAGGGGGCACATCTGAAAACTTGTTCAGCAGGTCTTTGTAACACTCTTGAATTAATGTGGGAATCATGACACAAGATGTCGACTGCCCATATGGCCAGTGTCAGTATCTTGCCTGCTGGGAAATGACCTGGAATGTACAAGGTCACTCATTTGGCAAATAAATGTTACAGGTTCTATTAGGAAACTGTACCAAGTAGGATGCCATACAACAGTCTGAAACACATGACCACTTTAACAACTAATGAGCGGGTCTGTGGTCTGTTCTCATTTGTATGCGACTTCAGTATACAATGCACAACCAATGTACATGTTTATATTTAGGTTTCTCTGCAGTAGGTTTCTATGCATGGATACGCCTCACGAGTTCAGGGAACGAGTTCGTCAACCAATTTTGCACAGCACACTATTCAGATTTGAACATGTTTCGTGAATGCTATTTTGAGGAGAACATGGTGATTTCGGAGTAGCAACTGATACTTTTTTTTGTGTGGCATTTTGCATTATGCTTTACACATGAAGTCGTTCAAGAGAGTTACAATAGCAACAAACAATAATTTGTCATTTAAGTGCAATTTTTTTAAACTTAATTAGTTGTTATTTACCGTGAAACGAACAACAAACTTGGACATGGGACTCTGTCAGATCTTTCCACCAATAAAGTAACGTTTGGCCGAAATGTGGAGAATGAAAATAACACAAGTAGAAACTATACCGAAATCAAGAAGTGGACGGCGCAGCGATAACTTTGCGATCATTATCTTCCCCTGTTACTCGTGTGAATAGAATAGTATAAATTACTTTCGGGGGGAAGTGCGGTTAAACGAAGGTCAGGGTAGAAAGATACGAAAACACACTGTGTCTGGTAGCAAGTTCCCACGGCTCTTTTTTTTTTTAACCACACGTTTGAATAATTTTAGATGCATTTAATTTTAATGTTTAGACTGCAACGCATTTACATCAAGATGTATTTAATCAGATGATGCAAAAATGTGTTTTAAAATTCCCCACCTTATGGAGACTTAGGACAAAACAGAAAAGGAAAAACAAAAGGTCTCCATAGGGGAATTCTAAAGACTGGGGTGCTCCACAAGGAAATGTGTGTACGATGTACGTGTACATTGATACGAGAATGGGACAAAATATGTCTCCACATGGATGTAAAAACATAGAATGTATGTTTTTAAAAGTGTGATTAATTCACAGTCTTCACAGGGTAGCTCCACCTAACTCACACGGCTCTCACTTTCTTCTAAAACATTTGACGGCGGTTGTAGTGCCTAATTGGTCATAATAAGAGAGTATACCTTCCCATTATTTATACCCTACACTTTTTTGTGTTTTAGTTTTGATTTGTACACAATTAAGCATACTTAGTAATCCTTTTGGATCTCCCTTGTTCAGAAGACTCATCCGACAATTACCAGCCCACGAGGGCCGCGGTGTCCAAGTTCTTCCGGTTCGACCTGTCGTCCTACGCCACCGAGGTGAACTCCGAGGAGGTGTTCGAGGCCGAGATGAGGCTCTGGCAGCTGCCCAACACCAACGTGGACGTGAGGCAGTGGATAGACGTCTTCCAGCTCATCCCCATCACCCAGGATGATCCCAGGAAAGAACCTATCTACAGTACCCTCCTCAACACCAGCAGAGAAGGCTGGATCAAGTTTGACGTCACAGCCGCTGTCAGGGACTGGGTGACTATGCCGGGTAGGTTATGGAGCCATGCACCGTCAATCTTGCATATACGATGACGTCACTTAATTAAAAAAACGAGCCCCCATCCCCCGGTGAAAGTATAGAGTGGGAAAATTGAAGAAGAAAAAAGTATGCCCCTTTTTAAAAACAAATCGCAACCATTTGGTGATAAATTATGCACAATTATTAGTACTTACATAATTGGCGTCGTTTCGAAAATTCATTCAAATGACAATTTGTTGAGTGTCTAGACCTGTAGACAAAATGTATTTTAACGGTGTTGATCTTTGCACCAAAATTGCTATCTGCCAGAGAGTCAGTCTAGTATAATTATGACTACTCTCGCAGACGTGCCCAGTTCCTACACGCTCCACATGAGCTATGCCGGCCAGCTTGACATCGCTCACCAGGAATGCCCCCGGTACGCCGCCCCCTCACTGTATTGCACCGTGTCGGTAGAAGGACGAATCCTTAAAACCAGCCGGAACATTCCTCGCAATCACAAGATTTTAGAATACACTTAAAATTCCTGGCGTGGAATCCAAGGGAAGGGGGCGGTAAATTATTTTTTTGTTGAAGTATACTAATTCTTACTAACAACGATGTATAATGACTCAGGTGGGCCAGTTAGCTGAGTTGAGGAAGAGTGGAAGGACTAGCTTCACTTAACTCTAACTATAAGCAACCCTTGTATGGATCGGCCTGTTTCAAAGGCTGTTTCTATTACACCCTTGACTGCTTTTTTTCTGTTACAACATGACTGCTTAGCAGAAAGCTGTTTCCATTACATCATGAATGCTTAGCACAGCTTGTTTCAATTAATACAACATGACTGCTTAGAGAAAGCTAATTCCATTATGGCTGTAGCAGAAAAGCTGTTGCCATTAGCTATTGCTTAGCAGAAAGCTGTTTCCATTCCATCCTGACTGCTTAGCACAGCTTGTTTCCAGTACAACATGACTGCTGAGCAGACAGCTGTTTCCATTATGACTGCTTAGCAGGAAGCTGATTCCATTACATCATGACTGCTTAGCAGTTTTGTATTCAACTCTCCAAAAAATGTAGACAGCCACGACAAAAGTATACAGTGTGGGGGTCCTTTGGGGATTCCAAAACAGAACATCTCAAGAATAAAATAAGAGCAAAATACAGCCAATACACCGTCTCCTGCTTCCTGTTTAGCAATCCTCAAGATAAAAGACATGACTCATTCTAGGCCGTCATGCTTCATTCACAATGCAAAATGATTGTCTAAATAATCCGCTGACGAATCCTCCCCAAGCCGCGAGGCTCAGTGGATGAAAATAAAGGATAATGGATGAGACGACAACTGTTGTGTATACCAAGACGACCCTGATGAGAGAATCCAGTCGTGCCGAATGCTGTACTCATTCCTGTACAATAATCCCTAAATATCCGATCCTTGTCTTTGACTCGGGATTAAAGCCCATGCAATACAAGCTCACTTTCGGCACAGAACAATGTACAAAGCGCAACACTTTCATTCTAAAATATGAAATCGGTTCAACAGATAGGACCAAAAATCTAAACCTACACAATTCTCGCAGGTACAAACGAAAACGCTGCTACAACATTCATGAAGTTGCTATGAATTGATGCTCATCTTTATAATACCTTTTGGCCAAACTAATTATATATTTCTCATATGATTCAGTATGGATTGGCCGCTTTAAGTTCTCAATACAGGCGGCACTTAAGGGGACGAAAACGTGATGTAAATGATCGGAGGATTGAATAAAACTTTTTTGACATTTTCCTCATCTTTTGGTTTCTCAAGTGTGCCATTGAAAGTTAAAAAAACAACAACAACAAAACACTACAAGATCTTGCTGTGCCTGGAACTTCACTCCTGTTTTGATAAAATGCAGTCATTTGTGCTTGCGAGAATGACAACGTAAACAACCTGTGGGTAAACATTTCAGCAGCGTATAGCATTAGCAGACCTCATTACATGCAATATGCATGACATAATGAATATGGACATACTAAAAAGTGAAAAACATAATACAATTTTTAAAGAAAACTCTGACTTGGAAGTCATTGATAATGAAGCTGGCACTGTGCTAATATTGATATTACAAATCCCATATAGTATATGTTTTTTTATAAGGAACACAACAATTTTCCTCTTGACACTTGTGTCGTTTTCAATTATGACGGAACATAACCCTTACGTTTCCCCCTCGACACAGATTCAAACCTGGGAATTGAGGTCACGACATCTAGTCAAGAGAGGATACATGTACTTTTTGCGGGTAAGTTTCCTTCAAGTTTAAAATCACCCTTACAGGGAGTTTACATTGGACGGTCGGGCATTTGAGGGTCAACTAATTTGTTAAGTCATTGGGGACGTAATTGTGTCAATCCACGCCCAAAGTTCATGGAGGTGGCGGCAAGAGAAGGAAGGGCTTATCACGGAAGGGTTGACGATGAACGAGATTAATGACCTTTTAGGGAGTTGGCCGTTCTAGTAAGGTATCCGAAGGGTGGGGCTCTGACACGGCTTTTTGATCACAATCCATAGCCCTTGTTGTAATGCCGTATAGTCTTTGTGACATGGACATTAACCTCTTGTAATCGATAATCACACGCGACTACTGCCGTCAAGCTCGCCATTTTGGGAGTCAACTTGTAAACGTGTATTACTTATTGATAATGATGTATCATACTTTGACCAGATCCAAGGGGAACTATGCCAAGTGTCGACATGCAGCCAAGGGGTGACCAGATAATGCCGGAAAAAAGTCCAAAGGAACAGCACCCCCGCCTGATCGTCTTGGCTCCCGCCAACGACGCCATCGGCCACAACGGAGGAAATAACCGGAGACGCCGAAGCACCTCCACCTACGGACAGAACACGTGCGCAGATCAAACGCAGCCTAGCTGCTGCCTACGACAATTCTATGTCAACTTTAAACGCAATCTAGGCTGGTCTTGGATACGACAGCCCAAGGGCTATTACCCGAACTACTGCGCCGGGTCGTGCTCGTACGTAAACGGCAGCATGTGGAACGCGCAGACTCACCATGCTTCGGTTTTAGAGACGTATAGGAAGTTAAACCCAGACGCGTCCCCGTCGCCCTGCTGCTCCCCAAGAAGTTTTAAACCCCTTCATATTTTGTTTTACAACAAGGGTAAGCCAGTGTTTAGAGAACTTCCTAATGCTATTGTTACATCATGCCAATGTAGCTAGTACAGAAAACAAGATAATTCTAGCGTGAACTGTTGAACTGACCGGACGGTAATACCAGCTTTGAAGGACACACGAGATTTGAGAGTAAGAACCATTGCGAGATTAGGAGGTACTTCGCTAGTTTCAATCCCGTGAGCAAATAAAACTGGAAGAACAGACACTCAGACTGTCTTGGCGGTGTCCGTCTGTGAGACGAGTGTGTCAAAGGGATGACAACCGAAACGGTCGACAGGACGAAGCAATGAAGGAAACGAGCCGAAGCCAGAATCCGGAGTTGCTTGCCCGCTGGACAAAGTCCGGGGGTGAAGAAGCGTTTTCAAATGGTGATACTTTATTGAAAATGCGTTTAGTTTAGCAGGCAATGGACGGCACGCCTCGTATAACAGAAAATCTAGCTTTTTTGTTTGTTTCCATTTTCGAGTTTTGAACGACACTCACAGGTTTATATAATCTGCGTGACAGGAAAGACTCCATCCGAACTGAAGTTTCTCAAGATCTTAAAATCCAAGGTCTTGTGTGCGGTTTTTTTTCTTCTTTTTTTCCTTTTTTAAAGTTAAATCCAAAGTTGTGTTGGTTTTTATAATCAATGTTCAGATTATAACTTGTCACGAAGCGGAAACTACAGGGTTAAGAAGAAGCTATTGAAGGATGTATTGATTTGTATGTGTATATTAAGCAGCGATGCAATCGCAGACTGAGACGGACACGGTCATCTTTTCTTCTTCTTTTTTTACAACTATCTCAAAATTGAATTTGCTGTACATGCAGCGAGTTGAACATTGTATATTATACATGTACAGAGAAGGCACAACATAGGAGTTTCGGGAGTTACGTACATTCTTTAAAAATTAAGTCAGTGAATATAATTATTCAAATTCAGTCCATACGATGGGGTTAATTAGGTGGGAGATGCAAACAAAGCCTGTACATGTTGATTTCTAAAAAGTGTGGAAATATAAACTTTCAACAAGGGGGTTTTCCCCGTGGAGACGAACAGAGTACACTGTTGGAAGCGTCAAGACCCCACACACAGCTCTTTTTTGAGCCCCAAAACCACCGGGTCAAAATTGACCCGGATACCGGGTTCAGGCCGACCCAGAAAGTATTAACAAGTAGGATTTGAATTCAGATTCTACGGGTCAGTTTGACCCATTTCTGGGTCATTTTGACACGGACAGGTCAGTTTGACCCATTTCTGGGTCATTTTGACACAGATAGCAGGTCCATACTGAACCCAGAAATTGGTCAGGCCAAACAGGGCCAGGATCTGGTTCAGTTAAGACCCGGAAGTTTCTAGAGGGCATCCCAAAAGAGATTTACACGTGGTTCTACCTGCAAGTTCACTAGCAACAGTCATTTCTTCTAGTTTTTTTGTTTACATTAAACTACGATTGAAGCATTTTTCCCGTCTCCAAGTACAATCTCAAGACGCCAATGTTGTACCTTCTCAACACCACGGACCCTCTATTTAGGGCAGAGGGGATTCAATTCTCAAGAACTTCGTACGCGTCTAATAGTAGCTATCTAGAAAGAGGGAGATACCGTGTCACGATGTAGATACACCCAGTGACGTCATTGAAATGCTAATTATTATTATTCTACGTGGTACAAAGTGCCGTGATATCTTTTTGTATGGACTCTTTTAAAAGGCTCGCAGTGTAAGGGGGGTCACTACTACTCTTTTTATCAATTCAACTTTGGAAAGTACTCCCGCTGTTTTACAGTTTTTAACTTATTTGGGGATTGACCAAAAAAGAACGCAGTATATTTTAGCCTTGATTTTAATAACGGTCGGGGTGAAATTGTGACGGGACGTTAATACCAAAGACAGCAGAAGCATGACGTTCGCCGAGAAACTAAACGAAGGTAAAGCATTTAAATATTATTACTGATTGGTTGGGCACAGCTGGTGTCACGTGGAACGCGTTTTAACTGTTTATGAAGTTTATTGTTTTAAACATAAATGATTATAAGGATTATTAAGACTTTAAACAAATTTGATATAAATTATTGTGATTTTTTTTTTAAGATTACAAATTAAGCATTTAAACAATAACTTTTTAAATAAAATCTGAACTTTGTAATGTTATACTCCCAAATAATTTAAGGAAATTTTGGACAAAGACCTAGGTGAATTTGTAACTCGAATATGGCCACAGCATTTTGTGTATTTTATTTTATAATTTATATTAACAGGTTTTTTTTTATAAAAGTGGACTTGTCTGAAACTGTCCTAAACGTTTTCATCCGAATTCGGGGGAAGGGGGGGGGGGTCCTGTAGGATTTCTACAGTTCTAATTGATTATTAAAATCTGAACAATTTTGTTTATAAATTCCAACAAACCGCTGTAAGCCAGGTTTGATTTTAGGGAATGAGCTTTTTAATACGGGCATGCATCAGTTGTAGTTTGTCAAAAACAAGAGCCCGGCAAGTCTTTGTACTGCTCTTGAAATTTTCATTGGCACAGCTGCAAAGTGTATTACATACATAATTATCAAACACAAGGAAGTCAATGTTACATGCCTTATGTTAATACCGTTATTATTCTTTTCTGCTCAAAGTCAAGTCTTAACGGTGAAATGGAGCAATCGCAGTACATGGTGTTACCTGCGCATGCTCGATTTCACAAAGAGCTAAGATTGATCTTAACTGCGAACCAATCTTAATTGCTAAGCAAAGTGTGACGTCACGTTACTATGGTAACAATAGCTCATCTTAAGATAAATCTTTGGTGCTTTTTGAAATTGAGTGAGGTCGAAGTTGAAAAGAGCCGCCAAACGTACAAATAAACTGTACGGGGCATTGAGTACCGTAAGTGAACTGCTTTTTCAAACTACTCATGAAATGAAACTTACAAATATGTAAATAAAGTTGACATGCAGTGTCTGCTTTTACTACAATTAGAACCAATGTTCTTCAGAACAGCCAAAATGTGTGATGTTTTGGGGTTTTTTTTAACAAGGGGAAGGGAGACCAGGTATTCAAGTTATTTATTTATAATTATGTATCACATGTATAATAATATAAACAAAACTATTTTTGTATGTGCATTGAAACTGGATTTTAGTATAAGCAATACTGAATACTGTTGTGACTTTGTCTGTTGCGTGGAGAAGGGCGTTTTCCGGAGAAGGGTCGCGTCAAATCCCAATAAGATGGAAGGCGTGTACATTGTTCATGTAGTTAAACCATTATTGTACTTAAAGAGGCAGGACGCCAGACACCAAGACACGTTCTCATTGAGGAGCCAAACGGCTATTTTGTGAGGACGGTTTGGTCAGCGGGACCGGCGGCTATTTCAAGAGGACGGTTTGACGATTTGGTCAGCAGGCCGCGCCGGTTTTGTTTTACCTACGTGGATAGTTCAGTAACATTGTTTGTAATTTGAACTTAATTACGATGTTGTGTGTTCACGACATAAGGCTTAATAAATTATTACACTGTTACAATGAAACTCGTCCCAGTTTTCCTTGTCTTATTTGAGTAGGACTTCAAATATGGGGAATCAATCAATCGTGGGATAGCAAGGCTGACCAATCAACCAAACAGATGAATACATAGATCAATCAAATCAAATAACACAATGATCAATCAATAAATCAATATATCAACCATGCAATTAAAAAATTCAATCAATATATCAATCATGCAATTAATAAATTCAATCAATATATAAATCATGCAATTAATGCAAATCAATCAATCAATGACTCAATGAATTAATCAATCAATAACTCAAACCAGTTAATCAAGTGCCATGTTCAGTGTTCAATGAATAAATCATATAGTTTATTCCCAAAGCGTATAATCATAATATAAGAAAGCTTATCAACAATATATATTAACACATTTAAAAACTTCTGAAAGCGTTTTTTTTTTAAATACAAAATGATCTAAGCTTAAACAAAAAAATTATTTACAAAATAAAAACCAGACAAAAGACATAACTTAGAATGTTTCGAAGTCAAATACTTGTTTAGATATTAATGTTCAGGGGATGGGTAATGGTGTCGGGGTGGGGGATGGGCTGGGCCACGG
>CM021526.1:21428034-21438453 GCA_010994315.2 Pisaster ochraceus | reverse complement strand
GCTGGGTAGGGGCGGTGCGAGGGGAGGGAGTGTGTGTGCTGGTTAGGGGCGGTGTGAAGGGAGGGGGCCGAATTTAGAACATACATTCCAGTGGAATATTGATGCAAAAACTTACCAGGCATTGTACATGTATACGGCTACCTTCATTTATATTCCTTCATCTTTCCATTAAATGTGTTCCATATTTAAAAAAATTAGTCATCATGCTGTGATCTAATAAACTTCATTCTTCCTGTGCGTCGAATTTGTCCACAAGTAGAGAAAAAAATAATAATAAAATGTCCAAAAAGAAATTCCCACAACTAACATATGTTTTCCCACAAACTCATCTTAAATGCAACATGTGCAAAAAGTGTCCCCAATGGGACACACATGGTAAAAATACACAAAGGAAATAAAGGCCTCAATTTCATGGCTCTTCGTGAGGAGAAGAGACTGCTTTCAGCAAATGTCATGTTTACATGAAAGTGTTTCATGCATGGGGAAAGTGAGTGCACTCAACATACTTTATTCACCAGGCTACTTAAACGGCGATAAGCAATGCGTGGACGCCATTATAATGTACAGTTCTCTGCGTGTGGAAGTTTAGAACCGTTTTGTTCTGAGATCAGTCTATGTCAGAAACCCCTCTATCGGAGTGGAATTACAGTTCTGATTAGAGGCCAGCCACACTGTTGTTCCTTCCACCCTCGCTTTGGTTAAACACTTAAGAACCACACATGAGAGGGAAGAACCACACATGAAAGCTGAACCATGAATTGAGTGCTGGTTCAATTATTTTGTAAAGAAGAACCAAATCTGTCTGCATTTCTGTGAGATTTTGTCCCCATGACAACATTTCCCAACCACGGCACAAAGTAGAACCGCCTTTTCACCAAACCGCATTTCTTTTTTAAAGGATGTGCACAAGTTCAACATAATGGGAAACATTTACTCTGCTGTTTTGCTGTCTTTTGGGTTTGGCAAAAGAATGCAAGCATTTCCTGAAGTAATCTAAGGGATCAGCTGGCAGGAAGTCAAGATCAGGGACTTCTCAAGTGATGTAAACAACACAGACGGGTTCTATGCACAGACATCCCTATGTGGAACCATTGTTTCTGTAAAGCGGGTCCCGCCTGTAATGGCTTCCATGGTAACTGGTCAACAAACGGCAACCATGGTCTTCTTTTATAGGTTTAACTTATGTACCAGTGGTGTAACAATGTGGTTTCCCTTCAAAGGTACATAAAAAAAAAATACAAAAATTAAAGAGTTAATTTTGACTACAGTTTACATTGTTGAGCATTGTGATTGGATATTGATCTTATATGGAACTTTGGAAATGTAGCGAGACACAAGAAATAGGAGAAGTATGTGGACACGGTGGGGTTGTCCAAAGTCAACGTGCTTCAAATTGGGGAAATGCTCACAGTCACAGGCCTTGGCTCAAACCAAGCACAGGTTGGACAGCTTTGTCAGCCCTAGACTCCCCCCTTTCCTAGAAGGAAGGAGGCCAAAGGGACATTTGAGAACCAATCTCAGATATTGAGCAAATTCAATTGCCTGTAATAGACCAACCTCAAATTGAAACCGAATTCCCCATATACTGATGAACTGAACCCTGTAATTGCCTGGACATGAAAGCCAGTTCTCCTGAACCGTCCTTCACATTCAGCTCACGACCTCTCTTTGACCTTTCCTTGTCTCTTCCAATCGGTTCCACCCCTTCATGAATAGAAAAACATGAACCATCTCAAGCCTCCCCACCCATGGATTTCCCTTGTTGTTTCAATGGCCAGTTTATGTATTTGTTTCATTTTCTGGTTGGTGTCACGTAGCATACTCTTGGCTGCCGCTTGATTACAGGTGTCTTGCGGTGGCTAGACTTTTGTTACTTGGGCACATGCCCCTGTGAGGGATCCGTTTACATTGTTGTTGTCTGCGGTGGGCCGCTCACAAGAGCGACTCTTCTCCAGAGTTCACAAGGAGTACATACATGGTTTCCCCAATGGAAGGTGTAGCCAGCAACTGCACTACCATGTAGTAAACCATACAACCAGTGACGTTGTGTTTCTTTGAAACTCACACAAATATAAACCGCACCAGAATCTGGTTTTGAGTGATGTGAATGAACTTCCCTGTTTTTGACCCCGTGCCCCTACCTACGTCTTTACTATCAATATGTCCTTTTTGTTCAATACAAGCAACAGAACCATTTGCTCTGTAGTCACTGCATGTACAAAACTATTAAAACGAACTGGGGTCTGGTTTTCAGTGAATGTAAATGAACACCCTGATTTTGACCCTGTGCCTAACCTACATGCTTACTGTAAGCATGCTGTCTTTGTTAAAGTGAGCTATCAAACTACTTTCTTTGTAATTCCTTGAAGACACAAAAGGATAAACCACACTGGAGTCTGGGTTTGTTTGAATGTGAGGGCAGGCACCACCCTACTTTTGAAACCCATCCAATAAATGTTGCAAATTAGTCCTTCATGTATCTCTTCACAACCAAAGCTGTCACTGTGGCAGTAGAGTCTCTCTGCCGTCATGGCCCAGTTTCACAGAGCAGCTTCAGCAGAAAACATTGCTTAAAATATCTATGTACGTGTGACATGGTATTTTGGCTGGTAACCTTGTCCTTGTTGGCATAACTTTGCTGTGCTTAGCTACTTGTTGTGCTTAAGCAGCCCTGTGAGGGCACTTGACTCTAAACAGTGCAGCAAACTTAAACTCTGGTTATTGCCATAATCATTCTCATTACTGCTACATACACATACAATAATAATTTCTATAGAACTTATTTGGTTTCGAACAACAAAACTAACTGTTGTAATAAATTGTACACGCACATTGTTTTGTTTCTGCAGACTCAATGATATTGGGAATGTTTGTTTAATATTGTGCCAGATAATTGCTATTTTCCACATAAAAAGTTCTGGGTGATTTCATATTCATCCAGACTTATCTGGGCCTTTGATACCCCCCCTCCCCCACCGAAAATAAATAAATAAATAAATAAATAAAACAAAAACTGTTGTAGGAGTACTACCGAGCACACAGTTGAAAGAATTTGTCATTTTAGGTGCAGACTTATATATTTTAGTAAATATTTTGTTGCTCAAACCAAGCAGTCTTTTTGATCTCTAGTGTTGATCCTTGTTGGAGGAGACCTTACTAGTCGCGATGAACCGAACTAAGATGCTCCTGAGGTTGGGTCAGACTCTGCCAAGACCTTATCAAAGAATAGGCATCTCAAGGGCGTGACCAAGATGGTTATCACCTGGGGAGTTGAGCACCACCGTCTATCATCAATATCTCACTGCTGCTGCATGGAAATCTACGAGTCAAGATCAAATTTGTATCTGTTGCTTTAGTAATGAAAAGAAGAAAAGTGCACAGAATGAGTTTTGATGAAGGTAAGGAGTGGACTACCAAAGGTGACCTAAGGTCCATGATTTAAAAGGTTTAAAATCAGTGAGAAAGGAAAGAGAAAGAGAGATGCTCCTTGTTAATAAATTTATCTGAAATGAGTTGTAAAAAATGGGTTGTTGTTGTTGTTTTTTTGGGGGGGGGGAAAGTGCAAATATTGTAAATGAGCCAGTGCATGGACTTTCTACGCTCCCAGCCAAAGAAGAGTTCCTTTCCCGAGACAGGTTTGGGTTTTTTTTTTTGGTCACGGCCCAAATGTTGTTTGTGCTTTAGTTGTGTTTTGATTGTGTGAATGATATGGATTGAGAGTGACTACGTGTGTAACATCCTCTTCCAAGTACCGGCTGAAGAATCCATCCATAATGACCCCCCGGAACTCAGGGTGACAACTTGATCCTGATTCTACCAG
The DNA here is from genome assembly GCA_010994315.2 of Pisaster ochraceus. Taxonomy (NCBI): domain Eukaryota; kingdom Metazoa; phylum Echinodermata; class Asteroidea; order Forcipulatida; family Asteriidae; genus Pisaster; species Pisaster ochraceus. Next base: position 21,434,633 of record CM021526.1, on the reverse strand, counting down.
ATGTAGATGTATCTGCAGCTTCCATTCTCGCTCTCTCTCTCTCTCCCCCTCTCCCTCTCTCTCTCTCTGTTTAACCTTTCCCCGTGCAGTACAGCAAACTGGTTCCTTAAACTCCAGTCCCTCTGGTTTAATTGTAAACATATTCCTCTTGGGTTGCCGCCAAAGAAAGGGCAAACAGGGTTTAAGTACTGTCTGTAGTTTGCTGGATTACGTGGGCGAAGCTCGGTGGGTGGCAACACCAATATGAGTATTTCGTTATAGTTGTATCTATTGCGGTGGTGAAGAGTCACATAAAGACCAGTTATTATTGAAATGTCAGATTGCTTTTCCAAGTCAACCTTCTTGACCACCTTCACAGTCTGGTCCACTTGGCCTGTATTAGCCGTTATTAGCCCCACTCAATGGGGAGACAATTTGGAAGCGTTGGGTGGCCACTTTAGCACCAGGATGTGGACATTCTACAACACTGGATGTGGCGAGGTGGGCAGCCTCACTCACTGCCAAATGTTTCTAATTACAATCTCTCACCACTGCACACAACACTGTATTCCCTCTCTTTACTGTTAAACTCTGGGTTTTAAATAGGGTAAAGGAAAAAAGAAGGAAAAAAAAAAAAAACTTGGTCTGGAAACCAGGCCAAGGATGTAATTTCTGGTCTATGGCTAGGCTGGTGGGATTGGCAGCCAGTCTGTGGTGGGTTGGCAGTGCTCTGATCTTGACCCCTAGGCACATGGCTTCGGTTAGCAGTCAATTGTGTGTATCATTGGCTGAATGTTGCTGCCACACCGATCCTCAACAGATTGGGGTTTGTTGCTGCTGCTGGTTCTAGTGGCCGCGATGGGCTTAATTGGAAGTGGAAATACACATTGTAGGGTGATTCAAGGTGATTCAAACAATGCTCCAAGCACTTCTAATGAGGTGCATGCGCATTCGGCAGGTGTTGAGCCCTTGTCAAAATTAGACAAGTTGAAAGAGAGAGTTTTCTATCTTAATAGACGCCCCGGTAGCCCATGACAAAATCTGTAAATTCCTTTATAAATATAAAAAAAAAGAACAGAATGGTATAACACACAGACACCAAACTGTGACAATTTCAACTCGGTAGGTGTTCACACTGCCGAGGAAATTGGAAAACAAGATTTCAACAGTTTAAGGGACTTTTGAAACTGACACCCTTTCTACAATTTGGTGACCAAAGAGATCTTACGCTTCCAAAGCTTCAAGGAACACAATCTCTTGAAAAGCAGAAAAGTAAATGAAAAAGCACACACTAAGAAAACCGATGAGAGAGAACGTCTTCTTGAGAGATGAATTAAGGCAAGATTTAAAGAAGATTTTCCTGTGGTTATATGATATTATAGATCAGGTTTCTCCCCGGATTTTTCAAAACCTTGAGGCATAAGTACCAGACCCCATATTTTGCAAGTTTTCGGCCGAAGCACGCTGATTTGAAATGAGGTCTTTTTTAACTTGATGTTTATGTTTGGTTGTGCAAGCTGGAGCATTTTGAAGGGCTTTTTTAAGAATGATTTTTTGAACGAAAAATTAATTTATAATTAACAAAATAAAGATTTCTTAGCGTATCGGCCAGCAACTAAGCGTAGTGGCCAGCGATGCTCACGTTTTGGTCAGTGATTCACGTATATCTGCCAGCGATTCACACGTATTGGCCAGTGATTCACACGTTTTGGCCAGCGATTCACGCATATCGGCCAGCGATTCACACGTATTGGTCAGTGATTCACGCGTATCAGCCAGCATTTCACGTATTGACCTAACAGGCCAGCTTGTGCTTGTGGGGGTTACACTTATTAAGTACCACTGCATGATTTGTTCTGATGATGATAGTGGACCAAGGAGACTGAAGAACAGAGGGTTTTAAAGAAACCAATCACTGAAGAAAAAAAAAACTATTTTAAAATAAGGTGATGGGAAAACTTACCAGAGTTGTAAATATTGCTTGATGAAGAGGGTACCTTTGATACACCTGTCATATTGTTGTACTTCAGTCCTGAGTAGAAGGTTGAGGAGGAAACAGTGGGTTCATCTAGCTGGGTGGTCCTGCACCGCAAAACAACAGACAACAGTAGGACTTCAATCAAATCATTTTATCTATCAATGTCTAGTGAACATTCTATTAGTTTAATACACACTTGTAACCTTTTATGCTTGGGAAAAAAAGGGGAAACTGCAACATTGACCTTATTCTAGTTTTCTAAATAAAATGGCACTGAAGGAAAAAAGTAATTACAGAGGAAATCTGCTAATCGGCTTGGCTTAGGAATAGCATGAATCCAGAATGTACTGAACACCAATTAATGATCAATTAATTGATCCTTTATTTCTACACAATGTTGGGTTGACATCTTTCTATGATCTCAATTATTTCTTTGGGTGCATTGCCTCCCACCCCCATCAGCTTCAGACCTAAAAAAAAAAACCTTTCAATGCACCCCTACCAGAAAGGGACCAAGCATCCTTTTTTTCTTCTCACTTTCACACTCCCCTGCAGGAATCTTTAGAGAACCTTCGCCAATTGACAGTTCTGGGTAAACAGGGAAGTCTCAAACGGATTGCGATACACTGGGGTTATTTGAAATGTAAACACCGGGACAAAGGCAACGTGTTACACTGACAAATCGCCCCGCTGTGCTTACAAATAGTCCTGCCGGTTCACGCTGCAGGTGAGCAAACTTCCGCGATCTCGGTTTGTTTTTCTTTTGCCCGACATTTTCTGACATGAATGTCTCCGGGGGGAGAAAGGATTGCCCTCTGACATTCTTTTTTTCAGGATAATATGAGAAATGTTGTAATGTTCCAGGAACGTTTACTTTTAGTATAACCCTCTGGGCCGATAGGTGGAACTGTGTGAGAGCTTCACTGTTTGACAACAATACACCATGGAGCAAGGGAGAATAAAACCAAGGACGACTATACATAAAATTTTAAAAAAGCAAATTTTTACACGTTGCTGTTGGCATGATAAACGTGCTCCATTAAAACTGTGATGCATGACAAGTAACTGTTGTCTTATCATGCACAATGCAGTTTCTCAGAATTTTAGCTTTCTGCCTCTCTCTCTCTCATTTTACATTTTTTTTCATCTTGACTGCTTCTGTTACACCAGTATACTCATTTATGTGTGGTGTTTCTGTCATTTAGCCTTCGAGAAAGACTCTGCTAGGGTCAAAACATCAGGCCGTTAACTATTTTGTGCATTAATACCATAGGTCCTTTTGGTCGGTAAGCAGTTTGCAACAGCTAACTCCATTTTCTCAATTTTAGTTTTTACTCCCACATGTACCAAGCAGGGTTCGTCCTACGACTTAAGCTCCAAGGCCAAAGCAAACTTACTTTTGAATGCTTCGTCTATCTCCAACCCCCCCTTTAAAAAATTCCAGTTTGTGACGTTTCTGATTGCATTTATTCCCCACTTCCATAAGTGCCTGTAGCAAACTAATCAGTTATTTGACTGATGTGCTTCAATTCGCAATCAAGCGAAGGTTCTGTTTAATTTCATCCAGGAAATTGTTTCAAATGACAGATCAATTAAGACTTGTCCTGATGGTATATGCTTGTATGTGTACAGGATTCACAGTGTACACTACCAGACCTTGGGCTTTCAGCATTTTCTTAAGTAGCACACCGACCGGGCTAGTAAACTGTGCAATTTTAAACAAGAAGGCCATACTGTCATAAATGTATCTTTCTTGTGCTACCAGTTTATTAGTCAAGTGAAGTTCCAAGTTTTAATCAATCAAGTTACATTCACACACTCGCACAGCTCCGTGTTGCAGTCACTCCGTGGACATTCCTTTGTTCTGTACACTTAAGGAAAATCCTATTCTTTAACACTGTAAAAAAAAGACTGTGTGGATATGTGTAAGTCCACATAGTGTTTTTCAAGTCCCTGAATTATGTGTACCTCTTTTGTTCTCAGGTCCACAATTCCTATGTAGCGTTAAAACACAAAGAAGTTAACACTTGAAAAATAAAAATGTTATTACTAAGTAGGTCGCACAGCTTTTAGTAGCCCACACGCCAAGTGGAGAAGCAGTGTTTACTAGCCCATAGTAGTTTTTACTAGAAAATGTAGGGCGGGCCAGTGTTAAAGGTGAGCCCTGCTACCTTCTCAAATATCTCCTTAGTACGATAAAAAGGGAGAAAATGGCCCCTGATTTTATGGCAAAAAACAAATTTAAACTTACAAATCAAACTGTTATGTAACTAAAAATTATTCCGAAAAGACCACCCCGCTTCAATTCCCTAAATTTTCTCGAAAGCAAAACAAAGCAACACTTATCATACAAAAAGGCACGCACAATACATTTCACCTTAAAAGGTTGCACAATCAAACATTGACCGTTGAAAAGAAAGAAAACAGGTGTTACAAAAATAAATGCATTCCTACTCATCATCCAAAACCTTGATTAATGATGATGACGAAAACTGAAAAGGAGAAGGAGAAAGACAAGGAAAAAAAAACTTTCTCTGCAACCTCTAGGGCCAAGAGTCACTGTACCACCATTAACAGAGAGATGTACAGAACACTGGCCGGCAGGAATTCCAAGCTTGTGCTTAGAGATATTCCTCATCTGTGCCATGCGTGGTATGATGATTGCATTAACAGACAAATTGTAGCCTCTGTGTAACGGCCATACAGGCAGCATCTTAAGAATGATTACCCGGTGTTAAGAACTTGACCTCTTGTACTGGCAGACACTTATGGGTAGTCTTTCATTCAACAGTGCATAGCACAAAATTTTTGCATCATTAAGAGGAATGTTCATTGCTTCCATGCATTACCTGATCACGATGCGTGTCTGACGATCACAATGTATGTCTCGGCAGCCTAGAACCCCACCCCTACACAACCCCAACCCCACACAACCCCAACCCCACACAATCCCATCTCCACACACCCCAGCCCCGCACACCCCACCACAAAACCATCCGTACATAACTATAATTAGGCCTGCAGCAGTAATGGCTAGCAATAGCATAAAGGCTCATTGTGTCATAAAAATGTGTATTCATAACACCACAACAACAACAAACCTCCAGGACACAATTTCACAGAGCTGCTTAAGCAGAAAATATTGCTTAAGAGATTTCTGCTAAGCAAAACTAAGCAGGAAACCAGTGAGTCAAAGATCCATTCTCAGCAAGGTATGTGTGTCTACTATATTTACATACTCGTACATGTTCGTTCCCTCGTCTTCCCCCTACCCCTCCCCTCTCCCCTTTTCAGTCCTACCTGGCCATGCGTTGGATGCTGATGGGCTTTCTGGCATTTGATGATTTGACAGGAGGTCTAGGTTTGATATGATTCTGAGCTTGACTGGTTGAGTGACCAGCCGGTTGACCGCTTGAGGCAGCATTCCGGTGTAGGGCCTCCCGCAGGGCTGAGGTTGCAGAGTGAGCTTGGGCGATCTGAGGGGAATCATACCCACAAAAAAAAAAGGATAAATGTAACCAAATAATTTAGAATGCCTTTCAAACAACAACATAAACTCTCCTCTTTTTTTTTAACAGTTAGTAAACTTTAGACATTTTCAAAAAACAGATGTTGTACACCATCAGGCCTGATACGGCTCACAGACAATGGAGGCAATTGCCTCCACGCTCCTGTTCATTGCCTTGATGCCCCTTGAAATGTTCAAGAAGTAATTGTAACTACCCTCATAGAGCTGTTGTACCAAAAAAAAAACCAGCCTTGCCCAATGCCCATACAAGACAGAAGTATCAGCCATGCACTATAACAATCTGAACAAAACGTACCAACAGTGAATAGCAACTTATCCTGTGTTGCAATTTAACTTGTGCTGTTACAAATGCCGAAAAGAAACATTTAACATTTAGACTGCAGAGAAAGAAAACAGTAGTAAATAAAAACATTATATTCTAGTTTAACCAACATTATGTTCTAGATTTTCTTGTGTGGTGAATTCTGAATATGACTGGAATAATCTGCACCCAACGTGTGAAGACAAGCTAAAACTATAATTAAAACAATCTTGAAAACTGTCAGCACTCGCTCTTTAATTTCAAAGCGGAAGCCAGTATGTTTGAACAGCAGAAAGTCAACTGTAACTACTTTGGGGCTTGAAACATTGCTAGCAATGAATCTTTCAGCTCCTTTTATGGGTACCCATGCTGTTTGTTATATAGTGCTGTTAAGAGCACTGTATATATTTCTCTGTAAGGTTAAAGTAACTTCAAATTATGTGAGCAGTATAAATCAGTCATCCTTAAGCAGCCTCGTTTACCCGAAATGGCGCCAGTTTATCTGCATTTTACTGGCACTCAAGTAGATTACTCTTGTCCCTTTGATTGGCAAAATTTGATCGGCTGAATTGTACGTGCACACAGTCTCCGACAAGCTACGGATCATTCTTTAGTGTCTTCTGGAGAATCAGAACTCCTAAATTTGATGTAACCTTTCACAGAGCAGCGAGCAGCTTCCGATTAAAATAAACATCCAAAACCCTTACCCTCCCAAAATCCTTATATATCCTCTTTGCTGAAATGAAGGATTCATAAGGACTGAGGGCTGAAGGCCTAAATAACAAATTGCTTATCACTTGGTCAGGCATTCT
>CM021526.1:21385056-21397097 GCA_010994315.2 Pisaster ochraceus | reverse complement strand
GTTTGAAACAGTGAAAACAATTCTCACCACCTTTTTTATCTTCTTTTTTCAAGAAATACTGTACAACTATATATTACATTCTTTAAAAAAAAAGCAAGCAATAATGAAGCTTTTTCTAGAGCTTTCACCACTGTTTTATAACAATAATATTATTAAAAATATTGATAAATGTATTCTAAAGTGCTTTTACAAGAGAGATCAAAGCGCCGTACAAAAAAACAAAACAAGATTTTTCTCGATAATTCAACTCCAAAAAAGGTGCCTTTTATAGGGTGTATTTTGTCTGGGAAGAGATAATTTACTTTTGTGCTCGGTTGTCACTAACAAACTATTTGCTTTCCAACACATGTGCATGTGTTACACGCAAAGCTTCAAATCTTATGGGAACCAACAATGTTTGAAGTTAGAGGAATTCAGGAAGTCTCACTCTACAGTAGGCGTATGTCATGTATGTGCACATTGCATACCGGTACCTCATGTTAAAAGAGTCCCTCCAAGGTGAAGTCAAGCCTTACGAGGCACTCATTTTCCAATAGCTAGAAAGGGGGAAACTTACAAGTCACTAACCTCATGTTAAAAATGATGCCAAATGTCTTCTTTTTTTATCGATACTCGGAGAGAAATTTGAAACAGGACGTCATTGGATATGAACAACACATGGGTCTGCACATTCCGAGAGGTGTTATTTGCAACAGTCAAAAAAGTCAAGTTCAATGCCTTTTTGATTAAATATCAAGAAAATACATGAACGAACTAAAACAAACCCAGTACAAAAATGTACAGAACCATATTTTGAAATGTAACATCATTGGACGTTGTAGGATGCTGACAAAATTCGCACTAGAAGGGTATCAAAGGCTGTTTACACCATTTTAATGTGAGGTCAGAGACTTGTACACAAGTTTTTTAAATAATCTGGTTTCATAAGGGCTCTATCAATAAGGGAAAAAAAAACTGCATCACAAAACTGAATTGGACAGCGGAGCCTGTCTTTAATGCACCATATGTTCTCTATGATTCATGTACATGTATGTGAGCTCATACTCTTTTGGGACCCTACACCTGATTTGTTTGTTACATGTAGTGATTGCATTAGGATAAAGAATATTATCCCCGAGCCCTACATTGATTAAATTGTTGCAGAACCTTCTGCTAATTGCAGGATTCGAACTCTTGTCACTGGGTTGACTCGACAGTCTCATGGTAAGACATCTGCTCTGGAATGGTACAGGTTGTGGGTTTGAATCCCAACTGAGTCGTGGGACTGGTTGTTGTTAGCTTCGGTTTTATCATTTCTTAGAACTCCCCCGGGTGATGGATTCCCACTATGTAAGGGGTTTCACGACATCTAAGGTTATCCAATAGAAATGTGCAATTCCACTGTGCCTTCTTCAAATGCATGGCCAATAGCTTATGGTTATAGTAGAATACACACGCAGGCCTCAAATTAACCCAAGAGATATGAAGCAAATGCTGTGGTGCCCTGTGCTTTTGCTGTGGTGCCACAGTGCAAAGTTCCAACAAACCATATGCGCATGACATCATTTGAGTAGGGCGCCCTCGGTTAGAGGTCAAAAGAAGGTAGCTCATTGGCTGATCCTGTGTGCCGCGTGTACATAGATGTGTGTTTTCCATTGTTTCATAACAGGTGTACCTCTAAGATGGCCGCTTGATGACGCCAATGCATGCATAAGGTCCAAACAAAATGACATTTCTTTCTCAAATAGAAGTGCCCGTTACAAGAAAAAGAGTGCTCTTCAACAGTAAAGTTCAAGAAGGCCTCCACGCGTACATGTAGTTGCCTTTCCCACCGTATTTGGACTTGGAAAACAGAAGTGAAAAAGGTGAACCTCAAAAGTATTCTATACATCTTTTACATTTCAGCACCTTCCACCAGCTCCATCAGACCACCACAAAATAATTGCCTCGTCCAACAAGATCACCTTTTTATAGACCCCGCTCAGACGATGTCTCTATCTTATCGCTCACCGATGCTGGAGTACGAACATGCACATATCACACTCAACACGCACACAAGTTACTGGAGCTGTAAGATTAAATGCGCTACGAAACGCAATGCTTTATGACCCTATTGATACGTACCCTAATACTCCAGCATGACAGACCTTCTGCGTGACGGTAGCAATGTGACATCAGTGAGAAGGCTCTATAATAATCCCTTGATTAACTATTCCACCTGACACTAAAACAGTCACCCGTCTGTCCTTTCTCTATGTCCATATAAACCTCATTAATTAAGGTGGGAGATTTGTTTTAACCTTCTCACTTCAAGAATGTCAAAAACATAATGCAACCCAAAAAAGAAATGCATACAATTTGGTGGCTACTTGAACTTTAAACCTTTTTTTTTTCCTTTCTTTTTTTTCACGGTCAAACAAATTAGCGGTGGTAGACAGCCGATGAAACCATTGGGTCATACCAAGCATGCATTATTACTTCCGAATGCCAGTTATAATCTCTTAATACATTGTACCTTGAGCAGCTAAAAGAAATGCATGGCATTTGGTAACAATGTCTTGAACTTCAAGAGGGGAAAAAAAAAAAATGACAGGTCTGACAAGAAACATGCGAGGGGCATGTTCAAGTCTGGGCAATCATGTGAAAACAAAAAATCTCTTGCGAAAATCACTTGCACATGTGCGCATACCTGTACTATCATTATAATGTTTATTATTAATACTATTATTATTCATTTTAGGTAATGAAACTTTAAAGATGCCTCAAAAGTGAACCTAATCAATGTACGTCAGAAGCTTGAGGAAACCTGTAGACATGGGTGCTTGGCATGTGACCCAGAAAGACCAGGGTTCACCCCCCTACTCTTCCATGATAAGTCTTCTGAGCTCTTTTAATGTGCACTACTAATCCTAATACGCAGGACCTACAGCGTTACGTCCCATCCAAAGGACAAAGCAATTCTGGTAAAAGTATCTTGCTCAAGGAAGCAAAACATCTTGATCAGCCAGGCCGGGATGCAAAACCCCACACACGAAACCAACCAAAATGACAAGAACTGGAATACAGGGCACAAGATTGCTAGGCCACGACACTCCGCTGCCCAACGGGAAACGTAAACTGGATGTGAAAAAGGTTTCCATCAACAGACATGCAACTTTGTAATTGTGAAAAAAGAGGAAACTGCCAACCACACTTAACTTTGTACAGTGTTTTTCAGTTTTCTATGGCAGTACTAGTAAAGAAAAAAAGAGGAAATCAGCTGATCAGCTGAAAAGTTGCATGCCTGCATCAAGCATTCCGTTTATTGTTTTTAGCGACATTGAATGGTCCACGCACATTTCCCCTCAGTGCATAATGTACACACACACTCCATCTAGTCACCAAATACATGTGTACTGTGGATGCATCTTCATGCATCACAGACACTGCTGTCATCTTGGAGACACTTTTGGAGCCTTAGTTAAAATGCAGAGTTTATAAAGACGCTATGCGATTATTGATAGTGACAGGGAAAATGTTCACCTATTACAGTACATACTGATATCTAGTTAGTGAGACAACATGGTCCATAAGCCAATGCACCCCCCTGGTTTGGGGCTACTTCTGGGATTCTGTCTCACATGTGTTTATGTTATATTAAAGCATGAAATTCCCTTTTGTATGGCAAATTTAGTTTCCAGGAAGTATCCTAAAAGAAAACCCATCTCAATACATTTCCCTCGAGAAAAATAAATAAATAAATAAAAGGCGACCGCCATCATAGGGCCAAGAATCTCAGTTGGAGGAGTATTTAGTCCGGAGGCGGAAGGTTCAAATCCCATTTCTTTGTTCACCCCAAAAATGAAATACATTTCTAATGGGCTAACTGATAATGTTTGAGCCGTTCTGTGTTACTTGTACTTAAGTAAACAGCTGAAAGTAGTGTAGCAACACATGCAGTCAAAACTGTTGAGTCCATAAATACATTGTAAGTATTGACAATAACAGCACTCATTTCTTAGAAATCCATGTTCAGTAGTGATTCTGCATTTCTCCCCAGGTGCTGTTGAATGTTATCAACATCCGACTTGTCTTCTGTTTATAACTTGGTCGGGGTTTCTCAGTATTGAGTCGACTCCATTTCTTGACATGTTTTTGTCATGTAGCCCATAAAAAAAAAAGGCAATCGATTTGAGGTTTTGATCCAACGTTCCAAGAAATATTCCAAAGGAACTCTATTCATTTCCCAACCTTGGCAATGGAGTTAAATTGGATCTTCATCTGAACAAGCATTTTTTTGCGATAGCAACTTGGACCATGTGTGTTTTCCTCTTTTATTGACAAACCCTAGCACCGACATCACAAGCGGTTAAAATTCCCTCAAACATGTCTGTACACGAATGTAGAGGCTTTTCACTATGACATTTGCATCCAAGGCAACCGATGGCATAGGAATGACAAATCTACAACAAGGCTAAGAGCAAATCTCACAAGAATATTCTCCATCGAGGGGAAATCAGAGAATATCCACACACATCAAATATATAAGTAGTATTATATTTGACCATTACACATTAAGAACAGGGTATCTTCCACACTTTGGCTATACTGTTTCCATTGAGTCTTAACACAGTCACTGGTATTGGAGAATTTGATGACATTATCACACAACACAATAAATAGGCCTAGAATGTGGAGTTTAGCCTCTCTGTTTTGTCTTCAAGGTAACATTAGCACGTATAGGGTGTGAACATTGATAAGATTGGAAATATAAATGGCCCATAGATCTGCATATAACTCATTTGGTATAAAGAAAGTCAGGGTGGACAACTTTTTCTGAAAATATTCTTTTCCTGAAGTACCAGTTTTTTGAGAGCCCAAAACCCAATGTATGAAAGAAGTGAAGGCATGCAGGCTTGAAGCCTCGTTTTTTTTTTTTAAAGGGCAAGAGCATCAAGGCGCTTTCTCCTAGGTAAAAGGGCACCTCTATGAGGAAATCGTTAATTTCTATTAGAACATTTCAAGGGGCACCAAGGCAATGACCACAGGCAACGGAGGCAATTGCCTTCAGTGCCTCAGTGAAGTATCAGGCCTGGGGTCGATTTCACAAAACCCTTCCTAACTTAGGACTAGTCCTAGGCAATGCTAGGAGATAGGACTAGTCCTAAGTTAAGACCAGTTACTGGTCCTAACTTCAGATAAGACTAGTCTTATCTCTTTGTGAAATAGACCCCTGAACATATAGCAGGATTTAGTTACTGCTCATGACTCAAATGTTTGGGTCACACGAATATTGGATTCTGCTCTTTGACAATTACAATGTACCAACGTTCTCTGTGTGATTTTAAAGTAATACTTTGAGAAATAAAAGAAAACCGGAAACAGCAAGCTATACACGACAAAAACTGAGTATTGAGTTTGTTGCCCTCACAAATTCAATTCACATTGACTCGGATTAACTTCCGAGACATGCAACTTGATCATAAAAAACATTTTTAAAAAGAGAGAGATAAATGCCAAGAATATTTGTACAGTGATGTTCAGTTTCCTATAAAAAAAAGAAAATCAGCTGGGCCCAATTTCATAAAGGTGTTAAGCGGAAAATTCTGAGCGGGGTACCAGTGGCAACAAGGTAAACTTTATGGACTGTTTGGCTGGTAACCTGTTTTTTGCTAAGCAAGACTTTTTCTGTGCTCAGCAAGTTTTTGTGCATACAGGCTTTATGAAAATTGGGCCCTGATCAGCCGAGAAGTTAAATGCCTGGCATCATAAACACATACAATCGGCATGGCAACCATCATGAGTAAGTATGTGGTAGAAGGAAACCACAAAACGTGGACCACTGTTAACTCCAGACCAACAGCCTTGATCAACGGAGAAATAAATCCAAGAGATGTGATTGCATTTTCACACATTAGGATAGAAGCTGTCCTTGGAGCGCAACAGTGAGTGGAGAGAGATGCACTAAAGCAGAGGTGTAGAGACTGAGTGACGGCCAAGAGACAACTGGTGTACGAGGACATGATCAATCTTACAAGTTGCAAAACCCCCGGGTTACTTTGGGGATCTTTTTTGTTTGTTTTTTTTGTATCTCCTGAGACCTTTCTTCTGTGGGGCAACTGCTATATTTCTAGTCATTTAATTTGCTAGCAATTACATTGTAAAACAAGGTAACTTGGAATCTGCATGCATTAGATCTTATTTGTCTTCTTTTTTGTTGTTGCTTTCCCTCCCTTCTTTCTTCTCATACATCAGCATGATCTTGTTTGTGCCTAAGTAATGGTTTCCCTTGTACAGCATGGCAAAAATCATCAATTGCACTCAATATTAGTTATCAGCGTGCACAAAACACATGCAGTTTGAATATTTTCGGCTACGCAAAATGGCTGTACTTTTGCTATAAAATATACCCATCAATATTAATCATTTATCTCTTTTTTACACAGAAGCCAGTTCATTTGTTTTGAACACAAAAATTGGTGCGTCGATTTTTCCATTGAGCCTTCCGTTCGTTACTTTGTATAGAAACAGAATGGAAGACACTGAGGTGTCAGGGGAGGGGCAAGCGGGTGGGGTGGGGGGTGGGGGTACAGGAAGAGGCAGGTGCCAATAAGCCATACATGTACACTTCCCCAGAAATGAAGTCATTAAACGGACTTGTCATGTAAAGTGCTCAAGTTTCGACACTCCTGGGGCGACAGACCTTTATCTGCAGCTGCCCCACGCATCTGGAACTCTCTAGCACTTGATCTAATAAGATCTTGTCTTTGTACCAACAAATTCAAATTGCTCCTCAAAACGTATCTTATGTCACAGGTTTTCCAGGACTAATTTAGCTGCGTCTGTTTTCTTTCGTTTGTTTTGGTTTACCGCGCCTTGAACACCCAGCAGGGTGGATATGTGCGCATTACAAGTCTTTATTATTATTACTAATATTTTATTATTATTATGATAAAAACAAAACATTAAAAAAAGCAAACAAATAAGTTCTTCAGGACCTGTAAGCTGGTTGTCATGACTTAACAATTTGTAGCACTGAGGATGCCTGACGGTGTTTATTTATTAAGTAAGGGCAGAGTAGTATGGTGGCAATTATTGAGCATGGTAAAAAATAGCTTGAACTTGCAGAGGGTTAACTCCAAACTGTGTTTCTGTGCACACACTTAAAAGTGGCGCTATCCTATAACGTACCCACCGTCCTTCAAATGGCATTAAGACAAAGTCAATGAAATATAAAACCTCAGGCTACTAATTTTTGTTTTTGCATTTAAACTATAGGTCCTTTTGGTTGGTAAGTAGTTTGCAACAGCCAATTCTATTTTCTCAAAATATATAAAGACAAGTTTTAAAAAACAATTGACAACATATTTGACTCGTTGACAGCAAACTTCATTTGCCATTTTTGAAAAAAGATTTCTAAAACTCGACTTCAAAAACCGACTTCATCGTTGGATTCCCTGAAGGCACCAGTGCAATCAAAAGAACGGATAGAACGGATATTACAAGACGTCCATGCAACATGTACAGTGTAAATGCAAACGGACTCTGCCTAATCCCTTACACATTGCACCTTTACAAGGATGCCCATTAAGCCCAGAATATTCCCGTCTCTAAAACGAGGAATTCTCCCCACCAGGTTTTCAAACACTCCTAAATATCAAAGGTTGTCTGGAGTGTGTTCTTGTCAAATCTCATGGCTTGTCCCAGGGCCCCTTCTTTTTAGATGGGAATACCAGCAGTACCTCCAGGCCGACCATCATCATGGCCATGTGAAACATTACCGCTATCAACTGCCCAAGAAAACCAGGCTGATTACTACACAGGATGGCACTGGCAGTTTAGAAGTTTTACATCTTGAGACGGTGTGGATGGTATGATTTGGCAACACTGCTCGCGCCATACTACCGGACAGTAAACTACCAAACAAAATACATGTATGTATGCTAGACTGATACTTCAAAATGAAAGCTGCAGAGGCGATGGCCTCGATCTATGCCCCTGGCCTTGGTGCCCTTTGAAACGATCCAGTAGAAATGTACATTAGGCTTTACTTGCAGAACAAAACTACTTTGCCCTTAACGGGCACAAAGTATTAGGCCTATGTATTATTACACCATTCCACTTGAGATACAGATTAAGTGCCCAGGAATAACAACAGCAATTTACCTTGATGAAAGGTGGAGTGATTGGCTAGCGATACCACATGGTGACCCCAGGACCCAGACAAGGTCAGACTCGGGGAGCAATACAGATTTCTAAAATAGCACAGAAAATTGCTACAATTTTTTTGAATCTGTTCACCTGGTCTGGGTTGTGTTTGAGGTTCAACTGATGAGCTGTCAACTGGGATACAAGGCCGATAGCGTGAGAATGGGTTTGGCCGGTTGGTTCGTGCGCCTGTCTAATTTATGGATCTGAGCATGTAGTAAAAACTCACAAGGGGAATTTTGGTGTAATTAGCATGCCATGTTCTGTTGGAATTGAAAAAGCAGCGAGGCACTTCACAGAGCAGATTTTAGCCTGTGCATTTGATGGTAACTCAAAAAAGCTTTAAAACACGTTTGTCTTGTTTGCTGATGAGGAGATTATTTCACAAGGATATCCTTCCAATTAATAGGAGTCAAGCTGGGCCCACTTTCACTGCTCTGCTTACTGTAACTGAAAAATTGACGCTTACACAAGCAGCAAAATCAGCACTTAGCATAAGTGTACTTCACGGGTTAGCACAGATTTTTCAGGTGATTTCAGAATTTAAAACACAGGGATACAGATTTGTTTGACTCGGACAATTTAGAACCTACCTGTGTCTCTGTGGCCGGTCTTGGCAGACACTGGACGTTGCCTCATGGCCTGGGCTCCATATACAGCCACAGCTGCCTCAGATGATGAGGGTCTGGTACCCCCACTGGGTGTGGACTGGGGTCTTGACCTCTGGGTGGCTGCGTAGGGGGTAGAGGCATCACCAGCTCCTGTCGACAATAATGAAAAGATGGGCATGAATAGTCGAGGGTTGTCTATTAATAAAAATACACCGTTCTTATAAGGTGCTATCACACCCAACGAACGTCTCGGAGCACTCTTAGTTTTAATGACAGGTAGGCATGTGCTATATTTGAGTTATCAGACCCATTTATGTAGCACCTTGCAATGGCTTACAAGATAATACGCTCCAATCTGCAGCATGCCAGACTAGGGCAAACCCCTTCTCTTAACGTTTGGGTTCTTTTCCGTCAAATACACAACACACGGGACCTACGGCTTAACGTCCCATCTGGAGACGAGGCAATTATGGTGTCTTGCTTGAGGATGAAAGTGTAATGACCAGGACTTGAACCCACAACTCTGACAACACCAGAACTTGAGTCCAGTGCACTGGACCGCTCGGCCATGACACGCAACAATGTGATGGGGGATATTTGTTAGGGGACTGGTGTGAGGAGGTTATGGTTCATCACTGCGATGACCATTTGGGCTATGACCTTGGCCCAGTCACAGCATTGATGCAAAAACACCGTGGAAAGCTTAGGTAAAGAGAACAAAAAGTGCAATCATATTATGTCCATCAGGGATGAGATTTGAGGAGTATGAAAGTTCCTGCAAACGGTTTGCGAGCCAGGGGTCCCCCTTATTCTAATTCAGACCCAGACCATCACAGACAGACTGATGTTACCATTCAGGAAGTTTTACACACTCTGTGCATCACCAGAAATATAAAACTACAAGGTTTGAACGCAATGTAGACTACTTCTTTGTACCATTGCGGTATTTCTTTCCAGAAAAATTTGAAAGCTTAATAAGATTTTGATGAGGAAATCCTGGAATCGGGAACAATCCTGAGAAATCTCACGCCTGGGTAAATATATGAAGAATGTCCTTACAAAATAATGTTACCATCTAAAACTGTCCCTTATGGAAGGCAGCGGAAATAAGAACAAAATTGCGGAGGTGCACAAGTACAATTGTGCATCAGGATATATACATCTGTAAGTTGACACCGTTTAGGCGTGCAATAACACTTTGTCTTTTGTGTGTAGCTCTAAGTGTACATATGTACATACATCAGAGTAACATGTCTGCAAAAGTGCAAGAGATTTGCGTCAACCACAAGAACATCTGAGAAATAACCAGTCATGGTGTAGCCCTTATTTACTTCAGGCAACCCTCGTATTCACAACCCTCGTAGTCAAATCATGTCCTACAAAATGCAGGAATGTTAAATTGCGTGCACACTTGTACTAACACATGCCAAATTAATAACATCAAATTCATTCTTGATGTTCAATGAAGGTCATGCTGTTTCGCATCTGCAACCTCCCTTAGAAAAAAGAAAGAAAAAAACAAACAAACAAACAAACAAACAAATAAAGGCGTTGGTGGACCCACATACCAGGATAAATGGTAAACAACTGGAAGTAAAGTCCTTAATCAGTTTGGTCAGCTTTTATACATTCCCCGTAGTACCATTTTCACGAGAACCCATCAATCACTTGTCTGGACTACAATATGGAAAGAAAATCAGCACCCCAAGAAAAGAAGGGGGTGGGGCTATTTTAAGCGAAAAGAAAATGTTGATTTAAAAAAACACCACACACAAGGTGGCTAGCCCTTTTTTGTTCAATCTGGCAGAAACAAATGGGGAAAAGAAAGAATGTTGGCAATTTATTTATTATTTCTACGTCCCCCCCCCCCCCCCCCCCCCCCCCCCCCCGGCAGCTTCATGAGCCATTACAAATGCCTAACATAACCCGCCATTACTGCGGTCAACACGAAAATGGGCTAATGTGTACTCTCACGCACAACTCTCAGCCAATGACATATCTTCCGTTAACCTCAGGGAGGGCGCTTTTTAAACCTTGAGACGCCATATGCAAATGGAGTCTGCCTACTATTACCCAACGCATATTTAATGGTGCTGCTGCTAATCTTTCCTTCCAAAAATTCAGCCAGACATTGATGTCATTTTTTTTCTTCTTCTGTTGGGTTATTCTGTAAAAACTCCCAAAAAAGACAACTCAATGTGCTACAGAAGAAAAGAAATGGCTTATTCACGAGAGAATTTCGATGCCAAAGTAAAATGTGAGTGTCTCTGAATATCAAAGGAATATTAAATGTAACAGGAGCCTTGAATGCAGAGTTGTTGATGGCTCCTTTTCTGAAGGTACGAGCGAACGGGCATGAGTTGCCATCATGCTCTCTGAGTATGTTATGACTACCTTCTCCCCAATGATTAACATATCCCACACTTTCAACTCGCGTGGATGTTCAGTTGTATGTATTCACGAGTACACGTAAAAGTGCAAGTATACTGCATTTTAGTTGTACTCAGCTTTGGAATGCATGAGTTTTTCAACATTCCAGTGGAAATCATACATATACTGTCAACAGTAGTTGACACCTTTTTGAAGTATTGTAAACAACACCTCCAAGGCGTTTAGCTTCAACTGTCACCCTTAACCAGAGAGAATCAAATCAAATGGTTTTGGCTTTTCCTCTCCCAGGCTCACTCACTCTCCATGTCATGTACAATGTCTCCCCCTGTCTATACTACTAACGATCCCAGACACATCTCTCATCATTACATTGATATGTCCCCCAAACTGATCTTGGCACATGACTTCTTGCATGCACACACACACACACACACACGCAGACAGACAGACAGACGGATTCTTAAAATACCCCCCATTTCGTCGCATCCCCTTCTCTGTCCCATCCTTTATGGTCCCATCATCCATCGGTAATAAAAAACCCACTGCGAATGCAATTTGAATACCGGGGTGTCCCACTCGATCTGAAATCCAACACATTATGTGCATACCGAATGTAATGCGAATCATAATGTATGCTTCAGTTTCAAGTGTCCGCCAAGACATGGAATGGCGGTCTTTGTAGCAGTGTAAATTTTCCTCAGGGGAGTCTGGATCTTGCTCATTACTGGATACTCAGACATTTTGCATTCTTACAATTTTTAAAGGCAAAGTATACCTTTGGTTTTCTTGAACAGTTCTGATTTGTTTAATCCTATATAAATAGTATATACAATAATAATAATAATATCGAAGTCTTATATAGCGCACGTATCT
>CM021526.1:21362105-21374627 GCA_010994315.2 Pisaster ochraceus | reverse complement strand
TAAGCAGAGCCATGAAATTGGGCCCTGGCCACCTCGTACCCTACAGACCTTGTTTACAAACAAATGTGACCTTGTGTATTCCAGGGGTTTTCCTGGCGGGCAAGACACTACACTGGAAACTTGAGAACAATTTACACCTTGTTTCTTAATTACCACATGAAATCGAGACTTGTAAAAAATAACATCTGATTGAGTTTTGAGTAGCACTGACTCCTACCATTTGTTCATCATTCTCGGGCGATTCTTCCACTAACTCTGGTGGTTTGCTCGTTTCCTCCAGTAATCTCTGCTGAACACGAAGGAGGTATGTTGCAAATGCTTGTCTTGCTTGTAATTTACTGCAAAACAATTTTACAAAATCAAAAATACTGGTTACTACATGAAAAAATTATAATCTTTCACTACACAAAGTGAAACAAAGGATAAGCTTGTGAATGAAGTAATTTCTATATCAACAAACCTACTTCAGGTTTGGTACTTCAATGAGGGAAATTTGAATTTGTACTGGAGCATTTCATGGGGCACCAAGTCAATGACCAGGGCATGGAGGCAGTTGCCTTCAGGAAGTATCAGGCCTGCTAACACACGAATTCATAAGTTTTTTAAACTGGCATATCAAGATTTTATGAAGATCCTTCAGAAAAAAAACTTACGAAATGTCTCCACCGCTGTTCATGATCTCAGGTACATTGATGGACTCCCTTATCTCCTTTGGCGACGGCTGTTTCTGGACCTCCAGCACCATTCTGGCCCCCTTGTTGTCTTTGCTGACTGGTGCCGGTACGATTGGAGGCTTCCCAGCTGGGTTTGCCCCTGCCTTGCTGCTCCCACTGGCAAAAGAGCTCTGGCTTGAAGCGACGGAGGAGCCCTGTTTATTTGTCTGGACTGTTGAGGATTTAGAAGCCTGGGTACCAGATGTTGTGTTTTCTAGTTTGCCCTGGGCCAACGGCTCTCTGTCTTGGTTGTCTGTTTTGGCAGCACTCCTCATTACACCCGCTGGAAAGGTAAGAGAAATAGTTGTCGAGGAATAAACAGCCACTTCATAAGATGACTATGCTGGACAAACAAAGCCTGCACATGGATTATGTGGTAATGTCGTCAAAATGAACAGTGAAAGTAATGATGTATCAACTGTATAAAAAAAATACAAATCCAATTTCTTTCTGAGAAACATGGGTTGTCCGAGTGGATGACACTCCCATCATGAAAATTATGCGGCTAGATCAATGTGTGGATGGATGTACATGTATCTATTCAGGAGAATGGTGCAACAGAACACATGTAGTTTAACCCCCCAAAACCCAAATAAGTACTTAGTACTCAATAAAGTGAAAAGGATGATTGGATTTTACAAAGTTAAATTGCTTAACTCTGATATAAAGCAAATAAAACGTACCAAGACAAATCAAGACCATTTTCAAAACTATGAACACCCAACTTAATTACTTACTCAAAGATTAGATTTTTTTTATTTATGATTTTATAATGAGAACACTTCAGGAGTGAACTCAAAACAATTGCTGGGCTCTCGCAGCACAGGTACAACGACGGTAACTGTCAAAGACCAGTATCCTCACTTCATACACATACATGAATTAACAAACCCGGTAAAATTCAAGCTCAATCAGTCATGAGAGTAAAGCAACAACAAAAACAGGTGAAAAATCCCTGTTACGTGTTTTTACTGTTTTCAATCATAAGGTTTTGGACTCTCGAGATCAAAACTAATTGTTTTCCTCATTTTTATCAAAAACATAAATATTTCAAGAGAACTTTTCCACCATGACCATCTATCTACCATGTAAGGTACGTGTAAAACCGTGAACATTTAATATGTCAATGTTATGGATGTTGCACACACCCATTGACACACTTCCTCTCCAATACTTCTTGGAAATGCAGAAACTTTTTTTAAACTTTTTAAAAATTGTTATTTGCAATGCTCATGTTAACACAAAACGATACAACATACATGTACAAATTACATACCAAGGAAAAACAAAGAGGCAATCCGGTATTCTGGTATCTTATTTTAAAAATGTCATTTTTAAGAGCAGTCCACTTATTTGTACAGGTTGTTGTCCAAAGCTTTTTTTTCTTTTTCCCAATGTGTAGTGAAACTGAACCAAGTTCAAAAAGGAGGTCATGTTAGCTTTCTTGTTCTTGAATCTACAGTTACAGATAGCTTTCTTAGCCAATACACATTTTCCAACAGCAGAAATGCAGAAACTTACCACTAAACATTCTCTTGATGCCTGGGAAACGTTGCCGCACCTTGCTTCGGGATTGCTTCCGCCCCGAGGCATTCTCCCCGGTGATCAGCTTGCGCATAAACTGACCCAGATGTTCCTCAAGCTCCCTGTCAGCTAACTCCTGCATTACGGAATTGGCCACTTTCCTGGAGATTGAGAGTTGGGGAAAGGGTTTGACAGTTGTGCCTTTAATGTAGTCAAGCTGCTTTTGTGAACAGATTGGATAGGTACGGCTTGACACTAATCAAGCTGATTTTGTGAAAATTTTTAATAGGTACGGCTTGTGTAAAAGAACTGAGAGATACCACTTAACGCTAATCAAGCTGATTTGTTGTAAACAGATTTCATAAAAATATAAAAAGTCCTATCCCCTTCAGGTGATCCCTGTCCAGCCGCTTCCCAGGTTGTAGCGACTGCCAACATTAGGGCTAGACAGGCTCAGTTGGGAGAGCCCCTGCACGTTAATCCAGTGGTCGCTGGTTCAAATCCTGCTCGAGTCCAACATCTTAAGTACAACATTTTGCATATGGTGTATGGTCTCCTTCTATAACATTCAAAAGATTGGAAATCCAATGACCTAATTGCATTTTGAATTTACTGCTTGTATGCAGAAAGAAGAATTAGAGGCATGCAACAACAAGTCTGGTTAAGTACGCTGGGGAAAAAAAAGGGAGACTTCACTTCCTTATTTTATGAGATACACGAATAAGAACAACAAACGCTGACAAAAAAGAACAAATTAACAAATAAATAAATATGGCAGTTTCAGGTTGAATGGCTTCTGACTGGTACCCCGGACAAAGATGTCAACCAAATAGGAAGAACGGAAACATTAGGGCTAGATATCACAATTGGTAGAGTCAATTTTTCTTTGGTCAACCCAAAAGTGAATTAAACTTTATAAAGACAGTTTCCTTTGTGGTTAATTACCTGAGAAATAAACAAAAATATATAAAAGAAAAAATGAAAACACCCTCCAAAAACTCCCAAACAAAAAGAAAAGTCCCTTTTCCCCCATATGAAGTCTTTTTTTCTTCAGAGTAATAGCACAAGCAAACGCCAGACCATGATCTCCACAAACATACAGCACGAAGAAGGATCAAAACATGCATGCAATAAAGACTGGTAGAACTGTGTACAATTTACCCAAGAAACTCTCCAATGAAGAAAAAAACCAAGCAAAAATGGCACATTCTGAATTCATCAATTCAAAGCAGAGTGTGTCGTATTGCCTCAAACATTCTCGAATCCTCTTGGAAAATGCTGTTACACTGAGATTTGAAATCCCAAGCTTTGAATGGATTAAGGTTTTGAGTTAATATTTCAGCATTGTATTGTTTTTGTTAATACAAAGACATAGGAGAATATAGCAATGCATCTTACAAAAGAAAAGCAACTTTTTTTTAATGTTCATTATAATTTCAATGTACAAATATATGTGAAAAGCAAAGCATGCCAGTAAAATGAAGCAGTTCTTTTCAATGTTTACAAGCAATCCATGATCTGTAATGTCAAAGCTGGCCATAGCTGGTGGGAAGCAGCGCCATGATATTAGGTACAGATCGACTGATAAGTTGCACGCCTGACCAAACCCTGCTACAAATCAATCAATGTACCCACAGACAATACAATTAATTTCCCTACACCCATTATCTCAAACACCAATAAAAACAAAACTTAAGGACACATTAAGTGCATAAAGCTGCTTTAGAAGCACAAAATATTGCTTAACAAATTTCTGCTTAGCCAGAACTGAGCAGGATACCAGTCACAGATTGTTAATGGTAGTTTGGCTGGTAACCGTGTTCTGGCAAGCCTAATTTTTGTTGCTTCTTTTTGTGCTTAAGCAGCTCTATGAAATTGGGCCCTGGCCTGTTACTTCGTTGTTGTAAGGGAAATGCAAAAGGGAAGTTTTTCGAGGGGAATGTTAAATTTCTAGTGGAACATTTCAAAGGGCACCTAGGCAATCACCAGGGGCAGTTGGCTCCAAGAAGTATCAGGCCTGTATTGCATCAAACAATTTGTATGAACACACCAACAACAAAAACAACTATTAACATGGCATGCAAGGTTAATGATCAATCTTGTTAGAAAATGACACTTGACGATGAGTTTTTAGTTGATCGGGAATGAAAATTCCATGCAGGACAGACACAGATGATGATGGGTAAAAAAAAACCAAAAGGTTACGAGTGGTAGCGACTTACTTTGACCTATTGAACAGACTTGTGCCTGATGATAAATCACATATACTGAAAAGAGAGTATCACCAACAATTCTTTGAAGGAAGTTTCACACACCACATAGTTTCACACACCACATAGGTGTCCCTGTCAATCCAGCTTTGGGATTTTTTTCATTTTTTAACAGCAATATCAACAAGTATTGTTAGGAGTAATTTGAGGAAAGCCAGGCATTACTACAGGATTTTTAAAGGTTGCATGATATCGACTAGCCCTGGAGGCCTTTCACTTTTGTATAAATACTACAGTGAAGACCTAGATATAAGGGGCTGTTTCTGGAAAATTTTCAGATCTCCATAATTCAAATCTCAACCTGTAAGATGCTAGCCATTATTTGGCGATGGGTTTCGGACGTCAGATATTCCTAATGAATCCGTCATTTTATGAAATAATTCAGCTCTCAACCTTAACAAGTTTCCTTCGTTTGTCTTTGTTTTCTCAAGCATGACTGTCGTGCGGGTCGGCTCATATACTCTTGCGTGTTAAGGCACAGGACGGTCATGTGATGTTCATTTGAATTGAGTGCGTACTGCGGCATGCGCTAACAGTGCTCGCGCAAACACACACACAAACACATGAGTAATGTGTGTTTAACTGTGTTTAAGATCTGCAAAAATGTTTTAATGAGAGCTGAATTATTTTTACGAAAATCATGGATTTCTGACCATCAATACCTGACGTCCAAAACCCATCGCCAAAAAATGTATGCAACCGTGGAATGATAATCTGGTGAGAAAAGTAGCTTTATAAAGGTAAAAATTTGAAATATGGAGCTCTGAAATGTTTCCGCCCCGGAAATGGACCCTCATATCCAGGAGGTAACTGTAGTATTCATACGAAAGTGAAAGGCCGCCAGGGCCAGTTGAAATGCAATTAGGATAGTACACTGTATATACATAGTAGTTACTCAGCAGTTACTTTCACTAAGATATTGCTGTTACTTCCACTAGGCTTATAACTTACTCAGCGCGTACATGTAACCCATGCAGAACAACTTACAGTACTAGTAAGCATCCATTAGAAACAAGGCCCAATGTCATGGCTCTGCTTACTGCAGAATTCTGTGCTTACAAGCTCCCAGTGAATCTATGGGCCTGTAAGCAGGTAATCACCGAATCCTGCAGTAAGCAGAGCCATGAAATTGGGCCCTGATGAAGCCAATGTATTGACAGTTAGCCCTGCTATCAGTTAATGTCTCTATGCAATAAGAAAAACCACATGCCACCTTTCCTGAGCCCGTAGCAAGTTTTGTCAGGTTCCCTGATCGCAGTAATGATGATAGCACCACTAGAATAACAAAGGGCCTGACTATTTTTACCTCGGTTTGCAATTTCACACTTGACTTGAAAGTTCCCAAAATGTGTTAACAGTTGAAATGTATGCATCGTTTCTAACACACACGGATGGGTGAGATGAAAGAGTTATTTTGTGAATGACACCATTCCCCTCAGTTTAGAAACAACTTGTTTCAGACAAAATGCAAGTACTGAACTGTCCATTCCTGACTAAATGCCCAACATGTAAGGTACTTCCTAATGGATCATAACAGTGTTAATAATAGCTGAGCCCCCAAACACCAAGAAAATGACCTAAAAGCTCCGAGGGGTAAAACATAAACGAGATCAAGACCACAAAGTCTAAGGGGGAGTGGTGGCAAAGGAGATCTTTAGACTCAAGATCATGACCTAGAGTCTCTCTCTGTGGTAATTACACAAAAGCACAATAATTAGTATATGTGTGTTACATATGCTGCAACATGTACGAATGCATTTGATGCCCAAACTTCAAAGTCTCTATTCCTGAAGCACTGTAAAGAAGCACAGACCCTCCAAGTTTGATTTGAATCTGCTGGTCAAGATTTCACAAAGAGCTAAAGATTGATCTAAAGTCCTGTACTATTAATCTGAATTGCTAAGCAAAGTGTGATGTCACAATACAAATCACTACGGCAATTTTGCCAACTCATCGTCAGATGAATCTTAGTGCTATGTGAAATCTGCCTCTGGTAAACTACATTATGGCTTTCTTACGTCCTTCATTGGAATAACAGTAAACTCACTTGTCTGGATACACCTTGCTGTGGAGTATCTGGTTCATGTTGGTTCGACTCTCCAAGAAATTCCTTCAATCAAAACAGAAAATAGCTGTCAGGAATTTTGTCTTGGGGGTCACTTAAGTGGTTTTCTGTGAGAAGGAGAAAGGGGACTAGAAGAGGGCGAGAGATACAAGCTGGAAGGGCATAACTTTGCTGGCAGGGTTTATGTACAAAATGGCCAAGATATGCGTTGAGACTCACTTGTACTTGTCCCAAGATATTGGAGACGGGAAGATCCTAAGCCATCCTCCTCTTCGCTGGTACTCATCCTTGCTCTCGGTAACCACCCTCCTCTCCTCGGCAGTTAACATCTTGTCTCCTGATGATGAAACCTCTTTGGATTTCTTGGCCGAGGCTGGACGGCTGGAGACACCAGCAGATTGAGGTCTTTGACGCTGATTAATGAAACATTAACAAGTTTGATAAAATACCCTAGTCTTTGCTGTGACTGCAACAGACTTTTATCAGGCTAAAGACTATCAAATCCAAAAAAAGTGTTTCAAACCAACCACAACACAAACAATCACTTTAACCTTATATTAATCTAAGTTTGAACTTTGTCGATATAGTCAAAAGACTATCAGAGATAACTGACCCCTTGCAGGATGCGTAACGCAACTCTGCAAAAGGCGCTTCAACAATTTCCACCACTTTGGGCGTCAATTGCTTTGTGTATATTTTGACTCCCGAAATGGGGGGGCAGGATAGGCGCATGTAAGTGAGCTGCGTGTTGTGCAATGACTCAATAGATACATATAACAATTTGTAACTTATAATACGTCATGTTCATAAATGGTCCTCTCCGTAAATGGTTGGCAGGCACTAAGTGTAAAATAGCTCCATGGAAGAAAATATCAAGTCTCGTGTACATTTTTGTAAAAAAAGCTTTATGTATCAATACTCGATTTCATGTAGAAGTGGCAGTGCAAAAATGTACAGATTCCTATTCACAGGAAAGCAACTGCAGTTTGTCAAAAAGAAAAAAAAAGAGGAGAATAGTTCCAGGCACAGTTGGACTTTGTACTGTGTTTTCAAATTGTCAATGGCAAAGCTGAGAAACCAAAAATGAGGAAATCAGCTGATCAGCTGAAAAGATGCATGCCTGTGTTCAACTACAAGTAACAATGCCTGCCGGGAAATGCCCTGTCATTACGGTGCCACTCTACTTTTGAACAGTGTCACGTCCAAAAATGTACATCAAAAGGCTGCCGAAATCTCATACAACAATAACCTAACTTGTCTCGTCCCCTCCCTTTTGAATATCACCTTTTCCACCCGACTCCACATTAAATGACCTATTACCACCTCCACTCAAAAAACCACAGCAACAACTTACCAAGAACTGCGCGCCTATACGTGCCCTCTGCGCACATGGCCCCATTGGATAAAGCACACACAGTGGTAAAGAGTTTGACACACACACATTGGTGAAAGATGGGAGGTGTGGTGTGCACACAACACAGCAGATGAGATGGAGAAGGATGAGGGTACAGAGAGTAAGATATGGAAGAAAAAAAAGAGAGAGTAATAGATACATGACATGAACAAACACTGCAAATCATTGTTCACAACCAGGCCCTTAATTCAAAGAGCTGCTTTAAGTAGAAAATATTGGTGAACAATTTTCTGCTAAGCCAAAATGTGCAGGATACCAGTCACATATGTTACATGTGGCATGGTATTTTTGCTGGTAAGCTTATTCTGGTAAGTATCATTGTATTGTGCTTAGCTACCTGGAATCTGAATTGACTAAATCAGAGAGAGAGAGAGAGATTGTGAATAATAAATGGTTTGAAGTTCTTTCCAATTCATGTTCATACAATGAATACGTTATGTAGCCATACTCATCATGCCAGCATACACATATGCATGGCCGAATGTTCTCTGCCTTTTAATGTGACTCTGATTGATTCTGATTGACTCTGATTTGGGGAGGGCTTGAATGACTGTCCAATGATCCAAGGTTTGAATAACCTAATATGTACTCTACTTGAAATGGTTCATGATACACAGGCTGTGACGAAACCACGACTTAAGCTTTGGCATGGGCTCCATCCGCCTTTTGAAAGTCCTGTACTGAAAGTGCAAAGTTTTCAAAATGACTGACGGAGCCCAAGTCAGCATCTAAAGCCAAAGTAGTGGTTTTGGAAGGGCCATTCGATGGTTCTAAGTGAAATGAAATATCCATGGTACTGACAAGAATGAATACGCATGCTATTGAATAACACTGAAGATGCATAGAGTGAAATGTCCACTCGTAACAATCCCTGGCGACTTACTTGTTGCCTGAGTGTGTTTGTTGCAGCCAGTTCTTGGTTACGTTTGCTCTGCTGAACCCGCCGCATCATTGGATCCTGAGCTATGAAACCTGGATCATCATCACAATCAATCAATATTACTCCTGTGGGTAAGTCGTTGTGTTACATGTGTACGTATCCACACACACCCAAAGTTTTTGCTACTTCCGGCTCCAAAACTGGCTTACGCTTGAGTGTTTTTTTTTTTAAATCAGCCATTTCATTGTCCAAAAGCAATTTGTATGACAGAAAATTTACATCTGAGAAGACCGTAGTCTTTGAAGAACATATGTAAAAGCCAAGTCCAATTGTTTGTCTTTTCTTGCAAAAATCATCAGAGAAAAACTAGCTCAGTGCAACTCTGACGGGTTCTTGCGTAGTCAGTGGAGCCAGTTTTGTCTACAGTGGGCGTGGCTTACAGTGGCGTTACCCCATACTTGGGAACGGGATACACGGTTTAAAATACTCCCCATCAATGTCAGCTTGATGGATTTACAGACTCGTTTCAGAAAGTGGAACTCACCAGTAAGGCTGAATAGATCCGATACCATGTTGGATTTGATCTTCAGGTCAATCGGTGCATCGCTGTGGGGAAAAAAACAACATGAAAAATTCATCAACAAGTTTACAATCCACACCGGTTTGAAGAAGAATTTTGTAAACACCTCTCAACATTCGACAATAGACACCTTGCCGGTGCGGAAATGCACCTCCGAACAATGCACTCTTACCATTTCCATCATTTTGTGGGAGTCAAACCTTTTGTGCATGTTTTTTGCACAATTTTGACTCCCAAAATGGCGGACAGAATAGGGGCGTATATGAGTGCGCTGCGAGTGCAAGGGGTCTATACTACGGCCCGATTTCATAGAGCTGCTTAAGCACAAAATTAGCTTAGCACAACAGAATTATGCTCACCAGAATAAGGTTACCAGCCATAACACCAATTTACATACATGTGTATACTATTTTGTGACTGATATCCTGCTCATTTTTGCTTAGCAAAAGAATTGTTAAGTAATCTTTTTAAGCAGCTCTATAAAATTGAGCCTAGCTCTCTAAATTTTCAAGCTATCAGGAATGCAACTGCAGTTTGTCGAAAAAAGAGAGCCAAATGCCAGGAAGGGCAAGACTTGTACTGTGTTTTTTTGTTTTAATGGCACAAATGAGAAACCAAAAACGAGGAAATCGGCAAATCAGCTGGAAAGTTGCATGGCTGATTATATCATATGGGCATGCTGTCATTGCACTTTGACCACAAACTCAATCACTGTGTTTTACAACATGCAGGTGTTTACTTCAAATAAATACAAAACAGAAGGGATTTTAAAAAAAAACTACACAGCCAACTATTTCCTACTTAACGAAGACTCATGTCCTTCTCCATCCTAGAATTTGATAAAGACGTTGAGATCTAGACACTCACCATGCAAGGGAAGGTGAAAGGTTGACCTCAAGGACCCAAGGTTTCAAATTCTCATCAATGAGAATGTCAAAGCCATATAACTCTGGAAATTAAAAACAAATAAATAAAAACACATACAGGAAGACTACATCACATGGGGGTTTACTATCACAAAGAGTACCACTTGGGGGGAAAACTGCTGGAGCTGGAAAGGTCACAGAGGAAATCTGCTTTGTATTCATTCTTTAATTATTTTAAATCTATGTATTTTTGAACTCACAGGTAATGTTGACAGTGTCTTTTACACAGAAAACAAAATTGGTATGGGGGGGAGGTTCAATGATGATGAACACTTACATGTATAAAGCGTCGGTATCTGCCACAGATGAGCATTTATGACACTGTTTTTTCGTTCGTTGAATTTTGAGACCATTTTGTTTTGAACATTGTTCAGTTTTACAAGGTGAAAAGGTGCAGTAGTGCACTCTGCAGCTACTATGATCAAAAACCCTGGGGCAGACTCCTTCTCTTAATAGTGTACCGGGTTCTTTATCCAGCGATTAGAACAACACACAGGACCTACAGCTTTACTTTCCATCCGAAGGACAAAGCAGTCATGGTTTAATGGGTGTCTGGCTCAAAGACACGTCGTGTCAAGGCCAGGACTTGAACCCAGACTCTGCTGATCAGAAACACCAGAGATTGAGTCCAGCACACTACGCTCGGCCACAACACACCATGTAGTCCATTGCCTTATGGACAGTACATACAATCCAATCCTCTTGTTGTCCAGAGGCATACCACCACCCACATCATACCTGAAACTTGTGCTTAGTATCATTTTATGTTATATTTCATCTGCTTATGATTTGCCATGCAATCAACTCTTATGGAAACTACATTCCTGCCAATTGTGTACGATATATGAGAATGAATTTACATGCCGTGAAGCCCGCAAGGAGAAAGTATGATTATTATTATGATTTAACCCTGTACAAAAAAATCATTCTAAATGAGTGGACAAACATTCTCAAACTCTTATTTCTTCCTCTTAATGAGTGGCCAGACCACACTCTGGCCATTTGTGACAAAACAACAAAACAAGGACAACGTTTACCAAAGCAGTTGCCGCGATGTGGCATGAACATCTTACAAGCTGTGGCCACTGGGAGCTCAGCACAGAGTAGCGTCTTGCAAACCACGTCCTCAATACGGCTCAGCATACCTGAACAGTAAGTATTACACGAAGCAACTGAATAATTCAGATAAACTTGCAGGAACACCACGCGGTACAAAATCTCCTCGAGTATTTTGGTGGACCTAAGAAGTGTCGGTTTTGTACTCCAAATTTCGACCGTACACTCTGGTCGACTTCCGCAGAATGCTCCAGGGTTCGACCAGAGCATACTGGTAAGATGACTTGGGTTCAATTTCGGGAAGACTTAAGTTTGACTAAGCAATCAAAAATTCTCGCGAAAGATCTTGAAAAAGTTCTCACATTGTGATCAAGACCACTCTCATCGTTTCCTCAAAAGTCTTTCAGTAGTTGATCAAATATCAAACATTTTACACAATCTTCACTCCAAAGAACTAGTTTTTACGTCATACAAGAAGCTTCTTGGATATACTGACCTTTGACATCTTTGCCTTTCTTCTTGAGGTATCTGACCATCGCACCAAAACTCCACTTATTGCCGTAATCTTCAATATTGTTATCATTGCATCTGGTAACCACAAACAAGTCAGCATTTCAGAATGTTAAAACTCTCATTTTAGATTTAAAAATGTTTACTTGCTATTCTCTTGGATTATCAGTGCCTTTCACACAAGACAAACTCCCCCAGAGAAATTACCGGGAAAAATTGGCTGACCTGTTCACACTTAAATTGCTAAGCCTGGAAAACTCCTTGGAAATATCTACCCTGCTTGGGAGAAGAATGAAGCGAGAATGAAGCGAGGTTGTGGTAGAGTTCAAATTCCCCAGGAATTACCTGGGAATTGGCTCTGTAGTGTGAAAAGAAGTTATGCAAGTAAGGATCAAATACATCTTTGTCAGATTTGTATTCAGATATACGTTGTGATGTATCCTATACCAGTTGATTGACACATCTTTCTTTCTATGACAGCAAATATTAGACTCACCTGACGTAATCGTTGCTTCGTTTGTTCAAGCTGTAGTTAGTCAGATGCATCATGACATTCTTGATTGTCTTATTGGTGTGGTTGTACT
>CM021526.1:21334835-21348915 GCA_010994315.2 Pisaster ochraceus | reverse complement strand
ATAAGACCGATGTTAAAAGAGAGCCATAACAGCCCAACAAGGTGGGCTAGGTTACCATCATCGCAACTATCTGCAAACTAGCTTCCGTACAGTAAACCCTCAAACATGTGTCAAAAAATAAAAGGAAATTGCCTTGCTGCACCCCTCAGCACATGTCCTTATTAAAACTTGGCAGATGCACAAATAAGTATACAATTCGGCACCCCATCCAGCATTCCAGAACCAACAACAATAAATATCAAACATTTCCAGCAACCAGAACTGGGACAAAGTTAATGAAAATGTTGCAACAACAATTAAGACAATTTTAATGGGTTTACATGATCTGAGGAGAGGCATAAGACTAAGACTCTTAGTAAGACTAAGAGTAAGACTTCAGAGGAGATGTCTGTATTCACTTGTCAAGCTTGGGCGAATCAATATATTCAGCTCTTTTTGTTATTGTTTGATGAGTGTTCGCCTTCATCGTGTCATTTGCCTTTTTACTCTTGAATAACTGGTACTGCTGGTAGCAAAAAAGCTAATCATTTGCCTTTCTATCAAAAAACAACTAAAGTACAACAAATATTAAGAAATAATAAATTCTTTCTAAATTCTAGTGGAAGTCGGATGTGGCAAGTTTTCCCACAAGTCAAGTTCAGTTGTTTTGAAATAAAGTTTAAACTTAAAGTTTAAGCCTTCATATTTACCTTATTTTTTCAGGTGACTTGCAGTATTTGTGAACCAAATAAACACTTTAATCATAAACAAATACGTTAGTTTGCTAAAACCAATCACTTACGTCAGAAATGTAGTTTTTGTCAAATAAATGACATAATTTGTTCGTCAAATTCCTCTCAGGGCGGCTTTGACCGGCCGGAACGTTGTCAGGACAATTTTAACGCTGTAGGCATGCGCAAATGCAACTGTACAATAATAAACAGGCCATCTTTATCGCGTTGTGTTTCGATTTCATGTAACGGAGTCTGGGAGCCTTGCGGGAATTCTCAACCTCGTATTTTTATATTTTGACCTCATTGTCCGTGAGAGCAAGGTTGATAAAGACGGCAAACTTCAAAAATAGCGCCCTCTATACCATTTACGGCTCACATACTCTAATATTTAAAAAACTAAATTCAGTTAACACCTTACGATTGAATAAAACTAGAAAATAAACAAGTAAATAGTGAATTCGAAGAAAACACCAATTAATCAGAAAATCAGAAAGGATTCGCCTAAAACTGCATCTTTGTAACTCAAAACAAAACATAAATTTTGTTTGTCTTCCGTTGTATGATTATGATGTTCGGGTATGACAGTAGAGAGGAGGGTGGGGCCTCGGGCATCAATAAAGGGGGGCACTTACCCCCCCCCCCCGTTACACCATTGCAGCCTCCTCATATAACAAAACACTTTCTTTCAGGGTAAACATAAATACAGCATAAGTATACAACAAATTATTCGAAAGACATTTGAACACACTAAAGGAAGTAGTCATGAAGCGTACGACTTTGAAAGGTTCCACAGTCAGAAGACCATTATTTTTTTTATTGAGCTACAAAAACATGCCACAAAAAACCCAAGTACACGGTATTAAACAAAGTGTACATGTTGTAATATAAATAGGTTGTTACAAAGCTCGTTGCCTATATATACTAGGAGTAACTGTAGTCAAGTCTAAAACCAAACTCGAAATCTCAACAAATGGCTTTATCGAATCAATGTTGGTGGCTGACAATTCCATATACAGTTTCTAAGGCCTTAAATGTTCCCCTTGTTTTTGCTTTTGGTAATTAACAGACTTATTTGGAAACTTGTGTAAATACTTTCATGAATACATAAATAGTACTAATTTTTCCTTGTGACATGTTGAGGGAGCTCATTGTCGAGTCATTGAGCAACATCATCCAACTAAACGACCGATTTGAACAAAGCACCGATTGTCCACCAATTCCAAACATGAAATAATTTTTTACAAGGTTCAAACAATTGTATGTTAAATTTGTTTTTAGAATAACTTCATTTGAATACTGTTTGTCTTCAACTCATTTCAGGTAAACCAACTTACATAAAATCAACTCATTTCATCATAAATTGTTTAAACATCGATTACTTGTGAATATTTTAAATTCCCATCAAACCTAAATATGGTTCTTAAATTACTCGTTAAATTAAAAAAGGGGGTAAAGATTTCAGAGGCCCCCTCATCTTATTTATGAACAGTACTGCACTGAAAACGTACAGAAAACTGCACAAATTATAAACCCGATTTGGGGTACAACGGCAGAACTTGTAAAAGTATTTGTTGTTTAAAATGATCTTGTACATGAATCAACCTCATTAAACTCACACCCCTTTCTGAAAACATTTTTTCCTTCTTCAAAATTCAAAGAAAAGGGTATAAATTAAAAAACATATCATTTTAAAATAGGATTATTATGACCAACATTCCATGTTAGAATTAAAACTAAAACAGATACTGTGCAATAAAATACACTGCTTTAGAGAAGCATGTACACGATTAAGAATACAATCAAAAGACAACCAATACAGCAAATGTGCAAATTTAGCCAGACCTAGCAAAGAAACAGAAAACAAACCTGTCACTTTTGGAAACAAGAACAACTTGTTATTCCCTAAAAACAAATATCCACGGCTATTTCATGTACAACTTCGTCTACATTACATTGTATAATTGTATAACAACGCGTTCGGGTTGAATTTTTGGTTGTAGTAATTTTACAAGACATTCTTTGCTTAGGCTACATCTGTCAGTTCCTGGAATAACCTGAAGTTTATTTTAAAACATTGTTAACAAACCAAATTATTCTTGTTCAAAAGTCGACAGTAAGTGCATCAAATGGGGCCCAGTTTCATAGAGCTGCTTAAGAAGAAAATAGTGCTCAACAATTTTCCGCTGAGCAAAAATGAGCGGGACACCGGTGGCACATTGCAAAAATTTTATTTTGCCTGGTGGTAACCTTGTAAGCATATTTCTGTTGTACTTAGCTTGGTTTTGGTGCTTAAAGCAGCTCTATGAAATTCAGCCCTGCACCTTACCACTGTTTGATTCTGGACTCTAAATTTGTTCATCTTACGATATGACAAAGTAACTCAACACTTTTAATGCAGGAATGTGGTTAAAGACTTGAACTGAGGATGCTGACAAAGTGACCTGAATCAGTTTGTCATCATTGAAGAACGCTGTATCACCTAAAATAGCATTAAGAGTGTCAAAATGCTGTATCTCGCTTAGAATATCCCAGATGTACACACAAAACAAATAGGAACTGATTTACTGCGTTTTTGCACGGGCCATTTTCACGGGAGACACGACATTGTTTTGCACAATCGAAATACGGAATCTTTGAACTGATGCGACAAATTCATAACTTCTGTCAGTGTCACCAACCATCTCAGTGTGGCCAATTGTTAAATTAAAATGTTGTTAAAACGTAGTACCTCATAAAAATGTAACTAAATGAGCAGTTGCCGTCCCCAGAAAACAAGCCTGTTTAACAAAGAAGTACTGACAGGTTTTTTTCTTCTTCAAGAATCGCAACTGGCTACCAATCAACTGACTAGAGTAAGTGTTAAAAAATAAAAACAACTGTAGAGTAACACCCAAAGAGCCTGGTCTTAGTTTTTGTGTTTGAATGGAAGAACTGTTACTTGGTCTTAGTTTTTGTGTTTGAATGGAAGAACTGTTACTTGGTCAACTAAGACTAAACTGGACTATTTACACAGTGTGAGATATAAAAAATGTGCAGCAGGGCAGATAGCAGTATAAAATATAATTTCTCTATGCACACTGCTTTGATCATAAACTATGGGGGGAAAAGACACTCTAATAATAACGTAAGATTAATTTGTTAATATAAAATAGTATTTAAATCCTCATTAGATCTGGGTATATTTGTTAAACTAAATACACAATTTCGGGGAACTAACATTTTGAATGCTGGGATTTCAAGTTTAACCTTCGAAAACAAACACAGAAAAATAATACTTGTCGTTGAAAGATAAAGAGCAGTGGGTTTGAGTTTACGGTTATGTAACTTGCAATTTATTTTGATCTCTAAGTCTCATACCCTAAATCCACATTGAGATAAGAGCAGTGTTTTTAACTCTGTAGAGAAATACGGTCAGGGTTTCAGGAGAAACCTGCTTTGGTTCCAGGAGGAACAAGCTTGGGTTCCAGCAGGCACCTCCTTGGGTTCCAGGAGGAACCAGATTGAGAGTGAACCTGACCATGGGACTCACCCATCTTTCCCCGGATTGCCAGGTATCTTTTGATCGATTAAGCCACAGAATTGTGACACCATATTTCAGACAGCCCATAAGCACTAAATGTTTCCATATTGTAAAAACTTCCAAATCAGGGAACAATTTGAGGCCTTACAATGCAAGCCATTCTGACCCTTTTTGTAAGCATCTTGAGAAAGCATTCAAGGCTGCCTGCTGTTCTTCCTGATGCTTGAAATGTACTTCAATGAGTCAACTTTTTTTTCTCTCTCGGCTACAGAAAGTGCACAACCTGGCGGATTTGGTTGCATATTCTAACTTCTCCGAAACAGACTGACCTTCTAATTCAACAGGACATGCTTG
The DNA here is from genome assembly GCA_010994315.2 of Pisaster ochraceus. NCBI lineage: Eukaryota > Metazoa > Echinodermata > Asteroidea > Forcipulatida > Asteriidae > Pisaster > Pisaster ochraceus. Next base: position 21,344,328 of record CM021526.1, on the reverse strand, counting down.
CCTTAGTGAAGTAGACCATTCATACGATTTAAAGGAAAGGAGGGTCTTGATAGGAAAAACAATGGGAAAGAAAACCAAAAGAACTGCAGTACTGTCTACATGAATTGACACCTTTACCACCTAAAGCATTTCATACAAAAACATACAGGAAAATCACATGCTGTACATATATTTCAAAATTAAGCTCCTACTGGTATAAGGCAATTACTGTTAATAAAAATATATACAACTCATACAGGAAGAGTAAATGAGTGGACCTGTTTAGAAATGAATAAGTATTTTGTTGTGCAATCTACGGTACATAACTAAGTAAGTGTACAGTTATGTACATCTCACAGAGCTTCATACAGTGCATGCATGATTTTGTTTTCATACACATGACCCTGCAGAACTGCTTGTCGACGATGCTACTTGTCATCAAAGGTCATCAAGGAAGAAAAAGAAACGTTGGTACACTGTTACCAACGAAATAGGTACACAATGATGTCCAAGGAGATACGCGTGGGCTTCATCTCACAAAGAGCTAAGACTGATCTTAAGATGTGTGTGTCTTAAATTGCTAAGCAACATGTGATGTCACGATACAAATCACTTTGGCTGATATTGACAACGCGTTTAAGATGAATCTTAGTGCTTTGTGAAATCGAGCCAAGTAAATCCCGTGTTCCTCTTCGCAATCTTGTTTAACTCCTTGAGGTCAAGTCTTGGATCTTTGGTGTGCGAGGCAGAATAAATGAAGACCCAAGTCCACACCAAGGTTCTGCATGAAGTTAATCTTCGTTGTGTTTTGGATTTCTTTGGTTTTTCTACATAGGTCCAAAGGCAGGGTGCATCACTTGGATGACAATTTCCCGAGTATATTTCATGTGGAGGAAATGCACACTAGGTTAGGCAACCAAAATGCTGATGTCCGGTAACAAAATCTCTACTTAATGGTTTTGTCATTGTTTTCATAAAACCTGAGAACAAATTGTTATGAAAATTGTTCGTACCGTCACCTCTTCTGTCTAGTTCCCACACTTTCCAGGTGGCAATGACTACTGTATCTCATCACACACAAAATGGTATCGGCCTATTTTGCTCTTCCACCCTCGGTTTCATTCAAATGCTTTGATTGGGAGGATGGAGACATCCTGAGAAAATAACTTAACACAATTCCTGAAAGCCAGGTGGAAATAAAAATGTAAAAAAATTCAAATCCAGTGCTGTACCTTCCTTTTAAGTTAGGTCTTCCCGTTTCAATCTTATTTGGTTATTAGCTGATACAAAATTCTTCCAAAAAATACACAATCAGCCAGCCCACTCTAAAAGCTATGTGATTAGCCAATAATAATATACAAGTAATGTACAACCTAATCATGAGCATAGACTATCTACACATGTTACCCAAGACTTCACTTGTGTCTGAGTTGTCTCATTAAGTTGAGGAGGGTTGCATCTGGCCCGGCTGTCCGCAGGAACGGGTGCTGGAGGAGCTCAAAGGCCGAGGCTCGCTGGGAGGGGTCACGGACCAGCATTCTCTCCACGAACCCTTGCAGTCTCGGTGAGGCCTGGGTAAGGTGGTTGGGGAGGGATGGCAAGTCAAGGGATGTTAAATGGGTACTTTTTAAACTCGGATAAGTCTGATTTAAAAAAAAATCAATTGATGATTACATGAACATCACTTTAGAGAAAATGATTACCATGAGAACACGATGATATAAAAAACAACACAAACTGTGACAAAGAGTCTACATGACAAAGCCAATAGACCCCCCCCCTCCCCAAATCAAGGGTGATTTGGGAGTCTACAACTGTCAATCAATCCCCCCCCCTCCCACACACAAAAGACACAACGTGGCAAATTGGATGACGGAAACTTGTTTGCAATTTGTAATGGTATTTTAATGTGTCCGACTTCGAGACCCATGTTCACGGTTCAGATTTGCTGATCTATGCATTTTTAAGAGGCGGAGCTAAACGGATCAGGCTGTTGTAGGAATATCACAATGACAAACAAACAGAACATTAATCCTACCAGCCCATCAAAATTCAACGGCACATTTTGGTTGATTCTGTTGGTCTGAGAACTGCACTGGTAAACTGATTATGCTTTATGGGGTCAGGCATACCGCCATATTCACTTTGGCGGGTTGAGTTGTCACATGGCGTTGGAATTTGCTAGATCAATAGATTTTGTGGAGAAGGATGTAAGTAAGTCACTCAAGGGAGTGAGTGTCTTCCTACCTTGTGAGGGTTCTTGAGTTTAGGAGGGGGCATGTCACGGATGCGCCTCATGGCTTGCAGGGGGGGCTCGTTGAAGAATGGAGGCTCCCCATCCACCATCTCCATTACCATGACGCCTAACGACCAAATGTCAACCTGTGTAGGTAAAAAAGAACCAGACCATAACTCAACAAGTTGAACCTGTGTAGTGAAGACTGTGCTGGGAGATGGTGTGCAAATTGCTCTTTCATAAAACAAAGTGCTGAATGTAATGATTCAAAGACAGTATAAAGTGTACAAATGTACGTTTAATATTCACACTCAATCAGCTACTTGCGAGTCAGATTTGAATAAATATCCGGTGCAATGACTTGTTTAGGCACAAGTTACCGCTTCAATTCCAGTTTCTCGAACTGTCACTTGGTTCGGGGCAAGCTTTTGTATAGAAACCTCCAGATGGGTAAACCCTGTTACCATTGCGCCAAACACATTCATTCAGAGTTGTGTATGGTGTTCTCTGTCTCTTACATATCTACCCGAAAGCTTGCCCTGAACCACGTGACATAGCAACTGTCTCTACAGTCTGAGGAATTCAAATGTAAGTGTTCACTTGTGACTAAGCAAGTCAATGTACCAGACTTTGTTTAAATGTAACTTGCAAATGGCTTATTAAATACTTAATAAGACAATGCCAGCTCCCTTAGCACTGTGCCAAATCTACTTTCAACTTGTAGCATAAATGTTGGTTCCCATTGCAGGTACATGTATAGTAAAACAGGCAATGGAGAGTACAACTGGATTTCATCATCAGATCGAAAATGCAACACTGGTTATAAAGATGCAGACTTTGACACTTTCCTTGCTTCGGAGCAGTCTTTTACTGGATTATCCAGTTGAAGTGAATTGTCAGATGATGGAATTGAAAAGAGAAATGAAACAAGCGTACCTCTGGTCCGTACGGTAGCCGTGAAATCACCTCTGGTGCCATCCAGTACGGGGTACCCACCAGCGACTTCCTCTTGGGCATGTCAGACGACACTTGGGCGCAGAAACCAAAATCTGACAGTTTGACCTGTGGGCAAGAGACATGAGGTACAAATAGTAAGTGCGTGCGTGTCGCCCCATGCCAAAACCAGGCACTTCCGGCCAAGATTTACAACTGGGCTTATTTTCTCCTCACATACACCAGAATTAAGAGCTTTGAAATGAGGGTCTTTTGACTCCTTGCACCCACGGCAACTCTGCCACGCTCACTATTCTGGGAGTCAACATATTGACTCTCAAGATGGAGCAACCAAGATTATTGTGATGATGACGTCACGTGAATTTGGTCAAGAAGGTGAGCATTTCTCAACATGAATGTTTAAAGAAATCACTTCACCATTGATATCATGGTTAATGTTTTGGTTTACTCCAACACAAAATGCCGTTTATTATTTCCAAAAACTGCTTGCTTTTTGGAATGGGATGTCACATGTAGAGTCGGCCTAAATTTCAGTAGTTTGTTGAGGTCTTGGAGGAGCAAGTACAGTGGTTAGGTAAAAATAAATAAGTAAAAGGTATCAAAAATACAACAGAACTATTCCTTTATTTGGATGAATACGAGGATGCTCTCAATGGTATGGAGTACAAACAGGGCCCAATTTCATAAAGCTGCTTAACGGCTGTTTTTTTGTGTGCTAACTGCGCGAGTTTCCGTTTCGAAGCACTGCCAAACCGTAGCACATGAAAAGGCTTGCTAACCTTCCGGTGCTTACTGTATGAAAATGAATACTGTAACAATGCAAATCCATGGTGAATGCACAAGCGGGCCCCCTAATTTTCTTACTAACCTGTGAAATACGCTAACGCTTAAGCAATTTTTTCTGCTATAGTTAGCACAAAAATTTGCTTACCATTAAGCAGCGCTATGAAATTGGCCCCAGGTGTTTTTCTAGCACATTCTATAAAATGTGTTTACCTTGCCGTCATGGGTAAGCAGTATACTATCACTCTTAATATCTCTGTGTATGACGCCTTGGGAGTGCAGAAATGCTAATGCCTTCAGGATTGCCTTACACACATAGGCTATCATCTCCTCCTCCAACCTGGGATACCAACAAAGATTTCATTCATTAATCACATATCAAACATGGTCAAACTTCGTTGTCTATCTTAACGCCAGTACGGTGTCATACTTTGCAAGAATGACGTGGCGTGCCGTGGCCGAGCAGTTAAGAGCACTGGACTCGAGCTCTGATGAGCAGAGTGAGGGTTTGAGTCCCGGTCGTGGCACTTTGTGTCCTTGAGCGATATACTTCACCATAAATGCTTTGTCCTTTGGACGGGACATTAAGCTGTAGGTCCTGTGTACCAGGATTGGTAGTGCACATAAAAGAACCATTTAAAGATTTAGGTTTCCACGATTCCCCGGTGGAGGAATCTAGTCAACAAACCTCCAACATGCACAACAAATGTACAATGAATGATTAATCCAATATTATCATAGCAATTATTATAATAGCAAAGATATGTTGTACAACAAAACTTCAAAGAGGTGCTCCAAGGTCAAATTCAGCATTTTCAATTATGAAAATGGAAAAACAAGTATTACAAGTATCTAACCTCAGGTACAAAATGGCATGATACCCTTCGAGTGCAATTTCTGTCAAAATCCAAAACTGTTCGATAATGTCACATTTCAAACAATGGTCGGTACATTTTTATACAAAGAATTGTTAGTTCATTCCTGAATTTGGATGACATTCAATCAAAACGGCAGTGAAGTGGATTTACAGACCCATTTGTTTTTGATGTCTAATGTCAGGTTTCAAATTTCGCTCGGAAAAAGCATGAATTAAAAGGACATTTTACACCATTTTAACGTTAGGTTAGAGACTTGTAAATTTCCCCCACCCCCCCACTTTCATGAGGACTGTCTATTGGAAAATAAGTAAATCACAAAACAGAATTTGACCTTGGCGCCCCCCTTTACAAATCTTCAAGTGCCTACTTATGTGTGTGCGTGACGATGTCCGTGAGGGCCCCTCCTTCCAAGAACTCCATAACAACCCAGAGTTCGTCTCCTACCAGGTAGCTGTTGTACATCTCAACAATGTTGGCATGCTTGTAGTCTCTCATGATCACAACCTGTACACGGGGGAACAGAACAGAGCAAAGGCTCGTTGACTAAACGTGGCAGACCAATCATTTCAAGTCTTAGATGATTAAACAGGTGTTGATACCAAGCTTCCTTGGAAGTTGATTGAAACGTGTTCATCAAATACATTGTCATCGCTGCATCGTGGTTAATAATCTGCTTAATGTCGCAAGATTTAACACCCAAATAAATTGTGAAAAAAAAAGGTGTTTAAAGTTTCGTGAAAAGTTCCATATACAATGCTGGAAATTCCACAGGCAATTCTACTCTAGTAGACACCTCCTGATTCTGAGACAAAGTCTCTCACCACAGCAAATCTTCCAACAATATATCTCATACTATATTTGCTTGAACTTGGCATTTCTGGTGCTGCACATTTACCTTGAAACTACCTAACCCTTCACCAATGGCCAGGAACACCCATAATATCAGAGTCCAATCATCTGACATCTGTTTGCCGAGTAACCATTGAGTGAAATATTGTTAATGCAATTGGGATAGCTGGCACCAACGCCAAGGGAGACTCATTGGTCAAAAATGTGCACAGCTATTTCTAGACATACATGCACTGAGGAGTTAGGGTTAAAGATGGGATCGCCATGTCACCAAAATTAAATCCAGTAGTGGTGCCTAGCTATTTTGAAAGCAGAAGCTTCATCTTGCTTCTGTTTACAAAGTGACTCATGAGAGGGTACTGACCTCATTAAAAAGCAGCTCCCTCCTCTGCTGTTTCCTCAGGTCCATCTTCTTGACCGCTACTTGTCTTCCGCTGCCTCTCTCCGTGGCAATGCACACGATCCCCGTGGAGCCCTCTCCGATCTTCACAAAATGGTCCAAGTGTTGCCGTGGGTCACCTTGATTGACCACCATCTGCAAGGCCGCCCTGAACTGTTCGTGTGACACGCGCTGCTCGCCGGCCGGGGTGGGGGTAGGACCCTGAAACCCTTGGGGAGGCAGTTGCTGACTAGGTGGAGGGGGCTGCTGGTGGGGACCCGGTTGCATGTTCGGCCTGGAGTCACCATTGGGGCCCGACTGAGGCGGATGACCTTGCTGATGGGGGTTGAAGTGATTTGGGGCACCGGGGTAGCCAGGCTGACCGTGGGGTTGGTGGGCATTTGGCCCGCTGGGCGGCACGTGGTAACTGTCGGAAGAATGTGAGGAAGTTGGGGATTTGGGATGCTCGTTTCGATCTAAATTCATGCGGGAGAAATCATCCACCGGATAGTTCTGTAAATGAAAACAAAATCAACTTTGTGAATAAAGATCAATTTGTTGTTTTAATGCTAATAACGTCCGGACTAGCTCCTTGTCTTAACAATACGTGTACTGAGTTCTTTTACCTGCATTACACAATCCATGGGATCTACAGCTTTAAGTCTTGTTTTAAGAACGAAGCAGTTATGGTAGAGTGTCTAGCTCAAGGGCGCAAGTGCCACAAATGGGACCTGAAACCACATCCTGACAACACTAAAGCTTAAGTCAAGTGCACTAGACCATTTGACCATGATCCTCGATGAATATTGAAAGATTCCAAAGAAGAGCTATATGACCACTCTTCCTTATATTGTTTAGATACATGTAACTACATATAAATTAGATCCACACAGCAGCGAAAGCAAAGATTCCCCCACTCTTTTCTACTTATATTTTAAACAAATTTAAGGTGACCACAAGAATGGTTTACAGATATTTCTAACTCTGTTGTGATCATACATCAGGCCTAGAATGACACGGAGACCATGGCTTCTGTTGCCCTGGTCTTGGCCTTGGTGCCCCTCCAATACTTTCTTATAGACGTTAAGACTTTCCAATAGAAGTGCCCTTTGCAAAATGAAAAATGGCCCTGCCCTCTCAAAGATGAAATTCCTGGGCTGATAGCAGTCAATACTCACCGATTGTGGTTGTTGTGGATGCTGCCTTGGAAAAGTGTTGGAAGACTGAGATGGCGGCTGATGTGCCATGCCTCGGTTATCGCCCCCTGGGCCCGGCTGTCCTAAATTCTGATGCTCACGAGGGGAAGGTCCCCTCCCCTGAGGTCCTCCTGGTTGTCTGGCCAAATGGTTCGCATGGTTCATTCCCGGTTGGCTGCCCTGTGGCCCGTCGCGCTGTGTCATCGGAGGCCCACCAGGGTGTCCACCTTGGTGGGGTGGATGTCCCCCTTGGTGGGGTGGTGGCTGCCCACCTGGGGGTCTGCCTTGCTGTCTCCCTGGTGGTCCACTCTGACCAAAATGCTGGGGAGGGGGCGCTCTCTCTGGCCCTCGGTTGTCTGGTCTCCTGTCCCTATCCATTTGCCTTGAAGAAAATGTCCAATACAGTTTTAACTTCTACACATCACTCATGACTTTACAATATTGACAATTCAAATTACACAAAAGTGTTGCTCACTGTTACCTGCAAGCGCTTCCTTGTTGTTCACCCTAAAACATGTGAAGGAAGTTCCTTTATACCCTGCAGAAAGGAACTGACACTTTACATGTATTTTTTAAATGCTAAGTTATTTCCGAGACCATGTGAAACACCAGATGGCTTTTTGATCACGACAACCTCTTTATTTCCTGCCCTTTTGACAATCTACTGAATTTAAATGAAACCAACCTTGGATCTGGATGCCGGCTACCGTAACCTGGTCCATGTCCATCTCTAGGTGGCTCCCTTGTACCATGCTGCTGGTCCGATTCCTGCCTGTCTGACCTACTATTGTTGCGGTTGTCTCTCGGTGGTTCCCGACCGTGGCGTTGCATACTGCCGTGGTCATTTACTGGCTCACGCCCATGGCGCTGCATACTTCCATGGTCATTCACTGGTTCCCGGCCGTGGCGTGGCATGCTTCCACGATCGTGCATCTGTTCCTTGCCTTGCATACCGCCTTGGTCGTTCACTGGTCCTCTTTGTTCCACTGGCCAGTCATAGTTTGACTTGGGTCTCTGCCCTTGCTCATTCATCCCTCTCTGTCTGTCCATTTGCTCATAGTTCCCCCTCCCCGGCTCGCCATGCTGGGACTGGGGTCTCTGGGGCATGTTCCTCCTGTCCATCGTACCCCCTCTGTGGTTTGGATCCCTGTGGCGGGCATCGTATGTATTACCATGGCTGTCCATTCTGCCTCTGGAGTGATGGTCTGGGTAACCGGGGTCACCCCTAGGCCCAGGATGTCCCCGGGGGCCTTGCTCTCGTGGCAGCGTCGAGTAACTTGGCGGAGGCTGGTCATATGGATGCGATGGTGCCCCATCACCTTCATGTGCAACCTGTAAAAAAAGAAGAAAGTTAAATCTAGATACATTTTGCATTTGTAAAAAGGGTGTGCACAACATTAAGGTTGAAAATACGTGCACAGATTTACACATGCCTTACACCATGTAAAGATGGTCATGGTGGGAAATTTCTGTTGAAAATTGTTTGCATTTAAATGCTTCAGTTTTTGAGAAATGAGTGAAACATTTAGGTTTGATCATGTGAAACCAAAACCTGATGTTTGAAAACAGTGAAAACACACAAGCACCAGACAAGATTGGTGTCCCACATACAGTCATCCACATTGTTTAGAATTTTTTTGATAGAATTTTCAGAGTGTGTGGTGGATGAGTTTCAGTGTCTTTTTTGTATTTATTGTGAACTAAAATTCAAATGGCAAAGATCTGTACATAAAACAAATACTGAATGCATGTCATTCATGCATTGTCGCACAGCACAATCACTCAAAAATCTGCATCCAATATTTGTGTATCGCTCTGCAAACACATCTGAAAGCCTTTTACAAAATTCAACTGACCTGTGGTTCTGCATGCTGTTCTCTCCGTTGCCGTAACCTGGACTGGTTCTGATTCCGGAGTGAGTTCGATCTAGCTACTGATATCTTCTTTGGTTCAAAGCCATTGGATTGACCATCGCCGGTCGGTGAGCTTGGACCACGGACAATGTGCTGCAATAAATGCAATAGTGTGCAATTTAATTTTGTTTTTAATCAACAAATAAGAACGATTCAAATCAAGTTTGGACGTATTTTGATTCCAAGGTTATTTTCTACCAACACACCAGCAACAAAAACCCCAGGTTTTCAAAACTTTGCGGCACTTTCAATCCCGGCTTTAAAAGCTAATGTATCTTAGGCCAAACAAAATAATATATGTGTTTCCTATTACACTGACCAAAAAA
>CM021526.1:21264243-21286830 GCA_010994315.2 Pisaster ochraceus | reverse complement strand
CATCATCCAATCTAAAAGTCCATTGTTTTGCAAATAAGTTTTTTTCCCCAGTTATGAAATGGATTTACGTGTAAATGGGGAAAAATCTATTTTAGATGCTTTATACTTAACATGATGTAAATTGCCTTGAGACAAAAAACAAACAAAAACACTTTGATTCCTAAGAGGGACTTGACCCGAACAAATAACCAGAACAACTGTCTTCCGCTAAGATTGCAATGCCTTTTGAGGCTTAATAGCTGAGAGAGTGAGTTTAAGTGCGGTAATGCTTTACCTTTGACGTTTGGACAACAAGACATGTTGTAGTCGTTGCGTTGGGTTTTCTCATTTTGACTCTTGCTGTGATTGATTTGTAATACAGACGTAAGCTAAACGTTTTACCATGGCCGGGGGACGTCGGCTCTAGACCAGAACCTTTCAGCACTTAGTACAGACAACTTGACATCTAGAGTCTCTAGATGTTGATCAGATTAGATTGTTTGGGAGGGTGGGGGAGGGAGGTGGCTGGCATGACAGTACTCCATCAACGCTACATGGAGCAAAAACTAGGTTAATGATGATGTCCTTTCTGGGGTAGTTAGGGTAAACAAAACAAACAATATTTTGTAAGACATTGGTGTATGTGTACCAAGCTAGCAGCAGGAGGATCATATTAGATATTTTATAAATGATTTATGATGTAAAACCTTACTTGATAAAGTGGGTGCACTGATGCCAATCCAATGAGTTTGAGAAATATTAATGTATTAAATATTGACTGAATTTTTTTAAAGAATCTGATGGTATTTATCCTGCCTTAAAGGCAAGATAAATGAAAATAATAACTAAAATGTGTACAATTATGAGCACATCCTGTGAATACTCTTATATCAATTGAATATACTCTTGCAGAAGGAAGGGTTTCAGTTATTGTACTGAGAAAATCAATGGATTAGGCAATGCCCACAATGATAATAGTAAAGTGCTTCAAATGTGACACGCAGTGATGCTCATGGCACTCATTATTACCCCCGGTTTGGGGGCAATTTCATTCATTCCTTTAACCATCTCAGCTCCATATGGGAGTAAACAGCCAGAGTTGTCAAGTGCGTTGAGCACCAAGCTAATTCATTCACAAAAACCATCTCTGCCCTTGCAGGTGCATTACCAATTTACCCCTGGGTGAAGAGAAGCAATTATGGTCAAATGTCTTGCTCCAGTACACAAGTGTCATGACCGGGATTCAAAACCCACACACCCTGCTGTGACTTAGCCACCAGAACTTGAGTCCGGTGCACGGACTGCACTACATAAATATATATGTATATAATGAAGACAATGTTCTCTTTATTGTACAGGATCGACAACAACATAGAGGACACAACCCTAAACGTAGAGGCAGCTCACGGGGAGATTCTCAAGTATTTCCAGTCGGTCACCTCCAACAGATGGCTCATGGTCAAGGTCTTCATCGTACTCATCGTCTTCTTTGTTATATTCGTCGTCTTCTTGGCCTGAGAAAAGCTAAGATGTGTTCTTTGTACCCTCATAATCTCAAAAATACCCCACCCTCCCTTTTCAATCAGACCGGCCCCATGCATGCAACACAGGCTGTTGCCCTGGGCTTGGCCCTTGTGTCCCATCAAAAATGGTCCCATAGACTCTTTGCGTTGCTAATGGCATTGCCCTTGCCTCAGAAAAAGTAGCCCAGAAGACCATACATACATTCATGGTTGATTTTTAAATTATTTTTGTTTAGATTTTGAGAATTAAAATAGACAACTGGTCAGCAGTCGGTTTATTTTTTCCACTGTCTAATTCTGCTTACTTCTAGATTCCCCCTCCTGATGAATTGTTTGTTGTTTTTAACTATTATTTGTTTGTCATATTGTAGTTTATTTTAATATTATTCAATTGAGGGCTTGGAATGACAGGCATCTTGTGGACTAATACAATGACTTCAGCTTTCTCATAAATGCAGATGGAAAATTACGAAAAGCTCATAATTCCACAACACCCACCACCTGTACATGTGCAGGGCAAAGACAACCAGAGACAAACAACAGTTGTTGACTTCTCTCTGAAAGTGGTTTATTGACTTGCAGAAAACATGTGGTCAGATGGGATTTATTTTTGGGTTGACATCCGCTGGCTGCACCGTGTGCAGACCGAACACTGGTCAATTTCCTTGAGGATTTTGTGCAGATTGCTATCTTATCCTAAGTACCCTAATACTTATGTTACAAAGCCCCACGAAGACAGTCATCAGTTGTACATAAGAGGACAAATAATTGGTTTTTTGTTTCATTAATCATTCCTCAGCGTCGTTTTTGTATAAATCTTTTGCAATTAGAGAGGACGCTATTAGAATCAGAGTGAGGTGGCTAGAGGAGGTGACTGCTCTACAAATCTAAGTAAATTGATTTGTTCAGTCAGCACATGCAAAGAGATCATGTAATCCAGTACAGTTTACATTGTCCCCAAAGGGACAGTGTTCTTTTTCTTTCCATGAAACCTATTTACACATATATTGAAAGTAGGTCAAATGAATTTTACCAGTGATTGCTGCTGATGTTTGGGGGGGGCGGGGCTCCCATGACTCCTGCCACCTGCAGTTGTTTTGAGAAATTGGAGCAGCATTTAAACTTTGCAGTGCAGAAGTTTCGGTGGTTTGATTCCCAAGATATCCCCTTTATACTGTGAGGTCAAAGTCTCCTCAACTGATGAGCAAATACCTGCAGGACAATGAGCAAGGATCTACTGAAAAGTCTCTTTAAGGGGCGACTGTCGTACACTTTTCCTCGAAATGACGTATCCACTGAGACTTTCTTAGTAGTGACCTGGATGAATGTCTTGGTCACAGGCCGCTCAGAAAGAATTTAGTTGAATGGTTAAAGTTAATAAAGAAGGGTCCAACTGAAGTCTGATGCCGCACAATGAATCATCTTACAACTTGATGATGGGTTTTCTTTCGATAGAATTGTTGTGTATGTATGTAAATGCATTTTTACCGTATTTGAAACGAGAGTGCAAGAAACAAACATTTCTAAAATTACAACTTCATTATACTGGGGGGTTTTCTTTTTACAAAACAGCACTAAATTGTATTCACATTTTTTCATTATACAACACGTTTTTTTCTGTCAAAAAATAATAACATGTGAGGTGCAACAACAACTTGTTTTTGCGATGTCTTTTGGTGTTAATATTAATTTATGTTTTAGTAAGGTTCTCTTTTTTTATGTACATGTTGAAACCATTCAAAGTTGAGATGTGAAATGGGAATACATGCAGATCCAGAGGGTTGTGAATATTAAATATATTCTCTGTTTAGCGGCCTGTTTGTTTGCTTTACCTGTGCATTCAAAAGCATTGGGGATGGAGTTGTCTAAATATTATGATGCCAGTGATTGTAATGTTTTAATTAGAATGCCCAATTGGGACGGTGCACAATTTGTGTTCAGGCAAACCATAAGTACAATCTGTCAAAAAATTCATAGGCAAAACAGATTCTGCAAGAAAACAGTGTGCAATGTTTACACGTGTTGATGCATACGTTTGCGTACAAACACTCATATCTGAGCACAAATTCAAACACAATATTGTTTTTGAAGATCTACATTATTAAAGATCAAACCGTATTTTGGGATTCGGATATGATTGTAGCCTCTACCGCCATTGAGCCAAGTCACAGTAAGCTTTCTGGATAAGAATCAACAGTATGTGCATGTACGTGTCTTATCAGGTCTGATACTTCATTCTGGTGTTACTATATTAAGGGAAAGCAAGGTTTCCTTCAAGAAGGGAAACTCTGAGGGACAGCAAAGCGGTGACCAAGGGCGCTGGGGCCATTGCCTCTGTGAAGTGTGAGGCCTAGGCTCAAGGAACAGCGCATTGGTATTAGTTTCAAATGGAATTTCAAATTCTCCAAATAGTCAGGTATTGAAATTCTTTCGAGAAGAGGCAGAATGTATATCAATACCCCCCCCCCCCCAGTTGTTCAGAGACAGATTTAAGTGCTGAACCTCAAAAGTTAAAACTTTTGATGGGTTAGTCTTTATCCATTTAGACTCCAACTCTTGGATATGGGAAGGCCTTGCAGCATAACCCTCCAGGTGAAAGACTGCTGGCAAAAAGTGTGAACAACACCGAGGAATGAAATGGCATATCCTGCAAATTGTGCAGATTCATTACATGTACCTACCGATAATTTAAAGTTCGTGTTTTCAGGCTTGACTCAGGTGTTATTCAACTTCAGGTTGTGGCTCACTCAAAGTTACAGTCAACATCATAAAGTTCCAATACACCTTACGTATTTGTGTCACACCGCGACCCTCTTAGAGGTTAAACGATGTTGAATCAACGGAAAACGCACACACGTATACGCGCGGCGCACGAGATGGGCCAATGAGCAACCTTCTTTTGACACCTTGCCGAGGGCGCTCTACTCAAATGACGTCATGTTTGTAAGGTCTTTATCAATTTAAAAAATACACATAACCATGTGTTGTGTTCCTCCATGGCAGAACTTTGCCCGCCATAGTCTGCCTGACTGTGGTACTTTGGTACTATTGGTGATACTGCTGCTCAATGGGCAGTAAAAAGCAGTACGTAATTATACCCCACCTTTAACTCAAATCAGATTCCTGTATATGCATTAACTGTCCATCGTGGCTTGAGAGGAAAATATCGAGCCCACTAAACCCCTCAGATGAATAAATCATTCGATTCCAAGCTGTGGTCAGTCCAAGTGTAATTAAATTGCCCTTTGTGCAATTGTTTGAGGGGGGTTACGCTCTGGATAGGCTATATCCAAACACCGTTGGGAAGTCGTGTTCAAATGTCAAATGAGAGCGGTTAAATTACTCTGACCGCTAGCCGGGATTTACCCCAGGAAGGACGGCGGCCTATCGGCAAACATGTTCGTGGAGTTTGGCATTCCTCTGTTGGGTTGTTACATGCATGCCAAAAGATTCAAGAAATCTCATGTTGGATTATTTGGGTTGAATGTGCAGTAGAACGCAGCTGGGTTCTCTCACACAGAACAATACAGGAGTTCTGCTCACTGTTTTAATGGTTGCGAAACACTAGGGCTGTTCAAATAGTCGGGGATAATGCACACCATACCTTCAATAGGTCCCCATGGGTCCACGAAAACTGAAAACCAATTGCTGTTTTGGAGGAGGTATAGATGTACATGTTTGTTGAAAATCGAAGTACGGAAAGGGTAATGCAATATTATATGAATCAATGTACAGCCATCTTCCCACCCCAATCCATTCAAGTTGAGTGTAACCAAAACGAGGCCAGAAGGGCAAAATGGTTCGATCCCTTCTTGGTATAACCGTACTCTGGTATTCAACATTTCTATTGCATATTAGAATGTTAAAGACTATGGGGCGGTGGTACATTTACCTTTAGCACTGGCTTATTAACTGCATACTACATCGGACTGAAGAAATATTTGCCTTGTCAAATTGATAATAATACTGTAAGGACTGTCTATATTTTTGAACTTTCATCCTTCTTGCCTTTTGTACTTTTTGTTTAATCTACTAATCTCTCTTTTTTTCTAGCTGAATTTATGTGTAATTAAAAAATGAATAATTTTTAACCCCCCAGTTTTAAGATTTCAATAGCTTAAAGTACAATCAATTGAAACCGTTGGGTGATTACTTCTCTTTAGAGGTAAATATTATTGTACAACGTTGATGATGACGGTGGTAACCAGAATCGATGAAGAGTAGCTGAAATCCAGACTAGTTTCTTTTAGACTCCGTGATTTGTTGTTGCAGAAATTATTTTTGTAAAGGTGTGTGAAGAAGACTTGTACAAAAAGCGTGATTTTTTTAATCTCGTGAGGATATCCACAAGAAACTGTCACACGGTGAATTAACTTTTGTGTGAGTTTTAATGTGTGGTTGGTTGCGGGCAGTGTTATGGACTGAGTGTCACCCAATAACAAGCAGAGAGTCGGGGAAGTTACACTAAGATTGTATCAAACTGAGACAAATCTGCTTAATGCGATCGTTCCCGACTTATAGTAACTAAGTACTTTATATTCTGGTTTCTGTGATTGGAAAACAAATAGTCCTAAGTGCAGTCACTTGCGGGAATGAAACCCTGGACTTTGCGCTTACTACACCAGATAGCCTAAGTATTGAGTTGTCTTGATGTTTTATTATACTACGGCCTTAAACAGACATGCACTTTATCAGCTGATTTCATGATTTTCCCCCTGCAATGTACACTGCCATAGAAAAGAGACAAATACTGTACAAAGTGTTGGACAGTTTTCTCCCTCGTTCTCTTTTTGCAATAATAAAGTTGCATGTCTGTTTAAAAGAACCAAACTTATTTTTTTTTTTTTTTTTTTTTTTTTTTTTTTTTTGTGCACAAAACAAGTTGAATCGGTATTTTATTTTATTTTATTTGTTGTTATTTATTTATTTATTTATTTATTTATTTTATTATTTTTCCCAATACTACGAGTTAATACTCTAGACCTATGTCCCAATTAAGTGGATTTTATTTAGTAACTACAAATATGTGTTTAATGTTTGCTATTGTATTGTTCATTTGAAAAGTTATACGGTTAAAGATGATTTGGATCTTCTTGTGAACTCCTATAATCACGGGAGCATATCAAAACTTGATAAAACAACAAATACATTAATAATATATACACATACAAAACAACATTTGCGGTTGAAGAAATCTGAACACAACACCATTGGACAAAACTGAAATGTGTCATGGACTGACAATACGGAGCTGTTGTAAGAAACACTGCGTTCTGCCGTTGAAAACAACAGCAAGAAACAACAATAATCAAGCTATAAGCCTTAAATTAGAACTAGTGCATTTAAGTTAAATTTTTAGTCGCTGCGGTTTGAAAGAAAAAACAAATCCAGGAAACAGAGACATCTTCTGTAAATTACATCGAGATTGGAACAACCGCTGAAAAGATTTGAAGTCTCAGTCAAACACCAAAAACATCCTTGTAAATGTTGTACATTTTTCCTTATTTTATTAATTTAAACGAATACATGTGTATCACACACGCAGCCGTACCAATAATTATTGTAATTAGCCTCATAACTATCTGCTTAGGATTTAAACAAACAACTATTGTAATAAAAAAATAATAAAAATATAATTATAATTGTCAATTTATACAGTGTCTTTTGTGTCGGCCGTGTTTTATTATTTGTAATCTATGTTTGTACTGTTCTAAAGATTTTTCAAGTTTGACTTTTGTGTCTTTTTCATTTATTTGCTTTTATTATTATTATTTTTTTTAAATACTTTAATTTAACTCGGTTTGACGATTAATTAGGGAAGAACATGGTACATAAAACCGTCACACATTTAAGGGTTAGAATTACTCAAAAATTTATAACATTTTGAGAAACAATTCCCTTGGAAGGAATGTGGTTTGAGAGAGAGGGATCCAAAAACATTTCCATCTGGAAACGTTTCTCAGATTGTGTATTCCAATTACGGATTATTCTTCCTGTGTGGACATTTCCACTCCATATTTTCGGCAATATCTGAAAAATGCTATCCCCTTTTGAAATCAAATTTCCACAGGTTAGTTTTATTGCATGTATCTCCAATTTCTGTAGGATTAAACCATCAAATGGTTCCATAAACCAAAAGTATACTTTGCCTTTAAACAATTTTGTATCAGGAGGTAAGCAATGTTTGTAGTGAGCAAACAGTTATCTTTACACTGTTGATGGCCTAAAGCACAATAATCGAAACGTCGGGAATGAACTATCCCGGACCTTTACAAAGCCCCGTGCAGCTCCTCCTTTAACGAGATCATTATTTGGCCTATCCGTGAATCAAAATATACATTGCCCAATTTCATAAAGCTTCGTAAGCAGAAAATATTGCTTAACAAGTTTCTGCTACGCAAAAATTTGCAGGACACCAGCCACCGCTACTGTATTGAGAAATGACATTTTGGCTGGTAACAATATTCTGGTGAGCATAATTTTGCTGTGCTTAAGAATTGGCCCTGGACATGTATGTCTACATGAGCCGTTTTCCAAAATGAGGCGCACACAGATTACAGGATTACTTCTATATAAGACTTTTTTGTTTATTGAAAATTCATAAAAGTGTTCTATTTTAAAATATCTATAAGTTATCCTGTATAATTTCATGTAAAGTTTTAAGAAGATAAAATAAGAGTTGCAACTATGTATTTGTCAGTGGACAAATTTCACTGAAGAGAAGACGAAAAAAACATGTGAAAATCAGAAATGCAGTGTATATGTAAACTACAAGCACTGCGTGTTCAGGTTTTGTGAGTAAAAGATGAAGTCAACATCGTACATAGATACCGACTACAGATTTGCCTCTGCACGTTGAACTTTTGCCTCTCGTTTCCTCACTAGTCTGTCATCCGTTAATGCTCACTCTGGGTTCAGTAAAACCGGTACACGTCTTAAGATAGTTTCTAAGCTGCATGGATTTGAAAACGTTCCCCAGACCAATCAGTGGTTTGAGGCCCCGATTAGCCCGTAGAGAGTTATAATGGGGGAGCCCGGGTTCACCGTATCCCCAGTGTGAGTAATTTCATAGGCCTATCTCATCCAAACGCATCATTGACAAAACCATGTGTGGGCGATATGAGCTTGTTGCTTTGATTGAACAATGATGCATACGGAACCTGATCTGAATGCAAAATGTATAAACAAAACACACATACTTTTCAGATGTTTCTTTGAGATAATGCCCTCTGTAGTAATTATCAAATAGCAGTTGGAGTCAACAGGGGAAAAAAGGGGGAGGGACAAAACCTGAAAATGGGCGGGTTCTATGGTTTCTCAGCGTACATTATCAACATTAACCCATCAAAAGAGATATATATTTATTAATAATAGACATATCTCTAATAAAGATATCTCCAATAGAGATATCTCCAAGATTTAATAGAGACATCTTTGATAGAAATATCCCTATTATAGAGATATCTCTAATAAAGATATCTCCAATAGAGATATCTTTAAGATCTGATATAGATATCTCTGTTATAGAGATACCTCAAATAAATATAACTCTAATAAAGATATTTCCAATTGAGATATCTCTAATAGAAATATCCCTGTTATAGAGATACCTCAAATAAAAATATATATCTAATAAAAATAAAAATATCTCTAATAAAGATATCACCAATAGAGATATCTGTAAGATCTGATGTAGATATCTTTAATAGAAATGTATGTATAATAGAGATATCTCCAATAAAGATATCTCTGATAGATGAGGATACTCTACTAAAGATATCTTTAACAGTGATGTAACTGAGATGTCCCTATCACTCTTAGAGATACCTCTATCCCAATACAAATACAGATATATCTAGGATATCATGGTTTAGCTTTCGAAGTCAGCTCATGCGAGAAAATCGTAGAGAATTGTCGAATGTAAGGGTTGCTAGATTACTCTGTTCTAAGGAGCTGCTATTAAAAGAGATAATTATCTCCAAACCCTATGGGTATCTGTATAATCTATTTAAGTGTCTATTCGTGCTGTCGGCCAGTTGTGGGCATCTCCCATTAGTACTAAACGAACGGTCGAAATGTTATCACTGATTGTGATTATGAGAGGCAATGCGCACGAGCAGAACTGCTCCAGAAGTGGGCACGTGGTGTCAACAGATACGTATAAAAATAACTGTCATTGCGAGAGGTGAGTGGAATTTTGATTAGTCCGAAAGTGGTCTCGCCGACGAACTGACGATCCGGACTTAACTCGAAACTAAACTTGAAGATTAATTTCCATGCAGCCACTTTCACCTACAAATAGTCATAAACATCTCTGGATCGTGAAGAATTGGGTAAGTTTCTTTGTGATTTTAGCGTAGGATTTCATGTTTAACCTGCTCACTTAATTAGCTTGTGTTTTCTGATCAAATGATATTTTCTGATTGATAAATCTATGATGACATATAAAGCAACGTTTATAAAGAGAGCCATCGGTTGTTTTAGAAAATTTTTGCAGCCTGTTGCACAACATAACCATCCCCACCATTTTCCGTAGCTGATTTTCCCCCCTCTTGAAACGTGAGTTGTATTCTATCGATATAGGCTATATCAAATTCCTGTGGGAATACGCCCGAGATTTGAAGGAGATCAAACTCCTTTAATCAGCTCTCGGTAGATTTGAAACAAAAAGAATCCTCTATTATTTGCGTTGTACCCGTACACTGAGTTCCCGAGACCCGTGAAAAAAAAGGGGCTGCAAGACTGATCCACATGGCGCCCAAGCACACACCAGCTTCTCTCCTTATCGCTGACCTACACTGGCTCAGAATCCAGCTCAAAGGGTACAGTTCAAAATCCTGACACTTGTTTTTTAAAAAGTCTCTTCAGAATGAGGCTCTGCAGTACCTCATTGAGTTACTCCATATCCACCATTCTGCTTACGATCTGCGCTCATCATCCATGCCGGACTACGAAGGCTGGAGACCATTCATTCACAGGCACTGCTCCTACACTCTTGAACTCAATACCTCGTTCATTAGCCAATGTGACTTCCACTTCCCTGTTCAAAAAGCATCTTAAAACTCACTTGTTTGTTTATCACGTTTCCTCTGGGGTTTTCATTGTTTTATTGCAGGGCTGGTAAAAAAACGCTTTACTAAATGCTGTTTATAACAATAGTAATAATAATAATACTGAGTATACAGTGCTTTACAAGTAGGCCTATACACATATCGGTGCTTATAAAAACACAAATAATATTTTTTTTTATCCCCGCTGCAAATTTAACATCTATTCAAACGAGTCGTCTCACGATAAGCTGTGCTTCAAATAACTTTCGTCCATTTTGCAAGATTGTGTAATTTTATATATATATTTTTTCAATCAAGGTAAGCTTTGCATTATTTCTTACGGCGAGACACATAGAGGTATAGATTTACGCCAACCCACCTAGACGGAGACGCGACTATTAATTTATATTATTCTTTGCCACGCGATAGCAACAATTCTGATACCTCCGTCTCAAAAAAAAACAAAAAAACATTAAAATATAAAAAAACAGACGTCCGTTTATGAGGTAAAACCTTGAGGGTGGATTTATTAGTTGCACCAGCTCCTCAAAATTGCTGCTATTTATCTCTTGCGTGAGCTGGTAAGTACCAGTGCCGGCCATAAGCTTGTTTTTTATCGGTACGGTTGCTTTTAAAGGATTTGTGTTTTGAAATGAAATTCTAAACTCTAATTGGCAAGTCGACATTTCAAACGTGTCTAAGGCTATTAAGCGCCGGGCGTTCGTCTTGTCAATTTGAAGTGCATTTTTCTCCGGTGTAATGGCAAGAATAAACAACGGTCCATTTTCTGTGGACTTGAGGGAGATATTTTCATTTAAGACGGTACTTTACTCGAGTGGAAAGAAAGAAAGGTAAAAAAAGGGAATAATATCTTCTTTTTTGTTAAGAGCTCAACAGATGACAGATTAGAGATTTGGTAGATGTTGATTCAGCAAAATGCTTTTTGGGGAAAACAGTCATCTGCGTAAAGACGCTTACAAAGGATATCGACATCTAACGCTCTGAGATTACACCCAGTAAAAGATTAAAGCGAAACCACAATTTGATCTTCCCAAAGAGTGAGAACGATTTGAAATTTTGTGGTTTCACTTCAGCGTTCTACAATCCATATTTTTGCGCTCTTATTATACTGGGTGCCTCTGACTTGCAAAGGCACAATACTTGAGACATGCATCCATGGTAATAGTAACATTGCTGTCTCTTCACCCTTTTTCTCTCATTGTGTTTCACGTCGAACGTAGGAGTGAGCTATCTTCAATTTTGCGCCCCCCAGAAAAAGAAAAGAAAAAGAAAAGAAAGAGAGCAAACTGAGGCGATTGTGAAACACGTTGCTGGACTGAAACGCGACACTCGTTTGCTTCGCCACTTCGGGCAATAGAACACAATCCGCGGTTGTTATGAGTTCACGGGTAAAAGAAGACGCGAGATCTCCCTCTATAATCATCGTACAATTATAAGCTATTCTGATCAAATGTATTATTGTTTGACATTATGAGTAATCAAAAGTCAACAAATGTCTTCAGAGCAACAGTGATACATTTTGACTCGACATTCCAATGAAAGAATCAACCTAGGCCTATAGTTCAAAATGTGTACAACGTCATTCAGGAGGTATATCATAGGTTGCATAATAATGGGTAATTCTTTCTGAACTCAATGTTACATTCAATGACATACTTTGTTATTAGTCACCTCAATAGGTTTGAGAAACATTTGAAAAGATCAATACCCTGGTTTGACATTTTTGTGATTGTGTTTTCCCTTCTCTTCAACAAATACATTTTAACGTAGATATCGAACTTCGGACAATCGACAACGTTCAACTAATATCAGTCAGAGTCAGTCGGGGTAGAATGGAGAATAAACAACAATCATTGCAAACGAAAGAAAGACGTTGTTAATAGAAAAGTAAAAGTACATTTTGAAGAAAGGCTTAGTAAATGAACGTGTCAAATGCAAAGTATACCTGTCGTGTTTTTTTTGTTTTTTTAGCAGTTTAATTGTTTTAATCCTGTATAAATGTAGACATATGAAATAAAACTAACCTGTGAAATATTTCGTTTCAAAATGTGGTAGCGTTTCTGATATATTATTGCCGAATATCTGGAGGGGCTAAGTCCATGCAGGAAGAATAATCCGTGTTTGGAAAACACAACGTATGAGAAACGTTTCAGGAAGAAACGTTTATTATCAGATTGAAATGTTGTTTTAATCCCTCTCTCGAAAACCACAAAACTCAGAAGGGAATCGTTTCTCAACATGCTAATACATTCTCAACAGCTGGAGTGCTTTTTACCATTAGAAAGTTTATATGGCTATTACGTTTTGGAGTAACTAAACAGTATACCAATAGTAAACCGTTATGCAAAAAGACGTAAAACGGGAACGGGTTTCAGTAACTGGCTTCATGCACTGGGGTGCAGCGCCATGATATAGAGAGTTGAATTGACATAATGTTATTATAGGAAGCTGTCTATGATTGCAAATAATACAAACAGTAATAAACATGAAACACACGAACAAAAACAACCATTTTGTTTTTCTTATTGATTAACACTTGATTATGTTCTCTATATTGTTTTACTATGTACAGATGCACTGAGTTGTTAGTGAAGAGGATTCCAGATTACATCGTCATGGGAATCCTAAGGGGACAGCACACCCCTCTGACTGTGGGCTTTTGTCTACTACTGTCGTTGTTTGGTCGTCAGCAGTGTGCGGCTTTCCCAGCGGTAGCGGAACTCCCTACCGACCCATGGGCGCACGGTGCCGGTGCCAGACTGGAGGTACCGAATACCGATGAGTACGGTAATGATGAAGACATCTTCACAGGGGACACACACGCAGACGACCAAGACTGGGGATCTTACGTGGACCTTCCCGGGGATGGCAGTTCATTGGGGCATTACGATGCCGATGACTGGGGAAGCTTTTTTATACCCGCGTCCTCCTCTGACGAGGCCGAGTATGACCATGGCGACTATGATCCTCTAGGTGGCGGTATGTTCACCAGTGACATCATTGATCCTTCGATAAGCCACAGTCTCTACGGGGGCTCCACACCAAACCAAGGAGATTTATCACAGACCGAGGAACACAATTCAAACACGCATGTAAAACTTTTACCCGCAAAGGGGCTAGGTTTTGATAGGAGTCAGAACTCGTTCGATACGAACGGTATCGAGCTAGGCGGCGTGGGTCTCCCGGAGGGGAAACCGGATATGACCCCTGGGGAGGTGGTAGGAGGGGCGAGCAGCCATGAAACTAACGCCATTGACGAGAACGTTCATCCCGAGGCCCGTCCCATCCAAGACGCCCCCAACGTCTTATCGTCAGTCCTTGCCAACGGTGACGATATCCCATCAGTCCCAAAAGAGGCAGATAGTTCCGTTGATTTAAATGGGATCGGCGTCCAAGCATTACATGGAGCGGCAGACCGTTCGACGGACGAGAAAGAAAAGGTTTGCACAGAACATGAAACTTTTTGTCTGTATCATGCGCGCAACTTAAAATGAGAATATCTGCGTGATTTCTGGCTACGGTTTGATATTTACTAGCAAAAATTCATACTCATATCGGTTTTATTTGCAGGTGTTCACTAGTTGATATTTTAACCCCTTTTCGAAACCATTTATGCAATCATTGTTTCAGAAGTTCTTTCATGATCGTACTTTACTTCTTTATTTCTATAAATGAAAACAGAATTGTTAAAAGATCGATTTTCCAACTACACTTAGAACCTCGCCAAAGACCGTCTCTGACAAAATGCAACTTGACAAAAATCCCACCTCAGAATTCACATTTTCTCGTGGATCAAAATACAATGGGTTTGATTTGCATGATCCGCAGAGGCCACTAAAACACTTCAGAAGTCAATGTACACAATACAAGAACATAACTCAAAATCACTTTTACAGTTTGTTGTATGGATGGCACTGTGTTATTTATTATATTATAAAATATATAGGCCTACATTTTCCCGAACAGCAATTGAAACGACATCGCGCATACTGAATTAGATGGAGACGGTCAAAGTGATGAAAAACAAGTGCTTGGACAAACAGCCTAATATAGAGCGGCATGAAAAGTGCATACATTAACCCCCACGTCCGAAATCCAGTTTACAGGTCATTTTGTCGTTGTTGCGTATCGTTTGGTGGCATGACCGCCTTAACAGCAGCCTCCGAGCGGGTTTGTTTGAACTTAACCGAACACAAAGATCAGACTTTTCGGATTTTGTTTCTTTTTCGATTTCGTGTTTTAATGGGACTTCTCTTATTTGAGCCAATTTTTGTTTTGCTGTTACTACAAATTAGAGATTGTCCAATTTCCATGGAAAATGCTCCGGGCCTACAGATCGCATGTTGAAACGAAATGGTTTTAATTTGATACTATTCAGGAGTATGAAATCAACCAGTTGCCTGATTTCATCCTTTATCTGGAAATGGACCCACGGCGAAGAAAAACAAAGTTATAAGACGAGGCTTTCCCTGGCCTCTTTTAACCTCTGGTAACCCGAGCTCACTCGAGATGGAACTGAGGCCATTGTTGACCTTCTCAAAGGCCAGAGAGCCCTTTTCAAGAGTGGTACCCCAAGCATAAACCATTCATTTCAATGCTGTTCGATTTAGTACAAAATGAGATAAACCGCCTCTTCCATTTTGCTTGGATGCTATCATTCTGATGCGTCTGTACTTTTTGCTGATGGCAGAGTGCGAAGTGTTGTTTCTTGACATTGCTTTATTGTATTTCTATTGCTGTATTTCTCTACACCTGGTTGCCTTGCGTTGTCTGTTTTGCAGACACCGGTATCTATGGTCGGAGCCTAAAATAACGAACCGAGGAAAACAGCTTTCCGTAATCAATGTATTTATTCTGACTCTATATTATGATGTAGAGAAGAGAGCACCGTGCCAAATAATGGTGAATTACTTTTCTAGCGTTTTCAGTGTATGAGTTTGAAGTTTAAAGAGGAGGCTTGATGGTGGCAAGTGTGGACACAGGTCTAATTTACATAATAAAAAAGGGATAATCGGCGGACGAATATAAACTCAAGAGTAATAGGCCTATGTGCAGAAAATGTAAGAAAGTAGTACCCTTTGTTCACAGAGCTCGGGATGGAAAGTGCCGAGTACAGAGTGTGATTAATACACATCGGTGTAAGCGTCAAAACAAATTACATTCTTCCTCACCGATGCAAAATTATGATTGCAATCTATTATTTCTTAACATGTGACTCATTTTTCCCCCAGCCAGCAGGAAGATCGTTAGATGGAGCCATGGACGCCATACAGCACACATCACGGACCGAAGGAGACAGTGTCCATTCCCTGCTCAGACAGATCATAGTCTTGGTCAACAGACTCATCGAGGCACGGGAGAAACAAGCAGCTAGTTAGGAACTGGGCCCTCTGTAAATATTAATCGCCTATACAATGTATCAATAACTAGATGGCTATATTTTATTTCATGGATATGACTTTTGAATTAATGGAACTTCGCATATTTAAGACTGTTCTGTTTTGTTTTTGTTTGTTGGAGGGGGTGACCATATTATTCATGGGAATATAAGGGGCTGTAGTATATGGTGGGAATGAGAATGATGGGGACGAGGGTGTTTTACTGAAGACGGTGACGCCTGATTTCCTGTGTCATGGGGGGATTTTGTCCCCCGGAATGTCTACCCCTAAGAGGGGAAATTTGAAGGGAGTTGGTTCAAAAGAGGGCGCTTTCAGACGAATTTTTCCACACAATTCGCCGTATGGGGGAACAGAATCTTGAGTGGGGGGGGGCACAGAATATCCTAGCACACCAGCAGCTGCAAATGGCAAGAAACTTATTCTGGGGCCAATGTTTGGATTTATCACTTTGCTGTACCCTCGTTCATCAAATGTAACTGGCCCATCAACAAGTTTGACGGGGTTTTTATGAAGCAAACGGAGTACAACTCTCCTGTTTGCTTTCTGCATTTTCACTGCATGTACACAATTTTACACATTTTACAATTTTTTTTTTGAATTATCTCTAGAATCCTTACTTTAATGTTAGGGTCGGCAAAAGGTGCACGTTGTGCACAGAGCCGAGAAGATGATATCCAAGCATGTTTGAACTCTTTTATTTACTACTGCAGTGATAGCCTATTTTTTGTCATTTCATATTGTCATTCTGCGTTATATTTTCTTACTATGTTGACACCTGTTGTCCTTTCAGGGTGACGTTTTTCTTGGCCATGACGTCACACGGTTAAGCATTATTATTCATAAGCTATCTTGGGCCTCCGGGTCAAATTGCGCGCAATTAGTCTTGCGTTTGTATCAATCGCCTTTGGGGACGACGAGCAGTCGCACAACAAGTTAACGAACTGGAAAACGAAACTGAATACATAAAAGAAACGAGAAAACAACTTAAACGAAGACTATACGGCCGTGTCCGAAACGGCGACTTCGGCTACAGCTACGGCTAGATCGCGCGCGTCTACCTATTCTCCAACACTAGCAGACGTGCTGATCTAGCTGTAGCTGTGCCTGAAGTCGCCGTTTTGGACACGGCCTACTTTTCAATGAAGTCATAGTGTCTTTTTGACTTCTATGTAGGCCTACACACATTTTTTTAAATATAGAAACATCCATAACAGTTTGTGATATTTTAGTAAAATACAAATAATTTGTTCAAATTAACATAAAAAACAAAGTTAAAACAATGGGCGAGGATGCTTAGGTTTTTTTGCTTTTTTTGAAGCCTCATTTGCCAAACACGCTCGAATTTGTGCGACCAATTGATAACAACGATTGACGTCAGTTGGGCAAAATTCTTAATTGTTTACAAATAACCGGATTGAAGTGGAGTTCAGTCTTATTCTCAGTTTTTCTTTGTTGATTTGTCAAATTAACTGTAGACCTACTTCATATTATTTCCTGTCTAAATTCTACTTTCCGCAAAAATATATATATATATATAATTTTTACAGACTTAATCTTTACGTTTTTTAAGAAACAGAATCACGCACACGTAAAACTCTTGGTGGGACCAAGGTTGGTCCCGGAAGTTCGAATAATCGCGAGACTTGCTCAGTCTATTAAACGCCCTCTCTTGGTTAACAAGTTTAGGGCGATATCATGGAATGTTAAACGTGATAATAAAAAAGCGAAATATTTATGGATACAAACGAAAGAGAAAGAGACATTCAAACTGCAGCTTACATTACATTTAAATAGCATTGTTTCCCAAGTTGAATTTATCCTTGGGATTTACCCTTTGTGGTTCTGTTGCCTCAATAATCTGAAATTAAAAGCAAAGAGGCAAACGGTAATTTGAAATTATATATATATATATTATTTATAAACATCAGTGGGTGTCGTGTTGAGCATTTACAATTTTGGCAAGAATCGCTGTGATGCGGGGTGATCTTTCGCGACTGATAACCATTAACTGTTTTGGTTGAATTTTTATAGCCATTCATCTACGTTAAACTTAAGTATTTTAAGAGACAGAATCGCGCACACGTAAAACTCTGGTTGGGACTAAGGTTGGTACCGGAAGTTCAAATACTCGCGAGACTTGCTCAGTCTATTACTGTCGTCTTGACATGCCAAGCGCCCTCTCTTGATTATAAAACAAGTTTAGGGCGATATCGTGACATTTTAAACGTGATAATAAAAAAGCGGTTAGATTCTGGTTAATAACCGAAACAGT
This sequence comes from Pisaster ochraceus, assembly GCA_010994315.2. NCBI lineage: Eukaryota > Metazoa > Echinodermata > Asteroidea > Forcipulatida > Asteriidae > Pisaster > Pisaster ochraceus. The sequence goes on along the minus strand of CM021526.1, from coordinate 21,268,586 downwards.
TTTTGGTTACAGCCGCGAAAACGCACCCATGGTTCCATGGCAATTGAGAGTGAATGGTTTTATTGGCCGATACGGGTAGCGGGGGGAGGGGGGTAAAATCTAATTACACACACAGCCTTTTCTTGAAACAACATAATTTCTGTTTCTGAAACTAAGTTAGTCGGTTAATTAATGACTCTTAATATTGCTAAAACTAAGTGTAGCCTAACTGTGTACTGGCATTACCCAACTCAGAACAAAATATGAATAGGCCTATTTTAAATTGATATAATAAAATTATTGAAAATAATAATGAATGTAAAGTTGGCGTCGTATTGCGTGTGTTACTATTACCCTGTTCGGATCAATCCTTGATACTGCAAGAATCTCACTGGTTCTATACGGCCGTGTTTGAATGGCTTCGGCAGTGGTTATGCCAGGTTCCTCTAAAAAGTCCTATAGCCGCTCAGAAGTAGTCGCTTGCTTTGAACACAGCTATAAATAGACACTGGGCCTTTTCTAAACCTCGGCTTTTATAGGCCCCAGCTCAGGTTCAAGCTCCATCTGCTGTTAAAGCAAAAAGAACAGCAAAAAGAACCACTGCCCCAACATTGAGGACAAGCCGGAGCCGGAGCCCAAGTCTATGTTTGGAAAATGCTCTAATGTCCATTTAAGTTTAGGAGACCTGGTTTGTTCTCTCTTCCTGCCCCCGTAATGGTGCGTCCACATTAAGCGGTTTCGGCTATGGCTTTGAGCGTTGGCTATGGTAGGTATGACGTTAGAGAATAGGACTTTTCGGTGATTCAGCCATAGCCATTAATTCAGACACAGCCTCACATTGGGTGCTCAGGCACCTTGATAAAGGCATTTATTTAACAGTTGTTTTATAATATGGGGCTATTTCGGTTAAGATGCCACGGGTTTGTTGCTATATACCCAAGATTATCTGAGTTGATTTCGTTACGAATAACTCATAGCAAAAAGCTTACACGATTAACACTCAATACGTACGTAGCAATACGCCAGGCTACCGGCGGGCCCTGGAGGTCGCATCAGGTTTGCAGTTCCTCGTCTTAGGGCAAATCCGAAAACTAACTTGGAAAACCAAATCTGAACTTCCTGTTTATAAAGGAGCTCATGGTGGTAGTTTTACCTTCCCAGATACTTATTCCTATTCGTATACAATTTCGTTCGGTCACCGAGATGCAAAAAGAGAGCAATGATGATACGGAAACCAATGTCCCCCAATCCCTGCATCTACCACTGAATCCAACCGTAGGCTGGGACTGAACTGTCCACATGGGTTTTAACATTATGCACAAGTGAACAAGACCCGGCATCGCTGATGCTTGTCCCTTTTTTCTTGTGTGAAGTAAGAGGCAGGATGCCATACGCACCTAAAATAAGGCTCTCTGGGGGCAAGGATTATCAGACTCTCGAGTTGATCCCTCCTGAAGACAACACTGACTCAGTCAGTGCACTAGCTATACATCACTGCAGATGAGGATAAACTGATAGGTGTAGGTCCGGTTACCGTGGCAACCCATCTTCGTGTCGGTTGCTGCGTCCACGATGGAGCCACCACGCAAGCGAAATTGCCCCTTCCGATTTCAACCGATGGCTGTTTACCCGATCGTTCACATGCCGAGGTTGCTTCGTGTCATGTACTTAATTGCTATATCAAACTGTACACATGGGCGATTCCCGTGCACTCTCCGCAACGGCTAATGGCGATAGTTGATTTAATATTCACCTAGCCTGAGTTTTCCCCCGGAATGAGGGCACTCTCCATTATGGCAGCGTGAGATGGTGGACAGCCCAAGCTATGTGTACGTCAATCGATCTCCAGGGAGTTGCGGAACCACCAGTGCATAATGAGTACCTCCGTCGTCTTCGCCTTCGCGAGCTGGGAGCGCACACGTCACTGCGGAATACAATTATCATAAACTGCGTGGTATTTTCTTATTCAGTATTGCGAGGAACACTGCTAGATATATAGTTTATTTTTCAGGACAAATAAGGAAATATCACCGAATAATATTTCTTCTTGAGGGTAAGTGTTTGTGCTTTATTTTAGATGATATTTTGAGGACTAAGGACATGCGTGATTTGTAGAGTATCTCGGTGGTAGTGGTTGTCTTGACATCGAAATCAGATAAAAAAAATTACCGAGGTTACAGTCTGTCAATTCTATTGCGAAAGAGCCCGGCGTATGGTTTGGTGAAAACGATATTCTACGAACAAAAAAACCTATTCTGATGTTCTTGTTTAGTGAGGAGAGTCTCGAACTACATTCATTGTAACTGACGACTGAATGCGTGTTCATATTTTGTTTGTTTGATGGTTCCCTCTAATAGCAGTTGTTTCGGCAATCTCGATTCAAAATGGCGGCCATGGATTTTTTTTTCGGTCGCCATTTTTAGCATGTTCCATAATTGGTATGAGTGATAGTCTCTGTTTAAATTCGCGATTCGACCTAAAAAGCAAATTCACTCCGGATTAATTAACGAACTTCCATTCTTTGTATTATACACTTTTTGATGTACATGTCAATCAGTTCGGAATAATTCATTATTTTGCTACTATAGTGACACAGACTGACATCAAATCAGTGTGCCTTCTGTTGTAAAAAGATTTCACAAATTGAGTGCAACGTTACCAATTTGCTCCGAAAATGAGACTAAACACCGTATCTGAACTGAGAACAAAAATAGAGATACTCCATGGTATCAATGCATTTGGGATGTAATGTCTGTACGTTATTTTTTATTCAGGCAGTACTTTCCGGTGTTGCCAATTTGACTTGTTGGGGAAAATTTGTTGCTTTTTCGTGACTTCACCAATAAACTAGGCGAAAATAGCTGTTGTCGTGCATAACTACGTTGTTTATGCTTTGGGTGTTTGTTTGTTTTTTCGATTGAAAAAAATTGATTCAGTAAATATCACATCCTTGTCAAACACAAGCATGGTATACAATTACAAATCACTGCTTTTCATAACAGCATGTGCATAGATGTGCATTTGCCCCCCAAAGTATGAATTTTTATTTTAAAAGTTCACGGGGTTGTATTTTATTATCGCGATCCATTTCATAACAAAAGACTGATCGGAAAGCAACTGTCACTAGGTCTCTGTGAACTTAAAATGTTCATGTTCGTTCGTGGAGAACAAAATAAACAAGCGAGAAATTTCTCGAGATTATTTCAGTTTTCCATTTGTCCATCTGATGAACACCGTGATTTCGTTTCATGTTATTATGGTAAATTTAAGTTAAGTACTCTTACGAGAACGCTGTGTTATGACTCTTCAAGTCACATGGCCCGAATTTTTGCCGGAACATTTATTTTTGCTACTAGGGCTTTATCTGAACGAACTTGAACAAAAAATGATTCGTTTCAAAACGAAAAACATACACAAAATTTCACATTATGTCACCGACAATGCACACAGTAAATGCGCCATGCCTAAAATTGTGTGTACATGGCTGAAGGACGTGAGATATTATTGGATCCTGAAAATAATTAATTTTTAGTTTTAAATTAACTACCACTTATCATTGGCAGATTTGGAATACCTTAAATGAAAGCTAGTAACTTTCTCGAATCTATTACACGAATAACCTTTTAAAATGTAAATCTAGACCTTCGGGTCAAACCGGCAGGACATCGGACGAAGCATCTTTAATTAGATGTGCTTGCTCTGAGCAAACACATGTAATAGTCTCAATAGTCTAAACGTTTCAACTAGTGTGATCCTAGATTATTTGGGAAGGCTTGGCCTACGTGTTAGATCACGTTCCTACACTATAGTCCGACGGGTGTAGGTGATGGAATTGTGCCTCTGCTGACCATACAGGTTTAGCGCATGGTCAGAGTATAATGTCATAGGAAAGAATGGCTATAGGGTCATTGCAGGTTTTAGTCTTGGACAAATATACTAGGTAGTTTAAACAAGCAATGGCAGCCATTTTGAAAATATTTAAAATTACATGCTCTAACTATGTGCCAAATTCTATGCTAAAAACACTAAAAAAACTAAATAAACAAAATACAAAAAGGAGGCATTCCAACCCTCTTATGAAAAAAATTACGAATTAAAGCCCTTTAACTCCCATTCGCACATCATTAAAACACAAAACAGCGACAGAAACACGTCATCCATTATGGGCCAATCGAACGTCACAAATCACGACGTCATTCATTATTTATTCCACGTCTAACGACGCCGTGTTCACCAGGGCATTCTAAAAAACACATTTATTTTTGACGTCATTACATGGTATGATTCCACGCTTACCGCATGGACAACAACCTTGGATAGTCTTCTGTGGCGATCGCTGCAAAATAAACGATGTGCGTTTGAAA
>CM021526.1:21222792-21259914 GCA_010994315.2 Pisaster ochraceus | reverse complement strand
ATCAGATGAATTGGCCGGGAAAAGAAGCCAACCTTTAGAGTAGTTTAAACGCTTTGGGAAGCTGGTGCTTTTTTGTTTTAGATAGAGGCGCTCTGGTACGTGTGTGATTGTCTTGGTGATGCACATAAAGTAGGACGACGTAGGAAAACGATTGCATTTTTATTTTGAAGGTTGACTGTTTTTCTTTGATTTTTTTTCCGCAGAGCCTTGGAAGCAGACGAATTGGAACAAAGGTAGGCGTATAGTTTGATTTTTTTTTTTTTTTAATTTACAATTAAGTTCTATACGTGTTTAGTAACTGAAAGCAATGACTGATGTGCCTAATTCAGAATTCCATACGGATATAAACGGCTCATTTAAGAAGAACTTGATTCAGAGACATTTTTGTATCAATGCTTTTCATTTTGTTTTGTGTTCTCAGCGTTACAACCCATTCATCGACGGACAGCCCTACATGGAGGGTGTCGTTGCAAAGAAATCACCCGGCCTCTCTGGTCTGCCTGCCATGTAAACGAGGGTTAAAGGCCAACGGTTAAAGGTCATACAGATGAGTTATCAATCTAACGGTTATCGTCAGTTCACACTTATTATCAGATGATGAAACTGGCTCGTTTTGGTCAGTTTATAATCTAAACCGTGTGCTTTTATTTCCATTAAACGGAAAACATTTCAGCATACTCGTGAATGGCATTATAACGATCAGTTGATAATAGATTTTATAGATCGATGATAACTGTTTAATTGATTGATTAGAGAAAATACTTAACGCACAAGAAAATCCCACTGTGCACGAATATTGGACAACTTAAGAATGACATTTCTAATACACATCTTTTTTTTTTCCTTCAGTATTATCAATTTAACTACTTTTTGCTCCAAAAAAAGAATAATATCACGGTATCGACGATAAGTTAAAACTATCCGCAAGGCGGATTCGGATTATCGAATAATATGATCACATTAATGATTAAGTTATAGTCGGTTTCATGTTACGAAAACAGTCTCCTGCTTCGAGTGGATGATTCTGCATGCCAGAATGTCAGGGGTCAGCTTAGGAGAGAAGTTCAGTGGGGACAACTTTGTAAAGATCAATCCTTTAAAAAAACCTGCGAAATAAATAATGATTACTTGGAATTTGATTCTTTCTCAATGATGTGGAATTTTAGAGGAAAAGGTAATACCAGTTGAGTACCTTTTAACTAAAAAAATAGACATTTCGCACATAACGTCATTTTGGTAGGGCGCCCTCGCCTCGAGGTCAAAAGAAGGTTGGCCATTGGCCAATCATGGTGGGCTGCGCGTACAAACCTGTGCGTATCCATTGTTTCATCATTGGGCAATTTAGGGTGATGGTGCATGCGTTAAGAGGAAAATTTGATTTCATTGATTCTGAATGAGTGAATTATTATGACAATTATACAGCACGGATTATATTTAAATTGATTATATTCATTTATTAGATTCAAATAATAAAGTGCTTGCAGTCTGTGCTTACAAAGTTACCGTTATTAGTATTAGATTTGCCATTTTCATCGCAAGTTTTAATTCAATCCGTTTGGCTACACATCTAAAGAGTGGCAGCAGATATGTCAGCGTAGTTGGGTTGATACAACTAAGTTACCCAAAACTCCACTCAAAACATGTGCTATTTTTGTAAACAATACTTTGAAGACTGTGGTTTCTTTATAGAACAGTGGATAAGACTCTTTGAAATTTCTTAACGAGAAGTTGAACAAAAATGCACACATAAACTATCATGGACCCAGCAGACACTGTATGCCTAATGCATTTTTACAAAGCGTCATGTACGACCTGACACACACATTTTAGCTGGCAGATTGAAAGCGCATAGTTCTAGTGAATGTGTATATTCACCACCGCACCGTGACAATTTCTTCTGGTTTGCAATATCAAGCACCCTCTATAGAATAATATTACCGTAGCATGCTGTATATTTGAGCACAGCTCTGTATTTTTGTTCATGCACGTTACTCTAGAGATTGTAAATGCTCGAATTAATCTGGCACATAAATGATGAGCTCTTGCGATAGTTTTAGAGCACTGCATGCACATGCAAGATTAACGAGGGGCTTGTGTGTATATACATTGTATAGAAGAGTATAAAAAAAAGCTTATATAGTTACGTTCTGCATATTAATACCTAAAGACTATAGGTGTTTATAAAAAAAACAATCTACTTAATAATGTACTAGTAAGATTACATAATTGTTATAATATCAGTCAATATTTTGATAATATTTAGACTAAAATCATCGAATTGATCTTTAACGAATCGAAAGACAGTAAACGATTTTTTTAAAATTACCTTTATCAAGAGCTTTTATCGAGTTCAATCCTAAAGTGACTAGCTAAGTTTGTCTTGAAGATATTGTCAATTTAGTCTCACTACGCAGAGAGTAGTAACGTCATCAGTAGTCGGCTATGTTGTTCATGCATGCTCTCACAAGGTCCCAAATAAGTGACGAAATAAGTCAGGATGTGGTTTTGTTTTCACATTCTTGGCTGTAATTAATTGAACGTACTCAAAAGAAAAGCAAATTGTCCGAAATAAATATTGGCATAATAAATAATTGTTCATCCCCCAGAAATAATAACATGTCCGTGTCGGTCCTTGTGTTCTTTTTCTCGCCATTTGTTTTATTAACAGTAAATTAAAATGTAATTCCATATTATGGATCATAATCTTGTTTACAAGAAGCAGGATTTGGGAGGGCACATCGTTTCTTTGGCAACATTTTTTGAAGTTTACTTTTTCCCTTCCCTGCACGGCTTCTGTTCGTATATTCGTATTATTATATCGTCCAAATGAATATAATATTAGTAAATATTGTTCTGGTATCTCAAAGTCCTATTAAATGGTAAAAATGTGAAGAAGAAAAAATGTGAACAACAAATAACTCACCGTTAATAAATCGTGTGAATATCTTCGGTAAAAAATGACCGTGCACATGGTCCAGAGACAACACAATCTAACATGCATGCAGGTGTGATTTCATAGGATGTAGGCCTAGATTACTGCGGAGCAAAACGGTTTTGTTTCTGGCTTATCTCATGTCACAAATGTCTTATAAGAAGATCTTTGTCATGGAGCAGACTCTTTTTCTTTTTTGGTTTGTATTCCGCTTAAACCAAACAGAGGCTTGAAGGACAAAGTATAGTCTGGTACCTTTTCAAGAAATTGTAAGTCAACTTTCTTGTCGTTTGCACACTGTGAACCAGACACCGAGGCACTAAAAATGGTCAACGCTGCGCTGCAGACATCCAAGTGCGCCCTCTTTATTTGAACGTTTGCATGTTGCTGAATATTTAATTACTGCTCAGACACAATGCAAAGTGTCATTATTATTGCCATAAAAACAATTCATTTATAATTGTTCCCCGAGGGTACCACTAATTGCCAACCTCCCCAGGGGGACACTTTGACGGGCCCCGCTCAGGCGGCCCCGCACCGCCCGACCCCGCGTCTGGTCTTCAACCCGTAAAGATATAACTGGCCCACCGTGTACCCCTCGGGAGGCAACGAGGGGGAAATACCGCTGATTTCCACCCCCTCTGGGCAGCCCGGCCCGCTTGAGCCGTTAAGTCGCGGTCGAAATGCCAAGCATTTTTGTTGAAGGTATATACCAGAAAATCATAAAATGTTCATAACTTTGTTACGATGGAAGGAAACGCTTTCTTGGAAGATGATCATATTCTGAGTAATTCTGTAACGGTATGCCGTGAGATTAAATTTGTAAAGTGAGTTCACTCCCTCATGGGTAAATGTTTTGTTGTCAGTTTATGAGGGAGAAAATACTGTTTATTAATGTTATGGCATTAACTTGGCGCTAGAGGACGAGTCAATATTTGTTTATTGAGGAGGTTACTAAACAACAGTAAATCGAAAGACGTGTTGTGATGTTGGCACAAAAGAGGCTCTAGTAAAACTACACACGTATGGCTATTAATCACAGGAATTTACAACAACATCGTGTAAATGTTACTTCAGTTCATTCAACTATTTATTTCCCGTTCCAATTTACTTTCATCCTAAGAGGTGTCATCGTTTAATTTTGACAGTGCATTTTCCACCAGAACACAATCCACGGAAACAGTTGTCCGTCTGGCTCTTTTTGGACCAGCATTTAGAACCACGCAGGCTCATGCTAAATTGGATTGAATCAAACATTGGAATATTTGCCTTCTACCAATTCGCGCACGATAATTTCAAGATAGGCCCTATGTTCTTTTGAATCTTAGAAACTTGGACGCCTGAATCAAATGTTTTACATTTCCAATTATGGAAAGATGATTGCAAAATGTCCAATTAGAATCCAGTACGGTACGTGACAGCACATTCTGACATCCTATTGTCGAGAAGTGACCTACTATACTGGTAACCACTGCTCATGCCGAATTTAAATATTATGTTATCGCCCCCAGTTGTCCCCCCTTCTGTCAGAGTTACTACACTTTTTGAATGTAAACAAATCCACACAAATTAAGTCTCTAAAACCCGTCCAAGAGACTTGTAAAAACGGTTGCCCATAGGAAGGGTTCACGCGAGGTCGCCCTGTCCCGGCGGTCACTGTCCCCGGTGGCTGTGTGATACCCTTGACTCGCTGTAGTGTGCCCCGGGATCACCGGAGCCAGCGTGTCGTGTGCTAGGGGGGGAAGAGGGAGCAATTTGACGGTGGCACAGGGGTTGTCACGCTCGCTGAGGACAAACACTCGTCGGAGGAGTTTGGTCCTTTACTCCTGATGAGTCGATTGAGCCTTAACACCGGTGTTTTTAATCGCTGATGAGGCTTGACATCAACAAACTGGGGTATTATTTATGGAAAGTAAGACATTTATGTAGGAATTGTGTTGCCTTGTTTAAAAACTACGTGCCTTGATGTACTTTCTTAGTTTGTGCTCACTACTTGTTTCCATGTTCGATTCTCTTTTCGTACAATAATAGTGCACAACGTAAGTACACTGATAATGTACACTATTTCAAGATTGTACCCAGCATCCCTTTCTAAAGTTTGATTGAAACGTTGGTGCACGAACAAACACATCACGAAGTGGTTTGAGTTCGTATACTAAATGCACAGCGACAATGGATTTGTATCCCTTAAAATAGTACAATTAGCAGGACACTATTAAATAGAACATTTTTAAGAACAACGGTGGTTTGTGTACGTTGTACAGATCACTCCCTTGTTTATTTACCGTGTCGCACGGGGGACAAGAAAATAGGTCTACAAGTAAGGTCAACATGAAAGTAGAACTAAAGGAAAAACATCAAAATGACTTCTTTTAAAATGAAAATAGAATTGTATCAGTTTCTAGCGCGCTTCAAAATTCGCCCACGGTCAACTTTAGCCTTCGCCGCTGTTTGTGTTCTCTTTGGTTGCTTTATCGGAATTACCTCCCCCGCTGACTACCCATTGAAGCCAATAGGGTCGGGCGCCATCACCGGGGACAACACGGTGGTTCAAGTTAAAGATACGGTTCCCAATTTGGTAACTCATCCCCCAAAAATGTTTGGCCTAAATCACAAAGCTTTATAAAAATCAACTGAAATGTTGGCCTACATTATAGTTTCCTGAACCAGTGGGCTAAAAATTTTCAAAAAGAAGAGGCAGGTCTGCGAACCGTGAATAACATTGTAGGCCTAACCTGAGCGTTGGCTTATGTCTCAGTTAGTTTTTTGTTGTGGTTAGTTTAAGCGATGTAGGTTATTCTTACACAAGACAAAGAGACGCGCAGCAATTAATACACCTTCAAAGAACTTAGCCATTTTTTCAATCAAATAACGCTGTAGCCAAATTCGAGGCAGGAACGATCTTGGTCTTGTCCCATTTGGGCTATTATCGAGTATCAATTGCCACGATTGCTTTCGCAACAAAATAAACCCCAGGCACTGGGCAGAGATTCTGACAGTTTGACGAACGTCCATTTCTGTCAGTGAATGTTTTTGGCATGTCTCTACAGGTGCTTTATGAGCATGAGAAATGGAGACACTTTGGGTTAAATACTGGAGCTGAACCTTCGGGAAGTCCTTCAATGTTGGCATCTCGGTGTAATTATTTGTAATTTTGTACATCAGTTTCATTTTCTTTATTATTTTTTTTATAACTTTCTATACATTGGTGCTATTTTGCTCCAATAACCATTAGGTGGACCGAAGTCTACGATTGTACTTTTGCTCGAACTTGTGGCCTCCCCCGAGGGCCACGCATTGCCTTTAATCCACCGTGCTGCCACGGTATCCTTTCGCTTCATCCGCTGGCACCAAACTTTCTACCGTACAAATCGTTGGCACGCGATAATGCGCATTAGCTTTAAAGCGAAGCTATATACCAGAATATTCTGAGGGGGGAAAACGTTTGTCGTGCCCAGTGTTGGATGGTAAAGTCCAACACGGGCTTTTTTTCTAACTTGGGAATGGTTTACGATTGTGGACTCAACCTGTGTTGTTCAGATGGTTGGCAAGCGATTAAGCAATGAGTTTGAAAGTGAGAGTGTGCCTCAGGAATCTTGAGAAAAAAAAGAACGCGTAAAAAAATATTTGGTTCCCCCTTGGAAGAAATTTGTAAAGGAAAAAACTTCAAAACAAATTCAGTCTAGTTGGGGGAGGGGGTATGTTAGCTTCCAATTATAAACCTACAATGTGTTCAGGAATTCTTGACACTTTGTCATTTATCTGACAAGTTGCACACTTGGAGACGTTCTGTTCAGCTCACTTGTGTCCCGTGCTCTCTTTCCTTTAAGAGACGTCTCCCTAAGTGGGAGAAAGCTCGTGTTTGGACTTAGACGCGTCTCCCCTCTCAAGACCCTATCATCATTATTAAGAGTCAAGTACAGTGGAGAGAGATGGGAGCACGGATGCATAAGAACAATACCCAATTATGATGATTAGATTTATACAGCTTGTCCATGGGAATCTACAGAACTGTTCGGTTTGTGCATCGACACATGATTATATCCTGCAGGGAATCAAGAACAAATGGAAATCGAGTGATAATTTAAAAAATTGTCCTCCTTACATGTTTTTCACTAAACTCAAATTAATTACCCCAAAGGTATTTTCTAAATGGGTACTGTTTTCTACAACATAAGCTCATTGTGTTCAGTGATAGTCCTTAACAATGATTATCATTGTACTACGACAAGGGGCCAGACTATACTTCGGCTTCTTAGTCTTGGAAGCTCTTCCAAATCTAGGATTGGGCTCCGGCTCCCCTTGAGCTCCGTCATCATTGAGAATCAATGTGCCCTTTTCAAATGCTTCAACTCATCAAACGGAGCCCGGAGCCCGGAGCCCGGAGCCCGGAGCCCGGAGCCCGGAGCCCGGGGCCCGGAGCCCAGAGTCCGGAGCCCGGAGACTATCGGACGAGGCTTGACAAAAGACTCTGGTTCGACTGCACTATAACGAACATCCATCACCTTAAATCCTGCCATCAAAGTGTCGCACAACACTCCGATAAGAATGTGGATTTTGCCAAATCAAATACAAGCACAGCATTAACTTCGTGCGTAAAGTTCCTGACTAGTACACCGTTATTCGGTGTACTCCCTCAAAACATGATCTTGATGAAAGTTTGACAGGTTGTTGTACGGCGTTTTTTATTGAGAGCTTCAGAACAGAAATACATGTATTGTTTTAATGAGACGACACATACCAAAATGACAAACAAAACTGCCCTCGTTTTTTTTCCCGGACAGTCAACGTTTACCTGTCCTGGTTCAGTTCAAGTTCATGACTCTCGTAACCCCTCCTGTCAAGACAGTTTGTTAGCTTGCGCAATCAGGGTTTATTGGAGCAGACAAATGGGCTAATTTAAAGATGAACTTGGAACGATTCAACATTCTTGGCGGTTGGCAATTCAGAGAGATGCCAAACCATCGTCTTAGCGGGGGGTATATAATACACACACTGCACACCACTAGCTTACACAATTGCCGGGAATAGGGGAGCGCTAGGGTAGGCTATGCAGTCTATGCAGAGGATTGCATTCCCAGCATTCTGAAAGTTGTGTGAGCAAGGAGAATGGTCGGCATGCGCCCTCTAGGCTAATGGCTATTCTCCAGCAGGTAAAGCAGACGGACACCAGAATATGGGATGGGAGTTGTGCGGTTCGCGCAAGGGCACACTCTGGCCTGATCAAGCACGCTGCAATTTGATAAAGAACTTCGCACCAAATGTTTGATGTATTTATTTTCTAATATAAGAAAGAAATAATAAAATTTAAAAAGTCGCACCCCCTTAGGGGTGATCCACTGGCTGCCGCTTCCCAGGTTGTATCGTAAACTTGGATGTGATCCCTGGCTACACGGCAGCTAACGGTTGTATGGCTAGCTTCTGACTGGCACCCCGAGCAAAGACATTGACAAAAAAAATGTGGAAAACCACCAAAATATGGCTAGATAGCTCAGTTTGGTACGCACCGGAGGTCGTTGGTTCAAACCCTGCTATAGTCATTTTTTCTTGGCTCAACCCCAAATTAATATAAGACACTTAAAAGCTGTTTATTTAGGTGTGTGCCGGTACCACCCGAACGCTTCTTTGAATCTATTTTAAATATTTAATTTTCATTTTGTTAATTTGAGGTGTTTTTTTTTTAACGAAAGCTCCTTATAAAGTTTGCGCCCCCCTAATTGATTTAAACTTTAAAATATAATACACTTAAAAGCTGATTACTCTTTTCTATTAAGGTGTGCCGGCACGACCTGAAAACCTTTTTGAAATTGTTCGGTGTCTTTATTAGTTTTCTATGAATGTGTATGATTACTTTTAAAAAATCAAGATTATCACTTGGGAGAATTTTCAGCGCTACCTATGAGAAGTCGTTTGAATTGTTGTTGCCAATTCCAGCCCTCGTTATGGACTGGTTTGCCTAAATGTTGCTAACCAGAAAATGATAACCAGCCAAAATACCATGTCACATATAGTATCTATGACTGGTGTCCTGCGTATTTTGCTAAGCAGAGACGTTGTAAGCAATACTTTCTGCTTTTAAGCACAGCTCTATGAAATTGGACCCTGGTCAAGTAGTGCCGCAACGCGTTTGCCGGCCTACAGTATAGTGAGCGATCCCCGCAGGCTGCGGGTGTTGGCACCTATCGAGGTATGAATTTCAACGCTGTTTTTTACCCACCAATTTTGGTGTGGATTTACTGCACGGGCCCGTAGGGCAGCATGCCGCAACCACAAGAGAGAGGAAGGAACTTTACCCACGAACCGTTTGATTATGTCAATCGTGTACGGTAGGTGACTGGAGGGAGGGGCGTGGAGTTGAGTTCTGGCTGAGTGATATTTTTTCACCGCATTGGTATGTCAACAACTTGATGAAACTTAGTCAGAGGCTGAAATTTAATTACCACACCATTTTATTTTTTTTAAACAACCAAAGTGTTAACGACACGCTGATTAGTCATTTAAACTGAATTGTGAAAACGTGTAAAGGCGATTGCATTCAACCTCGTTATTTCCACAATAATCAACACTACAAACGATACAGTAAAGATTGCTCTGGACGCACTAAACAGCCGAAGAACAAGCAGAGGGGTAAAAATACTCGAAGCAGAGGACAAAGCAGAACTCAAATTTCCTGTCGCAAACTAAATTAGAGACTTTTTAAAACAAGATACTAATAGTGTTACAGTGGTGGAAATGTTTAAGGGTTACCTAAAACAAGAAGCTAAGACTTAGAGGGTGTCTTATGAAACGTTTTCCCCATATCAATGCTCAACTTACGCTTAAAGATCTTTCATCAAATAAGTCAAGTGTGGATTTACAGATAAAACGAAAGGGAACATTTCGCAAAAACTTTTCAGGAAGGTAGAGTTTCGAGGAACGTTGCGGGGTGTCATCCGTTTCCGCGTTCAGGCTGTCGGTTATTGACTGGCAGTACCGGTGGGAATCACCAGAATGAAAGGCGACACTCAAAATAAACTCCAAAAAGGGCAAAACGAAAGCGATCGGCTGTCGAGAAGACTGACGACAATTTTGACAGCTATTTATTTATTTGTTTTTGATTTTTTTTAAAGGAGGGTGCTGGGTAGAGTTTCTTATTATTTGATGGTTGACTTGATTCAAAGCTGTGAAACAAACTAGTTTGTTGTATTATTCAAAAGGTATATGGTGCTACAGTCTGCAAGATTGAATTAGAGCAGTTCCCATATTGTTATTGATAATTCCTTCAGACTTGCCCCTTCAGCCATTGCTGGTTATATTGAATAGAGGTGGGTAAGTCAAGATGATTGCTCCGTGAACAAGATCGAAATGTCTGCGAGGAGTTAACACACAAGAGTCATTACAGAAGAAAAACTGTACGAATATTAGTTGGGTTTGCACAAAGAAATAAAATGATTGTGAGTGGGATTTGAACCAACGACCACTGGATTAACGTACCGGTGCTCTACCAACTGAGCTATTAAGCCCTATCTTTTTTCAAACTCAAACTACTTAAAATTTACCCAGTCAGTTTCCCTTATGGTTTATTACTTGATAATAATTATAGTAATCACAGATAACATGCAGTTCACACTGCATCACCACATGGTGGCGCTGTTTATAACACCAAAAGGAAGAGATGTACAGCTGGGGAACTTCAGTGTTAGGTAAAAATCTGTCTTTTCTATAAAATACAACATTACAATAATTAGTTTTTAAATAAGGCAACATAAAAAGGGCTGCCATAAAATTCATGAGAATTTTGAGTTTAGATCTTCAGTACGTGTGTATCACTGGTGAAAGAATAAACATAACCCAGGGGAGATGCAGGTCACGTGGCCCGTTTAATGGACACGCCCATGCGCCACGCCCTTAACCTTTTCTGTGTGTTTCTTTCATTTACCCCAAGTCATCCAGGAGTGTTTCCGGTCCTCAACCTTGTACACTGTAATCCAGAGCCTCTAATGGTGCGTAATCTTAAGCCTAGAGCCTGTTTGGGAAACTATGCAAGAGCCTGTTTGGGAAACTATGCAAGTACCTAGTCCCGAAAATGGGTGCAAAAGAGGAGGGGCGTGACTGTACCTCCCATCTCCTCGAATACACCAGGTTTCCATGGAGGTGTGTAAAAACTTAGACCATTACCACAGTAAAATCATCCCAACCGCATTCATGCTGTATAGTCAGTGTGTTCACAGAAGGTCCACACTTGGGTGAATGGCACAAGCCCCACTTGGCAGCGGTACAGCATAGTTACAAAAGGGGGAGGAGAGAGACTGAGAGACTGAGAGAGAGAGAGAGAGACCAACGGCCCCTTTGCGTGGTCTTCCATGGCCAAATTCCCAGATGCTAATCCGACGACAGTTCGGCGCTATTGCAATCAAGTCAAACTAATCTCAGTCGGGCATCCGTGTCACTGAGCCTCGTCGACGCGCTCCCAATCTGCCGCCCCGTCCGGGCCCCTGTTTACTGCCTGATCGTCGCCAAAGCTGGTTGACAGTCAACATTGGATGCGTAACGTTATCGAGTTTGGGCTCACTCACCCCCATCAGAAAGAGCGGCACACTTTAAAAAGCAACCTGCCTCGCCAGCTGACGCTCATTCGGATCGCAACGGGCCTCTGGTACGGATGGATCAGCAGTCACTCTCTGCCAGCATTCATGGATGATATTTTTTTGAGTAGATATTAAACCACAGCTTCATTTTTTCAAATGGGATCTGAGTGACTCGATAAGAGACTATCTTCATGAGTTAGCTACAGGTGACGCTTATCCTTCAAGACAGAGTTTTGTAACACAAAGTGTGGTTTGGAGTTGGTGCTCTGGAAAAAACAACTAGCTCTCTTCCAAGATTGCTGAGGTTTTCTTGCGGATATTCGTCTTCTCCTCGGATACCATGAGTGGAGTCCACAGGCACCTCATAATGTTCCCCAGGTTAGTCGCACCTTCATTTGCGTTAATACTAACAAGTTTTTAAAAGTGGTCAAAACGGGGAGATTTTGTTTCCTTTTTTTTTTTGTTCTCTTGTTAAAAGGCAATACTTCCAATATGGTTGGTCTCACATGGCACTGTGTCTTTAATAACTGCGCCGGTATGGTAAGCCATATAGAAGAAAACTAGGCCTACTTTTCGTGGCTATAGTGAACACGTGTTTAGCCATATGTTTCTACCAACAGGCTCGTGAAATCTTGTCAAGTTTTGCAGGAGATACGTTCTCGAAAAACACACGCACAGTGTGGGTTAAGGCCCTAAATGGCCTAAAGTTATTTAAAGAACAATATTTAATTACAACAATTTACAAGGGGGGAAAAAACCTCAAGGATTTTGCTGTACGGTGCGGAGCACATGCCTAAACAGTAATGACCTTGCGTCTCCGAAATAACTCGCACCCCTGTTGGTGTTCAAGGCGGACCTTTTTACGTTCCTAAATTGAGTTACAATAGCCCTGTAATATCTCGATTTGATTTTGTTCAACTGTCGCCGATAGGTTGTGACTCGTAGTATCGGCGGCAGCACGCTGTGATTACACGCGAATCTCTATGCTCACTTTTTTTTCTCTCTCTCTCTGTGTATGCGAAGAAAAGTAACTCACATATATGGGGGAAATGTAAGAGAATTACACTTTGAAGAGTTTTGTTCCTATTTTGGGTCGGTATGTGTCTATAGCTGTTCGTGACAAAATAAGTACAAATAGGTGTTTTTGTGCTTTTGTAGGTTTGTTTTTTGTGCGAATGGGATTCAGGTGAAAGTTAAAGTATGTGAGCTTTTACAAATCCAAGATCCCCCCCAAAAAGTGTCTGCGCGGTTATATTATTTATGGGTTGAGTGCAGGCGCCATGATCACCAATGCATGCCACAATTTGACATGCCTCTTTTATTCTAGCGAGAAACTACGAAGAATAACTGTCTGCCGAAGCGTAGTGAAACTGGAGGGACTGAATATACGTAACAATTGCAATGGGATAGGTCTTTCAACTTCTACCCCCGAAAATGGAGGGAAATGCAAGACTTGATTTGCATGACTAAAAATGCGAAGTTCTTTTCCTTTTTTTTTTGCGCATCAAACAATGTAACTCAAAACATTGACGGCATGTCTGTGTGTGTACAAGCCCTACATTTACGTCAAAGCCAAACAGTACGAGAAATACAAGCAATTTCTAAAATAATATTTCAGCCTTGGAATTTCAAAAGTTGAACTCATTTTTTAGAGAGGTGGGTAAAAATTATTTGTTACGAAGAAATACATTTGCAAATCTCAATTCAAAAACTACCATGCCGTAGTCTACCTTTAATTCTCACGCACAAAATGATGACTAGAAGGCTATCATTTTTTTTAAAGTGAAACTTGAAAAACCGGCAGTACTTTTCTAAATTCCACCAAACCTGGGTTGTTTTTAAGTGCATTTATTGTCTCTAAGACAGCGGTAGGCGCAACAAGTAGTTTATTTATTAACTAATATAGACCTACGTCGAATCCCTTTTCGAGGCCAATTATACTGTGATTTGATTTCACTTTTCTGGAGAAAAAGAAAAAACTTGTCAAAAAAGGAAAAACATGTGAAATTTTGTTTCTGCTTCTTCGTCTCTATGAGTTCGAGTAAATGTATCACAGCACTGGACTGATCAAAATAACGGGGTTCACGTGGTGAATATTTCGCCAACTTGCATTAATACAGTGTCCGTACGGTCCCTCGGTCCAGGCAGAGAGATTGCCAGGGAAGACTCAATATTAGTACGGTTGGAGTTGAAACGGTCGACGACCCCGCGTTGCTGTCCTGGGTGTCGTGGTGGGATTCTTACAGGGAGTTTGAGTGAGTTGGGACCGGGAAGGAAGGGTTGGATGCTTGGGGTTGGCTCCGTACGTACGAGGGAAGGGGATCTGGGTGTGATTTGAATCGTGCTGAAGCCACAGTGTCAGTTGCCTGCGCTTGTGAGTACGGATGTTCTAGGCTTGTAGCTTCCCTATTGACAACGATCTCTTTACATGTGTTATGATTTTTATTGAGCATTACACATGACATGATTGTGAAAGAAAAGAAGACAGGAATGCTGGCAATGCTAACGATTCAAAATGAGGCTCTTTGAAAAAAAAAACCGCTAAATAACAAGAAAGAAAGAAAAACGGTGAAAATGTGAAGGAACTGTCCTCAGAGACACAAGCCTGGCGTCTGAATGCCACCTCGCGTGACTTGAAAACTACACGATCTCGGCACATGACGTAGAGCATCACTGATGTTGCCCCAGCATCAGCTCTTTTCTACTCCCTCTACGTCCTTTGCGATAACGCCAACTTTCCTTTACACTTGAGCAACATACCAAAGGCAGGTCGCCTGGGACTCATAAAATGAATTCGGTGATCGCGGAGACTGGTCAACTGCACGTGATGGGATGTCGAGGTCGCTCGAGGTGGACGCAAGTGTCGTTGTGATATCGAGTCCGAGATGTGGAACACAACTTGACTGCAAAACGCGTGTGGCGGATTATGAGTGCGTATCGTAGCGGTAAAACTTATTTATAAATGGTAGTTATGGGAGATGTCAAACTTGGTCGCGGGGACCGTTAGTCACTGCTCGTCAAGACGGTATGATTTTGTTTAAAAACTAGTACTAATGTGTGGCATTGAGCTGAGTGATGTGATCTCGCGAGAAACACCGTGGTTTTGCGGGAAGCTG
Source organism: Pisaster ochraceus (assembly GCA_010994315.2). Taxonomy (NCBI): domain Eukaryota; kingdom Metazoa; phylum Echinodermata; class Asteroidea; order Forcipulatida; family Asteriidae; genus Pisaster; species Pisaster ochraceus. The sequence continues at coordinate 21,245,299 of CM021526.1, read as the reverse complement.
TTCGACCCAACAATCATTTCGTAAATTCTTGTCTTGTGATTGATGTTACCATTGACGTTGTGTTAGTAAAGAAAAACAAAAAGCAGGCAAATATATTTGAAGCAATATCTTTATGGGCATTTTAATTATGGCGCCCAAGATAAAATTCATCATTTTGTTCAGTTACATCTTGTCTTGCCCCTCTTTTAATTAAATATGAAGTTAACCGATCGAAACGTCGATTTTGCAACCACCTGCAACCAGGGGGACATACCTATTATCTTGAAGCTTACGTTTTAATGGATGAGGAATAAAGTACTAAATCAGCAAATACGTCCTTAAAGTTAAAAGTATTTCTGTTTGACACAAAACAAAACGACTGAGCCAGTCTTTTCAGTTCCCGTGAGGAAAATGCACATAACCTTGCTACACTGAAACACGTCAAAGTTCGTGTATAGTTGAGTTTGAAAGCCGTGTGCTACACCCTGATACTCTAGGTACTACACCCACCACCAAAACACTCCATGCAGCCACGTGCCGTGGAGGCTTCTCATCCAGCAAACCCAAAGCACCTGCTAAGACATCGGCACCGCTATCCAAGACGATCGGTATGACAAGAAGTCGGTATTAGCATCGTAGCGCCACGGTGTCAACGAGCCATCCATGTGGCATTCTAAGGACACCGAGGAGCCGCGTACAGACCCCCTCGCCCCCTAGTGCCCCCAGGCATGGCTGGGCTGTCAACCCACCGCCATCATATCCGGTAGAGTGTACCAAACAGCGATTAGAAGCTAAACCTTGAAATCTCCCTACAATCCTCCAGCCCGGTCATTAATACATCCCATCCAGTAAAATGCTTTTCGTTTAGATTTCTCATTGGATTTTCACACACAAAATGAGCCAATCACAGATTTCTACACAACAGCCATACATCAAAGATGGGAAACACAAATTGTACCCTTAAACAAAAAAGGTCAAGGTACAAGAGAAGTAGAAGCGTGTAGATAATAAAACTTGTTGCATCTTCCTGTATGAAAAAGACCTAATTGTGCACGATGGACCCGTTCTCATTTGCTTCTCGGCTATAGTGGACGTCTTTTGAGAGCCGTTTGGACTACGCCACCGCCCCCCCCCCCCACCCGCATCAAGTTGTCTTTCTCTCGTGAAGGATCATTACTGTTGTTGTTAGGAGTTTTTATGTCGCCTGGGTCGCTTTGACCTCCAGAGGTCACCGATACTTAACTACAGCGACCCACATAATTAGCTTGAGTCAAAATAGATGTCATTTGCAATTACCTTGGTTTTAATGCTTCGGGATCACATTACACTCGTTGTTGGGATAAGACATTTACTCGATTAGAACGAGATTTGGTTAACCCACGAGGTTCGTGCTTGGGCTACAGTTTGGTTCTGGGCTCGGTTTCATAAAGTTGTTCATAATCAATTCATTTAAACTTAGGATTCATTGGTTATTACAAATGTCAAGTAAGAACTAGACACAAACGAGTCTGTTAATTTTAAACCATAGAAAAATAACATGAAAAAGGCATTTTGGCTCAAGAACAAGCTATTACGCACTTCTCCGTTATTGTTCAAATATCGTGTAACTTTCAACAGTTGCGTTCTGCCACCTCTGTACAGAAATTATTTGACCGATAAATTACACAGAGTGAAAGTCATATACATTGCACATTCATATTGACGATGACAAAACTGATGGCCACAAAAGTGGCGACGACGAAAGAGATACTATAGAAATGATGATGGCGGGAATGACAGTTTTGTCAAGACTTTTCTTCACGCACTCTCTTTTCCTGCTTGGCACCATGTGCTGAACAGATTTTTTTCTTTCTTCGGCAGTCGCTTCCTTTCCGGTTCTAGTCCAAGTCGACTCCAATATTTCCGGCGACATTTGAATCTGTAAGGACAAATAAATAATAGGGGCTGTTGCTATAAATTATCAGCCACGTCTGGCTGAATTCTGCCCATGTGTTGAAGTCACCGGACAGCTGCCGGAGGCTATTTTCATGTTTGTAACTTTTGACCAAGAGGAAACAAGTGTCAGATGAGAAACTGACTTCATGACGTGCCCCAGCACATTGAGTTCTAGTTTCTAGTTTAGTTGGAGCTCAAGATTCTTTTCAAAATTAGTTCATGTTTGAGTATTTCTCGGTCTAGGAACATGTAACATTTTTTACGAAACGGGGAAACCACCTTGCTGAAACAGCATTGGGGGGGGGGGCATCAATCCATGTAGTTTATCATTACCTGAGACCAACCTCAGGACGGGGAGCCTAGTAAACATCTGTGACGTTTGTTCCAGTGTTTTGTTACATTAAAAGTCATGGCCACGTGAGGGATGCTATTGATAAATAATCAATATTACGGGTGTACGTGAAACCTTTACCTGACAAACTAATTTGCGTTTACACAGACAGTATGGAGATGTGGTACCGTCCCATCCGGAGTGATTTTTGTTATCTTTTACGCCGGCCCTCGTAGTTTTAATGCGACTGATTAAAGTAGTGGCCGTCCGCATTTTTTTCTTTCTTCTTTATCTTCTCAACATTATCCAGGCACCGATAAAAGGTATTTCCCAGCTAAGGGACAGGGTCGAAACCGCGGCTGAGGTCCAGGCCCGGGCCCAAAGTTTGCCTCGTTGCCGGTGTGTGCTCTTTTGGGTACGAGGTTTAGACGCTCAGCCTATAAGTCGGAGCCGCAACCCAACATCCACGGTTTCGAAAACGTCCATTGTTGAATGAGAAAAACATTGCGGACTTCTGGTAAAGTGAAACTCCTTGCTGTAAGTGGATTACTTTGGGGTCAGGGAACCTTGATCCAATGTTGAAAAGAGCGAACGGTAGTATGACGTCATTATGGAGTTTTAGTATGTTTCTTTGTTAATATGTTGACTGTAGCTTTGATTTATTTATTTTTTTGCGTCTTGCAACTGAATGTCATTTGCTCACAGGAATTGGGTTTATTTACGGAGGTTATTTTATTTAGTTTATCCACGCTTAGGGTTTTAGAGACCGGGTGAGAAGTGCCCGGTAGCAACGAGTCCAGTGGCGACGGCGCCAGTCTGCCGGTACAGACTGAGCCCGTTTCTGCTCTGATTGCACCGCGGAGTTATGGGTGAAAGGTCTGGTTACCGACCTCCACCGTTTGCTTTTGCTGATGCGCTTAATAATATAAATGGCTCACACTGGGCGCGGGTCTCGCTAGTTTCCCTGTAAAATTACTCCTGGTGCCACACCCAATGGGATAAACCTCAGATCGGTGCAGTTGGTCTAAATGTTGCTCCACTGAAAACAAAATCCCAAGTCAGTCAATGGTTATTAGATCCCTAATAGCAAATAATATGATTACGGAATCATTTGCAAAGAAAACAAGAACGACTGAGAATTGACAATTATTATGGTTACATTAAATCTCGAAAGTAAACACAAAAGAGAGAGAGACACAGAAATGAGTCGCGACCAAAAAAAGGGGGGTATAAAATACTGAACTTCCCCCGACCTTTGACGTTAGTTAGGGGAGGCGGACGTCAAGCTGCGGAGATCCATGGGGTGCTCTCGTCATGTAACAAGTGTTGCTAGACAAAATGCGAGAATATGCTCTGGATATTAGCTGTCCCCCTTCAGTACCATGGCTGTGCAAACGTATGCGGTATGCTGTAGGACACAAAATGAAAGGAAAGAGTCTCTACAAATTCACAGATGTACCTACTTCGAGAGCACGTGATCAGTGCTTTCCATTAACCAACCCGAGCCCGACATACGGTATCCCACCCCACCCCAGCCGAGGTGTTTCTCCTTCGTCTATGCCCCCATCCCCCATCTACTACCCATTCACGATTCCTTGGTCTCGTCTTGAGAAAGATAAAGCCTGAACAAAAGATCTGAAAATCGTGTCAATTTGTCTCAAACACAGAAAGCGTTCTCTCGTCGACTGGTGGGATTTGAAAGCACTGAATGATGAATGATACAAGAATGCAAGGGGTAAATGACCAACACTTGTTTCAATCTGTCACGCCATTATCCGTCCCTCTCTCGTTGATGGATTGGCGAACCACACAGTCCAACGGGGGTGATTGATCAATCATTCCTACATCTAGTCAATATTCAATTGGCTGCTCCACGGGGCACATGTCACTCTTGTTGTGACGAGGTGTCCTAAACGGTGGTGCTCCGGTGACCTAGGCCAACGGTCGACCTCCACCTGACCTCCCCGAGCCCCGACATGGTGACATAGAATCCATGCTATAGCCCCAGGTGGCCGACACTATGTCGACTGATGCTGATCATGTGACGTGGCAACTCAACATATACACAAACAGGCTATCAAGTGCAAAAAGGCAATGTTCTGCTATAGCCTTGGAGAAGAAAAAGGGTCAAAAACATGATGGGGACGTCGTTTTAAACTCTTCATAGTTTTGGAGCTGACTAACTGAACAGCAAATGAGCTCTTTTTGTGAAATCACTGTTACAAACTCACAACCATTGTTCTTCCGAAAATGGGGACAATTTCAATAAGTAAATATTGTAACTAGAAGTGGAAATTCTAGCACCCTCCAATGTTAAGCTTAACACGTGAACATGTTGTAGATGAACGTAGTTTAAAGCCGATGCGCTTGTGACGGTGTGTGCCCGTTTTCGGCAAGTTCTATATTAAATATCTCGTTCGTCCTACCTGTGACGTTACAGCCCCAAAATACGAATTTCTCCATGTTCTGCGGAGAGAATCTTCCTTCAAATCTCAATAGAATTGAACTCCCTATTCACCCCCTGAACATAAACAACTTTTGTAAGCAAAGAATCACGGAAGAGGCAGAGAAAGAATGACAGAAATCCCTCAAAAAACTGTTCAGGGGAGGAACTTAAACTTCAGCGTCTTCAGAACTCTGCAGCTAGACTTTTTTACACTCGACGTATACCCGTTCATATGAACCCATTTCATTATAGTTGTGTATAATCTGCATTGGTAACCAGTTAAACAGAGAATCATTTTCAAACTCCTTGTATTCAACCTTCAAATGTAAACATAGACCTCAATACCTCCAAGAACTGATTCCAAATTACTGTCCTACAGAAACCTTAGCTCTGGATCGAAAACAATTCGGTTATCTCCTTGTCCAGCTACCACCAAAGCATCTGGGCAAGGGGCCTTTTAGGTCTTCTAAACTCTCCTTCCCTCCCCAATAATATTCAAGAAAGTTCCTCCCTCGAAGTTCAAGTCTATTCTAAAAACAGATCTCTTTGAAAATGAAACAATGATTTAATTGTGTGTATTCAATGGTTCTGTCTGTAGCTTATGTTGTAAAAATGTTCATGGATTGAATATTGCTCATTTTGATTTCGTTTTTCTCTCTTCCCCTTTTCGATAACGCTCTGAGACTAATTTTGCGCTATACAAAAATTGTGTATAAACCTATACGCGAAACAACATTACGAATTCTAAAAGCAGCGAAACAGTGACAGGCAACGGGCAAACCTTAAAACAAGCGCGAAGAACTTTCTCGGTTGTGTGTTGCAACTTGATTTCTAAAGTTTCATTCAAACCATTGACCATCATTCAAACCATCACGATTCCCTTGGCGCGCAGCCGTACACTTTCTTCCTTGACTTTTGCTCTTGTTTTCCTTTTCACGTGGGTGGGTGGTGGTGGTGGTGGGGGGGGGGGGGGGGGGGGGGGGGGGGGGGGGGGGGGGGTAATGTACTCACCGGCAACAAACCATGGGAATACCTTTCTACCATAAGAACTAGTTTAGTTGGATGAGCGAACAACCCTTGACCCGTTTAAGCAAAGTAGGTTTCCAGAAGTTCCAAGATGAAAGGATTTTGAGCATGTGCGTGGAAGGTGCATTCGTGTTACTTAGTGTTTCTTGAACGTTTTGCGACTAAATCATCTAAACACAGCCCAAAACTGGACTAAACCCCGGGCCTAATCTGCCCCAGTTTGGCTGGGACGTCGTGTTTATCTGTCCCAATTTTAACCGGCTGGGAATTGTGGACTACATTCTAATTGTTCTTTGCTTCTTTGTTTTGTTTCGGCGAGGGGGTTTTCGTTGTTGATAATTTGGTAAATACTTCAATTTGGTCACAAGCATTACGCTCTGACATTATGTTGCAAAGTTTATGTATAGAGGAAACTGGCTATACATGTACATTTGATTATTAGCCTCGTTGTGTCGATAAAACATGGACAGTGTGGGTGTAGGTTTTGTCTTTCTCTCGACCTTGTAAGACACACAGGAAGGGCTCGTATTTGGCGACTGAAAGGGGGGGGGGCTACACACGGCTGTTGAAAGGCTTAGCTCCATGGCCTCTTACCGACTAAACACCGAGCTTTCAGATTGGCACAAATGATACCAAAACAACAAACGCCAGTTGAGGAGAAGATCGTGTCTAAGTCCCTGTCGAAACTTGCTTATTTGTCCTCCTTCCTCCCATGGCTCCATCGGACACTTACAACGGCTTTTTTTGTCGGGGGCGCCAAAACGAGTGGTTGGCGGTTGGGTTAAAAAATAAAAACGTGGGAATTTATTATTGTCGCCACGGCTTGACATTTATTGAATATTAAGAGCATTTTATCGGATGGGGATTGTGTGGGGAGGACGAGTCATTGTTTGACTTGGGGTACCGAAGAGTGATGAAGAGTCGACACTAATAGCCTTACACAAAACAAACTTTCTGTACTTTCAGGTTTCAAGTGGTTTGGTCGAGTCATAAGATTGGAATGGTGACCGGTAGTATTGTCAGAAATGTTGGATACAAATCGATCACATATCGCTGTTAACTTATAAGTATTATGTTTTCCTTGAAAATGTAATACCATGTCATTGATGGTCTTCATGAAAGAGATATGGGGGTGGTCTGCGGCAATGCTTGTACTCGTATACGTACCGGACCATCAAACGTTGCATATGTGCGATGGGGGGTAAGGGTGAAGGAAGGGGGCTCGTAACATCGGCCCAGCCAGGGAAGATAAACAATGGGCGAATGCCGCTTCCTGAAGAGGACATTGTTTAAAATCACAAGTGGCACTTCACATTTTCCTTCCCGCAGAGGCCGACGCTGATGAGTAGACCATGCACCGAGGTGGACTTTCAACAAAAAGCCCACTGTGGCTTGCAGGCTCTTGAAGACATCAGTGAATAACTGATTTTCCATTTTAGAAAACAGGGTGTAATGCACAGTGACAATAGACACAGTTTACTTTTAAAAAGTAAAAAATAGATGTTCCGGTGCGAATGTGGGATTTTCTTCTAAAGCAGTCGACGGCCCCTCACTCCCATACACACAAAGAAAGGCGGAAGTAAGAATACATTCTTTGAAGAAGATGTCGCTTGTTCTTTGCCATAACCTTCAAGTAGCCATCTAAGACAGACTCAAAAAACTCCTCTCAAATTACAGACACACACATCAGTTTATCAGACCACCAAGTTGTAAAGACAACTTGTGGGTTTTTTTCCCCCCGTCTGGCGGGCACGAATCGGAGACGGGCCCATCGTCACGCACGGGAATTCCGTATAGTGGCTATACATCCCGACCGTTAAAAAACAACGCCATTAAAAATGTGTACAGACAAGACGATGTCAAGTGCTGCGCATTTAATTGCTGTAAACACACTTGTTGAATTATGGTTAGACAGATGGGGGTGTCACTTTGTGAACTTCCAGTGTATTGATGCCGCATATTTGTAGCACCGTACTTGAACTCTTGGCTACATACACTTCATTGCGTTCGCTTCCAGCGATTCATCACTTCCATCAAAGGTAGCCTTCCGAATATAGCTTCAAAAAAACGTAGACATCCACAACATTTTGACAAATCAAATAACATACACTTTTCGCAAATAATTAAGAAGTTCTCAGGCGCTTGAAGTTGAGAAGAGAATTGTTGTGATATTTTGCCGAAATTTAATGTATGGACGAATTGTGCCACTACACACAAATTAATTGATTCATAGGCCATCAATACAATAGTTTTAATGGTATAGTTAATGGTAAAACCGATATTTTCGACAATTTCAGGTTTTATTTTGCTATTTTTTTTATAGTCACCGGAAGTTTAAAAAAAAACATTAAAAAAACCGATCTAGTTTATTTAAAACCATCTGGCGATAAATGAACACAGTTACTTTAATTTCTTAACTAAAAGCAGTGAATGACCTGACGGTGTTTGCGCTGTCCGTGTGACAACATTCGCGTTCATTCCAGTGTATGCTTAATACAATGTAATATCCTGAGATTTTGGCTCGCGTGTTTGCCAACAGTTCTAATTCAACCCCAATGTGTTTGTACTTTGTCCTGTACAGACTTCCTAAGTCTCGAATTCCCGGAATTGGGAAATTAAACAACTCAAAAAGCAACAGTGTTGAAAATAATTCAAATGATTAACAAAATATCACAGTGGAAGATTTTGCTCCACGTGAAGTAACTGTACTTATATTTTCGTGATTAATACATTTGTTGTTAGAGAAATATTGCATTATAAAATTAAACTTGGTTTTATTGTTCTTGTTTCTCTCTTCTTGTCTTATAGTATGCCGGGCAATCAGGCCTCTTTATCGGTCAAATCGATGATCATCTTATGTACACTCCTATGCCTTTTGGCGTCCCGGTCGCTCCTGGCAGCTGCAGCAACGACCGGTAGGAGACTTCCCCAAACCAACCCCCTGACGGTCCTGTTGGAAGCAACCGATGAGGAGTCAGTAGTGTCCTCGCAGCGAGGCGCCAGTAACGAGAGGGTTAACGCCGGCCGCCTCCCTCCCGATGAGGTCCTCACGCCGGAGACCGGGGATCCTTACGAGGTGACCACCAAGGAGTACCTCAAGGGCGACTGGTGCAAGACCTTCTCCCTCAAGCAGAAAGTGGAGGCCCCCGGCTGCGTCGGGCGAACCATAACCAACCGTTTCTGCTATGGACAGTGCAACTCATTTTATATACCGTGGTCAGACTACGACGACGCTTTCAGGTCGTGCTCTTTTTGCAAACCATACAGAACGACCATTTTCACGGTGACTTTAAGGTGTCCTGGACAGACTCCCAACATCCAAAGGAAAAAGGTCGAAAAGGTCAAGCAGTGCCGATGTGTGGCCGTAGACGTGTCGTAGTGAGCCACGTGACGTAGTGGCCATATATAACTGGACAGCTGATTGGTACGGACACAAAAAAATATGGACGCACGCTACAATGACCGATTGTTGCGATTCGCGTTATGATTGGTTGGAAGTTGTATGACGTAAATTACGTGAGCCGTTCTTGATCCTATAAGTGTTCACAGGGCGGTCTGTTGATGGGTTGTGGTTTAGCGGTTGTATGTCGAAAAAATAGAAACTCTCACAGTGTAGTTGGTTTTGTGAAGAAAAGGTACAGCATTGGTAATCCATTCAAACAAAAACTAACCGATTTTCAGGTTAATTAACTTCATGTAAAGCTTGACAATGCAGTCACAAATTTAGATAGATAAGTGACGCTTTGTGGGTTTTTAAGAGAAATCACTGCCGGTTTTCATGTCATGCTTATTAAAGTAACATTGATCTTATTCCGTGTATAGAAGATAAGAAAACAGATATCATGATTAAAAAAAATTAAGGTTACCTAGCTATCTTCACCAGGAAGTCATATTACCACTTTGTAATGTAATTTACATTTCGAATAGTTAATACCAGTATTTTCTTTTTAATTTAAGAAGGTGAAGTACAATCCACATTTGTAATGTTGTACCTTGTCTTCACTCTAAAAAAACAAAACTGCCAGGTCAGAATTGGTCTAGATTCCGGGTTCCGGGGCCTGACCATTCCGGGGTCAGGCTGACCCGAAAGTGTCATTTTGACACAGATTCCGGGTCAAACTGACCCAGAAATTGGTCAGGCTCCAAGGGAGCCGGTATCCGGGTCAATTCTTACCCGGGGGTTTCAAGGTAGGATGTAAATCTTAAATAAACTTTAGCGCAGTGTAGTCAGATACCACTTTGTAAATTGCACCCAGACAGTGCCCTAATAAATAACGGTGTTAATTCCCATTAGGGGTTTGTTTAACAAAAACGTTCAAACGTAAATGACCATGGAGTTAGACACTACAAGGTGTAGACCACAAAAACAACCACGTCCCGTCCACAGTGGTATAATGTTCACTGCGCTTGTTGAGTGAAACCTTTTTGAAAGAAGCTGTAAACATTTGTATTTATTTTCTTTTTTCATTTCTTTATTATTGTTTTCAATTTTTATTTCTCGTTTGCATATCGTTAATATAATTATTGATATACCTAAATATATTTATATTTCCATGTTATATGTATAAAACGATACTGCATTGTTACGTTTGCGGTTAATATAATGTGTGTGTGTACAAAAAGATATTAAATACCAGTATCAGGGAAGGATCCATGTAGATATAACACTTGAAAGTAAGGAAGGGGTTGACCCCGCCCCCACGCAAATACTATCGGCCAAAACCCAGAAATCCAATTTATGCTAAATAAATCTGTCAAGGTGTTGATATATGAAACCAATGGGGGAGGGGCAAAACAAGATATGGGCGGGGAAGGGTAGATAATATTACGGTAGAGGAGAGAGCAATTTGAATCCTATTCCTTGTTTATGAATCCACCTAATCTAGGTGCCAAGTTTTTATACCGTCTAGGAGGGGGGGGGGGTCGCACTATTAGTTTTGTTCCCAATTTTCCATGTACTATGAATCAAAGTGCCACATTGTGTGTAATGCCACACGAGGCAATTTACAGCCAACCAGTTCCAGGCAATCTCTAATAAGAAGATGTATTCACATTTTAGTTTTCTTGTTATGTTCTTGGGGATAGTAAGCTACAGCTAGAAGAATGTCTCTTGTGCTGCCAAAGTGTTCCCTGTGCATGCATTGCAGTTGGTTGCCTCCAAGTTGCCAGTAAAAATTACCCTTTGCGACAATATTGTGTGTTGTTCACCAACAACAGAACACCAGGAAACAGTGACAACCTGACTTAAGAATTCATATAGCATGATTTCAGGACCAGCTTCTTATAAAGTTACGTCAGCCCAGGTACAACCCTTCCCCCCCCCCCCCCCCCCCCCCCCCCCCCCCCCCGAATCACCCAGTTCTAAAGGATGGACAATCTATTCTAATCATGTTCCACAATATGACATTCCCTAGACGCTGTGTTATACAGAGCACTCCAGAAATACCGTGCCTTCCACGTCAACAAATAGTTAGCAGAACTAGATTTGTTCCGTTTATAATAATTATCATCGAGTTGTTACTGTTAAGTATTTTTATTCAAATATCAGAAAGACTTTCTGAAGAACTATTGTTTTATACTGCCTATTAAACCGCGTGTATTCCGTATAAAGTCCATGTGAAAATCCCCTAGTACCTCAATAAACGTGTATTATAAAAAATAACTGCTCTAATTATTTTAAGATATATTTTATTTGTAAATATGTTATATATTGCTACTTAAATTGAAACAGAACTATTTTGTTAAAATTTATTATGCATTACCTATTCCAAATAATTATAGATATGCACCTAACATTGGGGAAAAACACAAATGTATACGAGCGTTTCCATACAACTTGTTAAAGGTAGTATGTATCACCGTGGAACGATGACGTGGGTTGACGCTGAGGAGAACCGTCGGTTGTAATAACTCGACGTTTCAATCAGTGTATCTTCACCATCTACCCCCGTGTCACAGCAAGCATCATAATTCGGCTACAGATTGTCATTTTCACCATGCAAATTTTCCCCTCGTCTAATGATACCCACTTCGTTTTAGAAGTCGTGATATGACGTCACGTCCGGGGTCAATTAACACAATTCTATAGATGGTCATTTATTTTTTATAGTTTCTTTTAATGACAACAAAATAAAAAATAAAGAGTATATTATCCCAAAAGGTTTGTTGTTTAACACTCTCAGTACTTAAAACTATGAGTTTAAATGTAAGTGAATGTATTGGTATTGGTGGAAAATTTGAAGTGTTTCGTAGTTGGTAATTTCAATAAGCATTTTGCAATGGGCGGGGCTTAGTGGCATGTTTGGGGATGCGTGTAGTACAAGTAATGCCTATATGATTTTTACATTTTCTGAGTATCACTTACGGTGGTAACCTTGATCTTTAACAGCTGTACCCATGTAGTGTTGCTTTGTATAAACAAATACTTGTATTCTATGAAAAAATATATATTCACCTTTTGTCCGTCGTCACTTTGTATTTCAAGGTTTCTCTACTAAGCCGTGGGAAATTTGCGGAATATTTTAAAAGTGTTAACTTATTATAATTGAATTCATCATTGAAATAAATATTCATAAAAGTGGTAATGAGACGTCATCGTCATTAGCATCTCATGATTAATTCATCCATAGCTTTGCCCTGTATATGGTGGTATCAATTGTGAAGAATAAATTAATATGTTTTGTGTTAAATCGTGTTTTGTTTTTACCTTGTCTTTATTTTCTTGTTTGCAATGTATTGCTTGTCAACACGTAGAGAAAGATTAGGAGGAGAATAGGGGAGAAGTAACGAAAAGCTGCCCGTCGCGACGCGTCGGTCCTTGGGGGAGTCGGACTCTGGTTTTGTTATATTTCTGTCATACATAAACACAACTTTATTTATAATTTGCTCATCTCTCATTTTGTGGGGGGGGGGAGGAGCTGAGTGTGAAGATCAGAAGAGTATTGGGTTTTGAAAGGGCTAGGGGTTGGAAACGTCTTGAAATATGAACATTTTTGGGGAAACAAATAGGCAACGGAAATTCTCTGACAGTGACGAGCAACAAAAGTGGATGATACGTTTAACAAAGTCCCTCAACCGCTGGTAAAGAAGTAACGCCTCTCCAGTCCACTACCACCACAATTACCATCCCCAATTTGACAAAGAAAGGGTGTTGAGGATGATAAGGGGAGGAGAGCGAGGGTGATGAGGGGGGGGGGTGATGAGGGGAGAGCGAGGGTGTGGGTCTCATGACACATGCTGAGGGAGAACTCGGGGTGTTACGTCGTGGGGCCTGCTGACCCCCTCCCTCTCATTACACATTTTGATGGAGAGCTCCGGGTTACGTCATGGGAGTCAACTGACCACACCCATCCCACGCATGACCCTTTCTGAAGGAAAACTCGGGGTTACGTCATGGGAGTCAACTGACTCCACCCCCATCCCACTCATGACACTTTCTGAAGGAGAACTCGGGGTTACGTCATGGGGGTCAACTGACCCCGCCCCATCCCTCTCTTGACACATTCTGAAGGAGAACTCCATGCGACATGCCATGGGCCTATACTGACTCCCTCCCTCTCGTGGCTATTACGGAAAATTGACACAGTCTTCCTAAAGAGCAGAGGGAAAAAAACTCAAATAACTGTCCTCTGGTTTAGAAATTGAGAGGGAGGAGTAGCCCTGGAAGTCGTACGCCTTAAATGGTCCTCCCCGCCTCGTCTCCTCATTTGTCTGTCAAGTTGGGTTTCCCTTTAAATACAATCGCACAATGGCGGGCGATGACTTAAAGATTGAGGACATCTGATTCACCTTCTACCGTCACTTTCAGATATTGGTAGATACTTTCCCCTTTCAGAAAAAAGCTGTTGGCATTATAGTGGAAGTTTTGCTAATAGAGAACCCTGCGTGTATTCATTACTGATGCGTGCTCGCCACTCAACTACTCAGCCATCAGTACACCGGACTTAATGGCCAGGTGCTGCGTGTCGTGTTAGCGTGTAATGTAGCAACCACACGAGAAACAATCTGGCGTCAGGGGTTCATTCAGATCACTGCAAGCGTGAGGAGATAAAACACTTCCGATTGCGGCTGATCTAGAAAAAGTTGGTAGCGTGTAATAAACTGTTATGATGCGGCTGGACCACCGATGACAACCGGGAAAGAGTTGAAGGGAGAAAAAAACTAAAACTTCAAACAAGCAAAAACTGAGTAGGTTTTATGGGGATCAACCGTGTGAGTAAAACATCTTTTGGGGAAAAAAGCTGGGTCTGAGAAGAACCGGGGTTGGGTTGAGATATTATAGTAGAGTCTCGACGTTTCGAGCAGTGTGTTCAATTGTCTTCAGGGGGGGGGGTAGTCTTGAAAACTTACTGTTCCAAGAGGTTACTGACATTAAGAAGATCGCGTTTTCGGATGGTTGTGTGTTGATTGTGAACGACAATTGGTCTAGGGGAATAGAAAATGGGGGTGGGTGGGGTTGCGAAGCGGGAGTCGGTTCGGGGACGGGTGGAAGAGAGAGTGAAGATAAAAGAAGCAGGGCAAGGGGAGTCCGATATAAGGAGACCATGAGATGGTGTTAACTGCTAATCCGAGGCTGGGAGGGAAGATTATCTTGCCTCGTCTTGGTCTTGGTCTTGGTCATGGTGTTTGTTTTTTTGTTTTTTTGCTGGGGTGTTGGGGTGGTTGTTTGTTAGTTTGTTCTTTATAGACAAATATAAACAGAGAAGCAGTGTTGCAAAGTGGAGTGTCTCGGCAACTTTGATGGTAGATCCAAAATCAACGTCTTGTGGCCCATTGGAAGTGAAGTTTCCTGGTTGGTAGGAGCAGTCTATGAGAGAGACAGATGGAAGTAGGAAACGTGTAATACAATGAGAGTGGGCGGATGGGCTAAAAGGCCGAAGAAAGCACTGACACACATACAGGTGTGCAGCGTGGAGAAATATATGTTGCCGCTTTTTCATTAGGGATTGACCTTTAAAGGTATCGGTGACATCATGGGCTTGACTGAAGCCAACGCGTGCTTGGTGCCGAAACTATCAACTTCATAAAAAGCTACACTCGTCCTGGGTAGAGACTGTTTGGGACCGTTACCGATATTCTGGGAATAAAAGTGGATTGCAGAACATCACCCCCCCCCACGTGACACTGAAAAAGGTGGCGTAGTTGGAAGAGACAATCAGGCAGGATGTTCATAAAAGGTTCGGGTTTTTTAGACATCAATGAGGAGTATGAAAATTGGAGAGACAAGATGGAGGTCATTGGGTGGGCAAGATATCCAAGACTGTCTGAACAAGAGATTTGCTTCATTTCCAGCTTGGGTGTGTTTAATGCCAAGTGCGGATAAATCTTTTAACTGTACATGGCTAAATATTTTCAAGACGACATAATTAAATCAACAGAATGTCGGTCAAACACTGTGCCGACACTGTTCCTACACGATAGTTCACCCACACATTATGAATGCCACGACTTATACGAGTCAACAGCGTTCACTAACAATTTCATAATCAACCCGATATCCGTCTCCTCCGCGCATTGCTGTGCCGAGGTCACTTCGCAAACCGGTGCCGAACGTCATAATTACACCTTTATGGGCTGTCTGAACATCATTAGCAAAGAATGACGAACAGTAAACTGGCGACCCCTTGCTCTACATCTATATGAGAAGTAAAGTTTGCAGAGACAGTTTATTCCATCCAGTAAATACAACAAGAGACACGGGTGGGTTGTGTGCATATGGGTGGATACACCGACGCAACATAAACTGCAACAATGAGCAATAAACTAGCCACTATTTCTTTTCATCACCTGGTACTTGACAAACAAACGGTGTCGTCTCCTTTCGTCTTTTTTTTTTTTACAAGTCCGTTTTTATAAGGGGCTAGATTATCAACGCGGCGGCGCCCATCGCGTTTCTTTCTTTCTTTCCTTCTCTCTAAAGAGACCCTGACGGGAAGTTAACACATCATCGCATCACCGACTCGGTCCCCGTCACCTCGGGATCCAGCGAGGATTCCTGGCTCCTTAGCCATCATTCCGCCCCGGCAAGCAATCGACCCCTGTCCGCTCAAAGTCAAGACACACCGTGCTTAACCTTGGCTCAGCCAAATACAATATAAATCACCGGGTACCCATGATCAAATTCCGGAGAAGAAAAGACTACAGCAGAGACAGAAAAAAAGCGCGAGCGTGCTGATTTCTACACCTATTATGTCAAGCTGGTTAAGCCAAATATTGACGAGTCGAACCGCTGTCCGATGCGTTTTATGGCACTTGGGAAGCGGCTACTGTGATATAAACAGACGCGTGTCGCCAGTCGTGGTAACCATGCATGAACGCTACATGGAGACCAGCACTCGGTGTCTTTAGAATAGAAACACACAGCCTCAAAATCTCAAATGCGATTTTAAAAAATGCTGTTTTTGCTACACCTATATAAATGAAATCTGAAATTCACTCTCTTGAGCTCGTTTGATGAGTTACTTTAATCTATTATTAAGAATGATAAGAGACACGCAGATCGACCACACCACCCAATTACCGAACAGGTAGTGTGGAGCTGCTCCCGGAAGCATAGATACAAGGGCGTGGCCGGAACATTCTTTCTTCGACTCAATTTCTCCCCAAGTGCCGTCGACTACTTTTAAAGACTCTCTCCAAGCCTAGAAAAAACTTTCAAAATCGTAACCAATTTCGATAACTACAGCTGCACTTGTATCATCTAACATCTAACATGGTGATTTGTCATGAAGTTGTAATTGGGTTACTGAAATCTTGTGAACATCGAATATTTTGTGTGAGACAACCAACGGGTTCATAAAATATCAGAGAAGACTGAATAAAAAAACGTCGCTCACACTGACATCATTTTTTCCCAGAAGTATAAGTCATTGAAGTGAAATGTACTCAAGAGTCATAGTCATCTCGCCACAATGGAAGGAGTTTGGAAATAATTGTGGTTTTGGCTCCAGCTTCAATTGGAGACGTTCATTATTGTTTACACAACAACAAAAAATGTCCACGAAGTTCAAAGAATTGTAGTCAGCACTGGCTATGGATATAAACAGCGTCGAGGAATGGTTGATCAATTTTTAAAGAGATATTAAAGGTGCTATGCCGTCGTGTTTTTGTTGTTGTTGTGGTTACTTTCCGTTGCATGGAATTCTTACCTTTGACCCAATTTTCTTCAATTAAGCAAAAGCTGGGAAGGGCACTGGCGCACATCCATTTATTGGTTAAGCGTGAGTGATTGCTTGCATGGGTTAATATTTGTGTCTATTTTTAGAGTATGCCCAAGAGGGATTCATTCATTAACTTTTTCAATTATTTTTCATACAGCATTGAGATGTAACCTTTAAATTGAAAAAAAAACAACCCGTTGAGTTGATATAAATGGCCTTTTAAATCGTTCGTGGCTAGGAAGCGGTGATTCACGTGCGCCGATGAATTGCAGAATTTCCGTCAAACCCCGTCACAATGTTCCACTACATTGTGTCTGAAATTTCCTCAATAGTTTGACAGAGAAGTGTATTCCATCACAAATAGACTGACATGGTGTTCTGATTGATGACGGTCTTCAGACCGAGCTTGTGAGGTTTATTTTAGTGGCTGTCCACCGGCGGTAAAGCATACGTGTCTGTATCTACCTGCGTCTCTTTGCTGCTCCGCTGAAGGGAAATATTCACACCAGTTGATTAACGAGCAAAAGGCTCTATTCAGTTCAAATCAGATTTGTTTAAGAGACGCCATAATTAAAAGAAAACAGACACGACCAGAGACCCCGATGAGCGGCGAGTTTCACGGCGCGGGGTCTCTTTGCCAAGAGGAGACGGTCGGTCGTGACACGAGGCTTGTCGCTCGCAGATCAAGAAACGTTAGACACTTTAATCTAGCTCGCGAGAAATTGTTTTGATTATTATAAATTTCAGGTGACATTGAAAATAAACAAGGCGGGTTCCTCGAAAAGGGGCACTGATTCAATTGCATTGTTAAATTGTTTTAATCCTTGAATTTAATAACTGACCCGCAGGGGGGTGGATGGCAAGAAGTTGTCCATGTGAAGCTCGCTTGAGCGATTATTTGAGTCAATTTGGAGGGTGGTTGGCGAGCGTCCTTCCCCCGTCTTGACGCCAGTGTCCGGTCTGCTTGACTCAACGGGGTTAACTCAGCTGTGCTCCCCCGCGCTCCCCCACGAAAAGACTTACAGGTTCGGCGAAGACATTTACAAGTCGTTACTAATGTTTTCTAGCTACGAGACGCGAAGAGAACAGCCGGAGGGACTTGGGAATGATATAAAGACTGTTGCTTGTTCATCAGCCCGTCACGTATACATCTTCTCTGTGTCGCAAATGAAATTTACCGCACGAAGGAGTCTTCCGGGGTTTTAAGTTTCTAAATCGAATTTCGATTCATGTTATTTTGGAATTCTCATCGGAATCGTGTTACTCGTAGTTCTTTTCCATGTTGAGGAAAGAGCGCTGGTATCATGGGGGGGGGGGAGACGATGGGCGGCGGTGGTGGTGGGTATAGGTATGGGTGAGTGAAATTGTCGTAAAACTGGACGTGTACAAAGGGTAGGCTTGAAACTTACACATTTTTGTAAAAATAAAAAACTGTAATCTTCAGATTCCCCATACTCGAAGGCCGATAAATGCTTCACGCGAATACAAACCAAAATAGGACGTCATCTCATCGCAGCGACTGAGTCGAGTACTAACTTATCA
The DNA here is from genome assembly GCA_010994315.2 of Pisaster ochraceus. NCBI lineage: Eukaryota > Metazoa > Echinodermata > Asteroidea > Forcipulatida > Asteriidae > Pisaster > Pisaster ochraceus. Next base: position 21,226,881 of record CM021526.1, on the reverse strand, counting down.
CGTGTTCAACTTTTACCGAACATTTCGCGCGAAGCTCAATAATGTGACGTCTCGACTGACCTCGCACGCTGATGTGAAGTAGGCCTATATGCAAACTTTCGTCAATCCGGTGAATATTCTCCGAATAAAAAAAATTAAAAAAAAGTGTTGACTGTCGTTGACACGCAACATTTGTATGTTTGTGTTTTCTTTACTACAATGCGGTAAATATCAGGTTGGTTTTGCAGCATGGCCGACCTAACGAGATCACGCAACTACTGGGTGAGTAGCTACCCTTCTTAATAGACTATTGCACTTGCTTGCTCAATGTACCAGTCAGCCAGTAAGGGGAAAAACATAAACTTCCCTGTAATTGCAGTAACAATCTAATGGAGTGTACTCAAAGGGCAATCTAATGCACTCACGGTATGATGGGATGCACCCGTTTTCTAGAAAATACACGATCGGATGCTTTAATCGAAATTAATACACCTTGTTGTGGATTGGTAGAAGAGGTGACTCTCGTCCCGGACCACCACGTCCATGCCACACTACCACCAACACCAACAACTATCATCACTACGTTTACCATTACCAATCCATCCTGAACGCGGGTTTGACTTAAGAAAGAAGCCAGAAAGGATCGCCCGAACCGTAGGTTGTAAACAAATGGATCTGATATTGGGTGGGCGAAGGGGGGGGGGTGCAAAGAAAGTACATTAATGCTCAAGCGACTTCACCAAACAGTGCCCTATTAAACGTAGCCTATTCGAAGATGGTCGCCGCGGGCAAATTGGGGTTCTTAGGCTGCGTCCGAATTAAGCGACTTCGGCTACGGCTATGGGCGTTGGCTGCAACGACAGCGTTGAAATAATACAGGACTCTATAGTGTTACAGTCATAGCCGCTGCAAAAGTCACTAATCCGGAACCCTTTACAAACAAAAATCCTAAAAATCCACTCTGATAGAAAAAACAAACCAAACAAACAAACTAAAAGGCTTCATCATCCACAAAAGTGCAATATCATCTGACCTTTATTAAAACCCGATTAATAGCGAATTCTAGCTACAAATAAACCCGCCGAATAGGAAATACGTCACGTCTCTTTCCTCTCCCATAATACACAACAACTTGATGCCGTGTTAGGTACACCGCGCTTAATAATCGTAGGAATTACGGGAGCCGAAAACGCACCGTGCCGACTTCGCCGTATTATAAAGACGAGTGGGCGGAACGGAGAAATTGTCCCAACCTCGCCTACGGGCAAAAGTCACGTCCAGATAAACCAGGCATTAGATTGGTGTCCGTGGATACTTTGAGTTCTATAGCAAAATGTTCTCCATTAAAATTAAGGAACACACTTAATAAGTAGCCTAAGTCGAAAGGAGGGAAAAACAGTATTTGGAAGCCTGCAAACGGTCGCTTTCCTTCGGCGGTAATTTCCCCCATAATCGTACAATTAAAAAATATATATATGATGCATGTTTTGTTATCCCTCTAGTCTCTCTCTCTCTCTCTCTTTCTTATGGAGATTAATTTTGACTGAGAATAATATACTTAAAATTACAGAGAAAACAAGGCGAAGAATTTAAAACCCACGCATAACGCGAAATGTCTGTACAAACGAGCTCGAAAAAAAAACGGCCAGCTCATTTCAGTCGAAACTTTGACCGAGTGATTGTGTGATGATGGATAATTATCTTTACTCAATGAGGCAAGTGATGGTACTACAAGAACCAGTTCACTACAGTGCTGCTCCAGAAAGCAAACCCACGCCCCCTACTCTCACAGTATAGCCCACTCGGCCCATTTACCCTTCTTTTGATTCGGTGTAATGCGATTTCCCCCCACACGAAAACAACAAAAATATATCTGAAAATGGGGGTGCAAAGTCGAAGTCATTACTACTTTTTCCCAAGTCCATTAAGTCGTGATTTATCGAGAGAGGTCCGGCATTTTCAGGGAACGGTCGCGCGTGTCAGTTTTCCCCAGAGGGTTTGGGAAAACTTCCTATAGCGATGCGGCCAGGTGGGGGGATGGGGGCGCCTCCTCACAACAGGTGCAATGAGAGAGGGCCACGGGGGAAAAAAAGGCAGGACGCAACACTGGTAATGATGGGGGACATTATATCGCGTAACCTCGAGAAAACAACTGGGACTCCCCGACCCACCTGGTTGTATATCATAACAGAACACTGAGACTAAATCGGCCCCAAGAGGCAAATTTCAGACACTTTTTCAAATTATATTTCTGGGGTCCACAAGAGAGATAGTGGTGCACTTTTTACAGAGTTGAATGGAGGGGGTAATAAATTCTTGTGCTATCCTTCCAGAACCGCGTTACTAAATCAAGTCTCGTATAGGGAAGCTATCCTCCAGCCAGTGCTGGGCCCACCTTTCTATGTACAGTACGGTATTCGGAGTTTCTGGTTCGACAGCAAGAAAGGCTTAAGTCTTAACTCAATTGCTTATCAAACAATTCAACGTCATCCACTTGTTTTCTTCAGAAGGTTTAACAATAATCAATAAATATAAATGGAGTTTTTTTATTTAAAAAACACGAAGCACATGGAACACATTGCGTTTACGAGTTCCCAAAAGGATCAACTCTTCGTGAAAAGACCCCCCCCACCCCACCTCACCTCCCCACCCCACCCCACCTCCCCACCACCCCAAGACGTTTTGCATCATTTTTATGGTTCCCTGCACACATCGAAGATAACTATAGAGTCGGACAATTTCCAACCACCAGCCTTCATTTTGGGCTTGCGTGGCTCCAAGCAAAATGGCTGTACCGTGAGATTCAAAAGGCCGTCGGGTCTCTTGTTTTAGCTATGCCGACTGACTTAAACGCAAAAACACAAAACAGATTTACGCCGACCCCCTCAGAATCTCTTGCCTGAAGAGGAAAACCAGCCAAGCCTTTGACTCTGATGGGTTATAAATACCGCCAAGAAAAAGTACCTTCTAACTTTTGGACAGCTCCAAGCGGATTTATGCTCTCTTTTTTTGAAATGTCAAATTATTGACTGAATAATCGTCGGGAGAATTCGCTCCTGGGAAAAAAAATACGAAGACAGAAAAAAAAGTGCAGCAACAGGAGAGGAAAACTGGCACGCACAAATGAGCAATAAAGGTGAGGGAGGCAAACACAAACCACTGGCTCCCCCAAGTCTGCCAGGCAGATTTATAATGACATTTAGATTTTAGGCTCGCGTGCTGACCAAAGAAATAAAATCGGCGATGTTGTTTCATCTTGCACCCGCTGCTAGCCCCGGTGTTTACACGGTAAGTAACTATGATTATCACAACTGGTCCAAGAATACGTGGGAGGGTTGGGGTTGGGGGTTGGGGGTTTGGGGTGGGGGGGGGTGGGGGTGACGGGTGTATCCCTAACGTTATAACCACACCACTCAATCACTTAATACGAGTTGCTCCCATAGCGTTTGCACTGATTGAAATAGTGTACCTGATTGCGTCACATGAGCAGGTGATTATTTGTGCGTTCGTTACGGTTGAAAACGGAAAATAATTGAAATATGGAAAGAGCAACACTAATGGGTGGTGGTACTGACTGAACACAATATGGCTGGGATTTAATTTGTCTAATTAATAAATGAATACACGTCATATGTGGAGAATCGCAAAGCACTGCTTCGGGCGAGGGTTCACGGCCGGAGAACTCTTTGAGAGGCCGTGGGACTGGGATGAGGAAAAGCGAAGAGGTAGGGATGATGTCTGGTTGCGGTTTAGACGGTAATAGGGATCGGAATAGTAGCAAGAAAATTGAATATAAATTAAAGATAGAGGAAATGAAGAGCAAGGTAGAAAAGAAGAGCTAACAAGATGATGGCTTCAAGTGGTATTTACAAAAATGAAAGGCATATTGCAACATCTCTTCCCCTTTCATATTTGAAGTATGAAGGAAAGTTTTGATTACAAAATAACGAAAAGAAACATGAAATGTTAAGGGAAGGAGAATATATTAAGGAGGATGGGAAAGATGGTGGATGACGAATGAAGATGCATGGGGGAAAAAAAGGTTAAGATGGATGAAGGAAGGAGACGGGGATTGTGATAAACCTAGTAAAGGATACATGGGTGGGTGGA
>CM021526.1:21210179-21222597 GCA_010994315.2 Pisaster ochraceus | reverse complement strand
TAGAAAGCGGATAACGGAGAAGAGGATACATGGAGAACGGGTGAAGATAGAGGACGTAAATGGGGATGGGTGGAGGAGATTGGAAAAGGGTTGGAATGGATGAAGGAAGGGGAAGAGGATGAGCGATCCATACCCGGATAACGAGTAAAGATGGACGAAGGAGAAAAGGATGCAAGGGGTGAAGGGGTGGAGGATGGGTGGGGAAAGGTGTGGATGAGTAAAGGAAGCAGATGATTGGTGTAGAAAATAAAGGACGAACGATGAAGTGGTTAAAGATGCGCGGAGAAGGGGTTGGAGCGATGGATGGATGGTGGTGCTGTAAGAGGAACGGGATTGATGGAAAGGATGGTGGGGAGGGGGTGGCTTGGCAAGGAGGGAAAGGTAAGGAAGAAGAGATGTAAAAGAGAACCAAGACCACTGGAATCGGGATCACGATTAATACATAAGTAAACGTTATTTTTCTTAAGGGCCTTTGGACGTTGGACCTCTTGCTTTTAAAGGGTTCTGGATGTATTATTCTTATTATGTTTTTCAAATTGATTTACTGCTCTTTAGTATGTTACATTATATTTTTAGCCCATTCATAGTCTAAACAATAATAATAACATGCATTTATTGCATCAAAGCGACTAACACTATTTCTAGCCCTGTTCATTGGGCCTTCAGCATTCCTGATCGATCTCAACTCAATCGAAGTATGTAGCAACGGCACCCAAATCGGCACACAGGCTGCTAATCATTCACATCAACAATCTTTACCCTTGTAGTTGACCCTTTTTTTACTCCTGGGTGATGAGAAGAAATTATAGTTAAATGTCTTACTCTTGAACACAAGTGTCACGACTGGGATTCGGACCCACCCATCCATCAGAACTCAAGTTCGATGCTTGACCACTCGACCACGATACGCTAAACAACTGTTCTGTTCAATACAATACGGCAGTAAGATATCCCAGGTATACATCAACCAGTGTCAGAATGTACATCGACAACAGAAGTCATTCTAATAAACTCAAATACAACCGGAGTTCACGTTAAGGAAATATTACCAGAGCCAAAACTTTGCGTGTTAAGACTCGTCAGGTCAGCAAGACTCGGGGAAAATTTACAGACAGGAGAACAGGAGTGGCAACAACCTAAATAAATTCTTTAAAAACATTCAAAGTTTAAGTACAAAAAAAAATTTGGGGCATGTTTATTGCTTCTTTGGTGTATAAAGAACCAATACCCTGTAGAATACATGAATCGAAATGATCGTAAGACAATAAAGAATAATATAATTGGCATTAACATGAACACGGACTCTCAAACTGTTTGATCGCAGGACCCAAATGTCACAATAGTCACACTTTGCTGTCCTCATCAATCCCTTCTCGGAAACACAATGTTAAACAACATTTTGTAAAACTCCATTTTCTGTATCTCTATTAATAACACAGTAAAAAAACACCTCCTGGTGGAGGGGGGTTAACCCAAGTGTAACCACCCCTTCCCTAACTACGATCCAGACGTGAATATTATTCTGCCTTTATTGCAAGATTTCTCAATAAATCCATATTTGAATTTACGTTGATACTGTACTGAGGAGATCTTCAAAGTGGAAGGGGCACAACAAATACATTTTAGGGGCTCTACAAAGACCAAATTTGTTGGTATTCAATAATAAGATAATACAAATTGATTCTCAAACGTTATTACATCACACAACACCTTCAATGGAATACTTTCGTGATAACTGGTACAAAAATACAAACTGCATATTGTTTGTTTCTTATAATATACTATGTCGATATAAATACACACACACAAAAGCTATGGAAAGTTGTACACATTTAAACTACAGAATGGATAACACATTTGATATCTTTCTTATAACACACATTGAAATTAATATACGATACTATATATCTGAACTACTTTGGCCCAGTCATGTACAGTACTTCATTTCCGTATACCAAAATATGAACAGTACATAAAATTATTACCAATATAGCTTTCACCTATGTGTACAAATTAACGCTGTAAATGACCCTTGATACCAACATGTTCAAAAGAGGACACAAACTTGTTAAGCAGATATAAGGTATACTCGATAACAGCAAACGGTTGCTACTCTAAAATACCATCCGCTGCATATTGCTTGTGACTTAGATCCCTACTGCTATTTGCATAGCCAAAACATTTTAAGCAAACGTACATGCTATAAAACCAACAAGTGTCTCTGCTTGGTGACGAGAGTTTATACTTCAGCAGCAATTGTGTTGGGAAAAAAAAGGGGAATCCATTATTGCGTTCCTGGTGCGTAAAGAACCATAATGCTCAACTGCAAATGAACGACTTGTGTCAGAAGGTCAGAGGACTGAATGACAAGGGAGAATTTCTCCGAACTTTGAATTGACCCCTTGCGCAACGCGCAGCGCACTTGACGCGCCTATCCTGTGGGCCATTCTGGGAGTACAAAATTGTACACAAAGGAATTGGCTCCCAAAATGGTGGAAATGGTAGACGCGCACTGCGCGGAGGAGCCACTACGTTTGTGCTTTTTCAATTCAAGAGGGAATGTTTTTAAATCTGTATAAGATTGGTATGCTTAAGCTATCTCTTCATGATATATACAATAGTTGCTGGTTGCAAATGAATAGTACAATGTATTCTAAACTTACAATAGACATGTCACCAGCAGTGCTCAGTTAAATCTAAACGAACCAGTAACTCACGTTTTCACCAGAAATGAAAAAAAATGCACCAGCTCAAATTTTGACACGACATCTGTATGTATGCTAATAATTATTTCACATGCCTGCAAAAGAGTCATGTAGTCATAATGCTTTTTTGTATTTTCGTTAGTAACATTGTCATAATAGTGTATGAATTCTAATTAAAGGTACAAAAATAAAATATATGTAGAGTTCCCAGTGATAATGTGAGATGTTTCATGATAACAAATTGAGTAACCTTAAAAAAATGTAAAAAATAATGCAACAATACTGATATATGATGTACCTTTTTCAACAATATATACAACATATTAATTGTAACTAAGTCATTATATTATAAATATAAATATAATCTGGGTTCCACCTCTTTCAGACAAAAAAGTATAAAAAAATAAATGATTAAATAAATTGAATTCCAAAGTTGATAGCTGGCATCCTTGGGCCTTTCCAACAAAACAAACAAATATTCCGAGTATCATTTGTTTTTCTTATAACAATTTTAAATATTTAACCGCTGTGGCATACTCGGTTTGACACAGTAAGGGGTTTACATTGTAAAGCTGATTTGTCAGTCAAAACAACACTAAATATACACGCATACCTCATGAATGAAAATGTTGCTTCCCGAATACTTAAGTGTTTAGTATTACACCAGTGAAATGCTTATCACGACAAGCATCTCTTGAATGCGGTGCCGATGGGGAGGAATCGTCGCCTCAACGCTGAAGGCCACATATTTTCCTAGCTAGCCGCAGATTAATTTGGAAATTTATGCAAGGAGCCCGGAGTGATGAGATTTTTTTTGTGTTTTTTTTTTCAAGTGAAGAGTCAATCTATTATCGCTGATTGATTGGACGGAGAAGCTAAAACAATATTTGATTTATGTTTGTTTAACAAGTGAGGGTATTCTAATAGTGAATCTTACATGACTTTTGGTTTTTGGTTTTAATTGTACTTTAATTTGCCCCCACCCATTTAAAGTACAGGGTGCTCTTGCTATCCATGCAGCATATCAATAACAAAACAACTCAATCTAATCTGGACTTGTATTACAGCGTTGTTTTTTTTCTTCAAAAACTGAAGTAAAAATGAGTCGCTTTAGCGTTCAACTGATAAATCTTAGGGCCAGGAAGGAAGGTAAAGGGAAGGGGGGTGTCTGGTGAAATAGGGGTGGTAAAGGGATAAGCTTCTATGAAAGTCATCAAGAACCGTTGTTGCTGTTGTTGATGGTTTTTTTATTTTATAAATGTCCCCTGATCAAAGAAGACTACTCCGCCTTGAGACTATGGAAAATAACATTAACCCCACCCTACTTTTTAAAGCTAACTTTTAAACCAATTTGACTTCTATAGTTTTAAGAACAAAACCCTGGAGATCTTCATGAGGTTAAAAGAGGAGGGGGGTGGCTGACCCAATGCCATGCATAACTATAGGTACTTCAATAATGTATTGGAGCATGATTAATGCAAACTGAAAACATGAAAACCCGCTTTCATACAGCGCATAACTTGTACTAAACGATTTGACCAGCTACCATCACAAAATCTGGATTTCTCATAATCTTCACGCATTACCTTAAAAAAAAAAAACATCTGACTCCGAACCACAATTTTAGATCACGTTTTGATTAGTTTGCAAGGAGGAGCTGCAGCCAGTGAGTTAAGACTGTAGTCATCCTACAGCCGCCCAGTGAAACCCAAACCGTTTGACCACACATTCACTGATCCCCGTACCATACCCCACATCTGAATAACCACTCTGGCAAGCCAACCACTGTCTCCCAATGGTGCCAGGATTGTTGTGCAAGTGGGTGGTAATAATAAGGGTTTTAAGAGATGGTGAACGATAGAGGATGACAGTTCACTATCCGGCTACTCACACCGCCGGTGGTTGCTGAATCAGTTTGCTACACTGGGAAGTCTGCCATAAATTCGGCTCCAAAAATAGAGTTTGAAACATAAAAGGCAAGTTCATTTGTGCGAAGTGGTTGAGAGGGAGGGTATGTTTTCGAGATGGAGTCCCAGGAAGGAACAATTCCATCAGGGCATGATGCAGTTAAAGGCATTCTTACAATCCTACATCATCAAGCATTTGTCTTAAGAAGTTTAGTGACTAGATTTGAATTTGTAACCCTTTGTAGTGTCACCAAACGAGTGTTCGCCAATAGCAATGATCTGCAAGTAAATTGCACAGCCTTACTAAAGCAGCAAGTTTTACTATCCAAAAGGGAGCTGTGAGCTCATTGGCATACACCACATTTCTGTGACTTGTGACCTGTGTTTGTAAGGGTGGAACTTTCCAAATTGCACCCCATGGTTTTTCCCTCATTTGATATTGAGATTTACATTGTCATTGCATGGGTGAGATTGTACGAAAATGAACAATCTTGACAGTGGGCCTAATATCTTCATGGTCTGGAAATGAAGCTCCCAAGGAAGTAGGGTATTATGCGAAGGTTTAAAGACTCCTTACTCCACCACTAATAGAAATCCTGGCCTAGAGGTTCGATCACAACAAGAGCCGAGTCTTCTACCGATGTGATGGCAAGTTCAACCTCTTTCAAGAAAGTGTGAAGGTGAAGGGAGGTCAATGATCAATTCTTACATCAGGGGGAAAAAAACAGCAGATAAATCACTGATAAGTTCACAAATCATAAAAGTGAGCGCTTAGGCTTAATTCCAACAAAATTGTCTCTCTACCATGACGACTGGGAAAGCACATACGTACATCTGTTTTGAGGTTCACGTACAAAAATGTGCTCCCAAAGAAAAATATTGCAACACACAGCTCTCACCATCCTCTCTAAAAGACCCCAACATTTCAAGGAACCGAAAACAAACAAATCTGACAGATTTAAAGCAGTTTGTACTCAAACAGCTTTAACGGTCCGCTGCTACATATTCCCCTGTCGGACATGACACCAGGATTTCCCAACAGCAAATCCTCCCAGGGCCTATTTTAAGAAGTAAAAACACAAACGGAGCCATTGGCCGTCGTCGCCTTGAGTAAGCCTGTCTACATACCAAGACGCTAGCCCCACTGATATCAAGCCCCCTAGAAGCACGAAATAAAGTACAGCCTGGCCTCTCCAGTAATAATCACAATCTTCAGAAACATTTGTAGGACTTAAATTATGTTGGAATGGCAAAGTGCCAAGTCAATGGAAAAAAACACAAAATATGTGTTAGGAATTTCTGAGATTTCTGATGATGGTAAAAAAAAACATTTAAAAAAATAGTGAATGGAGGAGTCATTAGCTCCACCTCTTTTTTTGACCCGGAATTTTTGTCGGTGAAGTTTGATGGAGTCATATTCAGAAATGCTCAGGGAATGTAATATATTTGTTAGTTGCAACAAAACACTCTGTCTTGAAGATATGTGTAGAATGGTTATAAGTCGAACAACATTTTGAAAAAGCACACAAATCTTGACCACAGAAAGTGGGGGAAAGGAGAAAGAGGTATTCAAACAGAAACAAGAGTAATGTTGCGTTTGAGCCGAGACGGATAACAGGTAGTGAGAAAGAAAGAGGCGGGTAAGGAGTTCCAATTTTCAAAACTTGGAAACTGATCAAAACAGAGAAGAAACATTTTTCAAGAACAATTTCTGGTACAGCTGCATTTTACTTGTAACTTAAGGTTGTTCAATGGAAATTATTATTACTGATCAATAGAACAGCCTCAACAATATTGTCACAGATGTTTTCCCTAAGAAGAGAACTTACTACAGCATTTAACTTACAATGAAGCATGGACTTATGAGAAACAGCCAAACGAAAAAAAAAGAGAGAAATATGAAATTAGACTAACACTCAATTGCCTGTGAGCTGTCCAATAATTAAGTTCATTTTTGTATGCTTACTGGCAGTAATTCACTTTCTCTCTTTTTTTGGCCCAAAAAGGCCATCTTTTTGCACAAATTTATGACAAGTGTCTCACAGCTGTTTAAGGGACAGGCAAGAGGAATACGAAGAAAATATATTGACTAAATCACGTGATATGGAACAGAGGAGAGCCTTTATAGCTTCAGATGGCCTGGGGGTACCTTGATCATTGCCAGGGTCATGCGGCCCGACATTTTATGATGGTTTGTCACGAACATCTTTGCCCAAAACTGTCAACTTTTCATATTAATGTTTCCTTTGAGGTACGATCCAGTGGGGGGGTTTGGCAGAGGGGACACTTGCATTTGAATGATCCCACAAGTGATGTGGCCAAGGAGAGTCTGTGACATTGGTGTCTACGAGCCAGAGTACAGTTTTTCCCAAAATATCCACAAACCACCGGAGTTAAAATTCGCTTAGTTTAAATTTGCTTGAACATTTGATATATTTAACTTTTCATACCGTCTTCTTCACACACACAGAAAGGGAGAAATATTTCAATTGATGAACAAATGCCAATATGCAGTGGGAAATACAGCGTCCATCCACGCAAATTTACATTTCCCAACTTTTTGACTAAAAGCACGGATTAAATTTCTGTAAACCAAATAAAATTGAAAATTTGTCAGAAAAAGCACCTGATCAAATAAGGCTGCTCATCAGATAATATTGTTATAAAATCCACCATTGTTGCTTTGCAATAACTGACAGGGAACCAGCCACAAGCTATGTATGAAAACTAGTTTATTTCAGCTCGTTGCCTCTGCTAAGCAAATGGAACTGTTCTGCACTTAGCACAGTTTTGTTTACTAAGCAAATATCTGTTACTAGGCATTATTATTTAAGGTTGCCCAATACAAAAGACTTGTGGATGGATCAAAATGCATCAAATGCTTTTTCAGATATTTAATATTTTTTTAAACACCAATAAAACAACTAAAACAGTGGTTTATTTCAAGTGTGCGCAAAAGCATGTCACGGGGAGGTCAAATGAAAGTCACGCCCCTCGTAAAAAAACAACCTAAATAGCTCAAAATTATCAAATTATTACTCAAAACAAACCGCTTAATATGCTACATCTAGACGAAGCCATTACCGTAATAGGTCTACAATCCCCTTATTGACTGACACTTGGCAGTCCAGTTGTCTGCAACTGCAGCCCCTTCGACAGGTTATAAACTTGAAGGTCCATGAAATGTGGAGGTTTAGACATAGGGACAGGTGGCTTTCCCACAAATGGTCAGCATCAAACACCGTGGTAATAAACCATCCATGAGTGATCATAGCAAATATTGATGGAAAGGACCCCAAAAATGAAATAAATAAGTGGCCGACTCCCACATGGGGAAGTTGGAGGTGCGATTTCACAATCCTGATGGTTTTTTGTGTTTTTTTTTTGTTTTTTTTTTGGGGGGGGGTTTAATAAGCATTGGAAATACTCTTCAGACAATGTAATGTGGTGCTTAAGATTGCTTCACAAGTTTCACATAATACAAAAAGTTCACCCTGTATACAGGTGAAAAAGTGTGTTATTTATGCCTTAGACAAGACTAAAGTTGACTGGATAAATATAGAAAAGTACAGAACAATTTATTGATTTGTAAGCCAGCGCAAGTCGACGACTGTTTCATGAGCAATGATGAAGGTGTTCGTTCAACAGTGACACATCGAACTTCCATTCAATTTTATATTCAGGCATTTTCATGATGTTTTTTGTAACATCTTATAGCTGTTGCAAAGTCATCTAAACTATAAATTGCCACGATATATTTGTTATTATATTTATTTATTTTGGGGAAGAGTTTTTATTAATCCGGATTTTGAAATACATAATTGAGATTTTCCATCCATTATTCAGCCTTTATGACTATTGTGACCATTTTATCTGCAATATATGCCTCTAACTAGTTTCAGCCTATTACAAAAGAGCACTAGAGCAGCGTTTCCTTGGAAAAATGTCACTACTTCTGACAAAATAGATCACTGCAAACGGCTTATTGCTACTGAATGGAGGACAGCTGTAGCATTATATATTGAACATATCATCACCCAAGTGATCAAAGCTTTTGATATGTATTTGAAGATATCTCTACATTTAGTTATAAACCTTGAATACTTGTAGAGCTATTAAACATGAATTGAGAAAAACCCTATAAAGACTATTAAAACTGTTAGATGTAGACATGGGGAAGAATTTTCGAAAAGCGACAACCACTAATGACTTTCTTGTAAGTGGTGAAACCAGCCTTGAAGTTTCTCCAGAAACTTTCCGCTGCCTGCCTTGTTTTTAACACATGAAACAATAAAGACAGACCTCACCACTGGTTTTGCGAGTAACTCCTTTCACAGGCCTTGATTTTCATCTCATAGGGTTAAAGCCACTTTCTTGAGAATATGGCACTTCCACTTTTGTTGAGTTGTGATTTACAGGCCTATCTGAGATATCAGCTTCATAGACACACAGACTTCACTCTATTAATGTGTGTTTCTTTTCTTACTCTTTATGCTATGCACAGGCCTGAAACTTCATGGAGCCAACAGAGGGCAACTACCTTCGTTGCCCCTGGTCATGGACATGGTGCCCATTGGTGACCCCTTGAAATGCTCCAATAAAACATTTACAATTTTCTCACAGAAATACCCTTCACCAAATGCCTTGGTGCCCTTGCCATTTCAAAAACAAAGCATCAGGCCTGCATGCAGAACTTCAAAGCTGAAATAGTTAGATGTTGAATCTCTCTTCGGTTCAGTGCAATGTGAACTCAAAGAAGGCCTTAAAAACAAGACTTAAAAAAGTGCATCTTCTTCCACTCCGTGTCGTGCGTCCCTGCTATACATTTCCTTCAATCGTACAAAACTTCCCCCCCAATAAAAGTTACTGTTGTTGTTCTTACATTTAAAGCACCATTCAGAATGACCCTCTTGCATCATGACATCACTCTACTGTAAACATCCTCGTATAAAAATATTGTTTCCTATTGACTTTCATATGTACAAAGATCACAAATACATTTTTCAGACACCTCAAAAACACCTCAATACTCCCGCGCATTTTCTTCCCACTGGTCATCGTCATTTCCTCCAAGAATTGTTTTTTCTCAAAGAAAACCAAAAAAAAACTTCCGGGCCAAGTCTCCTTGTATAAAACTAAATGACGTCACCACAGATTTTATTTTCAGAGTTGTCTAGAAGATACATGTATACCATGTAGATTCTGGCAGGTATATCCCGTAGATCCCCTAGCAGTGTCTAAAAGACAATTCTGCCTGCCATTTAGGGGAGGGGGGGGCAAAATAACACATGACGTAAGACGTGTTATTTCAAAGTGCTCCAAAGTCTGATTTAGACCCCTACATGAAGCTTTTTTTTCTTGAATTCCTTCTTTAAAGAGATTGAGTTGCTGAACTTTGACTAAAGCCATCATTTCAATGGCCCAATAGAGAGTTACTCCATTGAACCTTTATCACCAGGTTTGATATAGTACTGTCTAATAATACACAGGTGTACGCAATCTCAGAATGAAGTTTGCGTCAAAACAGTCTAGTGCCTTAACAGCTGTGAATCTTTCATAGTAGATACTTGGATGGCAGCTTGGCAACTCACAGATATCTGAATACAATACTGCACGGGTCTTCCAAACACAGTGTGTATATATTACGCTTTGTCTGGTTGTTAATGCTGTTTGTTATCTCCAACAATTTATTCTAACAAGATTTGAAGTGTTTTATAAACAGTGCAATTGGAAGGACATGCACAGTGCAATTAGTTGAGTACAGTTTGACGAGTACAAGTATCATTAATACAGTACTTTAAGGTGAACTGAAGGTAGGTGTTACAATTTTATGAGTTGGAGTTGGAGTTGGAGTTGGACTATAGAATACAACTACTAAGGTACGAGTAGCCAATCCTACAATATTACTAAACAGAGTTCACAGTAACTCAAGTTGGGTCATAGGGTTGGGACAGGCCCAACAACTGTTGGGGGCAGGCCCAACAACTGTTGGGACAGGCCCAAGTACAGTTGAGAAAGGCCTAACTACAGATGGGACAGGCTCAACTACAGTTGGGACACTCATCAAGTTGGAGTGTAACAGGTACCCTATGATAACCAATGTTTAATCTACATCGCTCTTTTTTTCTAAACACTTCCTAAGCATACTTCAACCTTTATTTCTCCTCAGTCTCACCTGTGGAAACTGTCCAAACTTGTCCAGGCACTTATTTGACTTTACCTCAACTTGGACTGAATGCTCTCAGTGACGGCTGGATGGGATCAGCTCTTGTTACTCGAGCTTGCCTTCGCTGCTAATTTTGCTTTCTATAAATACACAAAGCGACAACGAAATTTAATTGAAACTGTGTTAATACATGTTAGGGATTTAAAACATTCAAATCCTTAGTTGATGAATTAGTATGAATTTAATTACAAAGGGAAATAAAAGCTCCTCTCACCAAACCGCCAGCTTTCTTGGTACTCTTCTTAATGATGACTGAGCTTCTCTTCTCTTCTTGTTTTTGCTTCACTTTCTCTTGAGCCTCACGAAGTCTGAGGAAGTCAAAATTGGATAAAGAATTTTACAGTCATCGACAGAACACAATCCTAAATTCTTCATCAATGTCAAACTGTGTTGTTACATGTATCTCTCTTACTTAAAACTACTTATTGAGTATTTATGAAATATTTGAAAATCATACTTTCTATCAAATATTAGCTACAAATGACATTATCATCAATAAAATAAGATTCAAAGCTTCTGTACAAGTTGAGATGGAAAGAAATCAGTGCAGGTTAAATAACATCAATTTATAAAACGTACTACACATTATAACCTCATATCTTAAATTATAACCACATCTTGAATTATAACGGAGAAATATACAAGAATGTGCATTAGAGTCAAATACATGTTATGTACCACAAAGAATTTCAATTCAATTCATTTAGGTTTGTTATTCGACTCAAAAATGGACTCTCCACCTGATCGAATGTACTGTATCCCGTTCTGGAGACTACAGTGTTAAGAGTAAATTATACAGGGAGGAGGGTGGGAAGAGGAAAAAAGAAAGAAGAAACAGTTAGACACAAGTTGTTAATGATGTTCACAGAAAATACAGTGCAACTGATAAAAGCCCAATCAAATCAAGCAATCAAATTAAATCAGTTCAATCTTTCTATATAAATATAATACCACAATTAGTGAGCGCATTTCACCATAAACATGCACAAGTGCATTACAATAAAATACAATCATGAAAAGTCAGCATAATAGAGTAAGACAGCACACGAGGAAAAACAACAATGTGTCATACAAAAGTACAAATCAAAAACGAAAATTGCACACCAAATTTGTTATGCAAGCAAAAACACAGATAAAGTTTAATTTTAACACCGTCAAAGGCAATTTGGATGAGCACACCAGACACAAACCCTGCAGCTGTTACTCTCTATGCCAAAACTAGGCCATTCTTGCCAAACCTCAAAACTGGGTTTATTTGCTCATCAAATAGATGAGAATATGAGCTTTCAAATCAGGGCCTACAAGTTAAGTATTTCTCAACACATTGAATGTTTAAAGCACAACATCACATTAATATCAAGAGTGATGCTTGGTTCTCTTCACTTTTAATGTCATTTTAATGTTTTTGAAAAGTGCCTGATATTGGCACTCGGCACTTTTCTCAAAAAGTGCAAATACTCAAACATTAGGCTTTTTGACCTTTGCAAAAAACTACAGAAAATGACCTTGGCTTGATTTCACAAAGAGCTAAGATTGATCTTATCTGTGAATCAATCTTAGTTG
This sequence comes from Pisaster ochraceus, assembly GCA_010994315.2. Taxonomy (NCBI): domain Eukaryota; kingdom Metazoa; phylum Echinodermata; class Asteroidea; order Forcipulatida; family Asteriidae; genus Pisaster; species Pisaster ochraceus. The sequence goes on along the minus strand of CM021526.1, from coordinate 21,210,196 downwards.
CTAAGCAAAGTGTGATA
>CM021526.1:21189790-21200817 GCA_010994315.2 Pisaster ochraceus | reverse complement strand
AAAATGCAGAAAAACACTAAAACACAAAGATCAAAAAGATGTCAGTTCATTCACACATTCAAGAAACTCCACAAAGCTCACCTGTTTTAGCAGGCTTAATAACCATTCATTTTGCGCCTATTTGCAAACGTTTGATTTGGGGGCAATTAAAAAAACATTTTGATCGAAGTCTGGTGTTCAGAAAGATTTTATTTTGACTTTGTCGTTTGTTACTGATAAAGCAAAAATTTCAACAAACTGACTCAAGTCTCGAAATCACAAATCAAATTTCGTAATCAATGTGAGCAACCGTGCTAAAATGTCCCAAAACATTGTTAATGTATTCACATGATATTCTAACCTGAATCTTCTCCAGGGCCAGGTTGTGCTCCTTCTTCAGTCCCATGATAAACTGTTGATGCTCTATGAAGCAAAGAAAGAAGTCAACTTTAGGCTTAGGATTTTAAACTGACCTATCACATTTTCTGGCTGCGAATTTACTTGAGCAGCAACACTTCAAACATCAGCTCTACAAAACTGAGTGACAGAAGTTGATGAAGCAATATACATTTTACATGTTATTAAATTGCATTCCATCAAGTAAGAAACTGACTGGGTAGATTTTTTCAAAATTTTTGGATTGAACAAAGAGCGGGACTTGAACATGTGACCTCTGGATAAACATGCCGGTTGAATGGCTTCTGACTGGCACCCCGAACAAAGATGTTGACAAATAAGGAGACCACCAACATAGGACTAGATACCTCAGTTGGTAGACTAGAGCACCAGCACCTTGATCCAGAGATCACAGGTTTAAGTACTGCTCAAGTAAATTTTTCTTTGTTCTACCCAAAACTAATCTATATTTAGTTTCACGTACATATATGCACTACTCATTATAAACACATTTAAGTTTTGACACAGCTGAAATAAAGTTGGCATCGCTAGCAAAATGACCCATTTCACGACACGCAGCACACTTACACGCGATTACATTATCCTGCCCTCCATTTGGGAAATCAAAATGTACGCAAAGGAACTGACTCCCAAGATGAGGGGACACAGTGGATGCGCATTGTGAGGAGGTGCGTTCTGCATCGTGCAAGGGGGTCGATACTGACAGCTAGGACAAATAACAGAGCATTGCCTTAGAAAACGAAAGTACTAGACTGAAATTTGACTACATCAATTAAAATTCCACGTAAACATGTCTCAAAGCAGCCAACATGTAGTTACCATTCTTCAAAATAAGATAAGTGGAAAAGTTGGCAAAGGGGAGGGGGGGATTAATGTTAGCCAAACCTACAGATAATAAATTACCTATTTGCAAATCTTTTCAGTACAACAAATACAAGTATTTCCATACACAAATCACAAAATAAACACATGTGGCGGCAAAGACAACATCTCAGCCATAAAGCACGACGGCAAATTAAACCATTAAGCTGGAAGCAGCTTGCCTTTGAACAAAAAAAAGGAGAGTTAAATTACGCCCACTAAGTCCTTTGAAATGTAAGCCAACCGAAAGCAAACAAAATATTGCATGTGTTTTTGTGCTGTGCATGACATGGACCGATGTAACAACACTCACTCGGAACAGACGGTAACATTTCCAGAATGTCCCATGGACCTATTTGTAGATGACGATTGGCAAACGTGAATGGCCTCATCAGCCAAAATGGATACAAAACAAGTGGTGTGTAATTCAGGGTCTCTGTTCTTTAGCATACTGTGTATTGCTTTGGTTCTGAGGGCTTGTCTATAGGGATGATTGGTGCTTTTTACAATATTAGAGAACAAGGTCAAGTTGGGGCCTAGGTACACTGTGTATAAGAAAAACACCTAATAGGCATGAATAGCTCATTCGTTATTTGATCAATTTCACTTTTAAAATTGTAACAGAGTGGACAGGAAACACAATAAAGTGTACCATTTTTCATCTGTCACATTGGGAGTTTTTCTCAATGGTGGTCATTTTTATAAAAGTACTTGAAACATCCAAAATGAGTTTCAACATGTGAATGAATATAATTATGCACGCTTTTAAGTTGATTCATTTATGGGTTTTTTATAACAAAGATATTCAAATCACCCTAAATTTTTCATCAATTTTCCTCAAATTTCCGGAAAAGTTACCTGCCTTCTCCATCCATTTTATAATTGAAAGTAATTAAAAAATTAACAAAATTAATAATAGTAACCAACTCAAATCATTTTCTAGTATAACCCTGCATCCCCGTTCGCATGTTAAAACACTTTTAGATTAAGAAAAATGTACAGCCATTGGAAAAGCTGCTAATGTGGTGGTACACTTATTGTGTCTCCTATCAGTATCATTTGCTTTTTGATGCCCTTAATATTAATCATAATAATTGCTTATCCCCATTTACTATTGCACCTTTTTGCATTTAATCCTTGGCAATGTATCCCTAATTGAATCGTGAGCTTCTTCAACAAAATGAAATAATTTTCACCGGACTGAATTATGTGAAAAGCCAACATTGCAAAGGTCACGCTGAAGGACGCTGCACATTTTGCAGTGTCCATCATCGGCGTTCAGCATAACAAGTATGCATACAATGCCCCACGGCAATGAAATGCCATCCAGGCATGTATTTAGCCGATCAATAACCGTCCAGAGCTCACTTAGCTCGGGAGTGCATGGAACAACATGAATATTGATTAGGTGAGAAAACACATGGGAGGGGGGGGGGTATGTATCCCGGCCATGTATATTAAATCCAATTATGAAGGCATCAGTATTGCTCATAGACTACTTCAAATAAACATCATTTCATTGTTGTGTTTGTACTGCATTCAAGATATGACACTGAGGCACCGGAACTAAATCTGGTTATTTGAATTACATTTCTAGTTTTTGGGGTGATTTTTTTTTATCAGCCAAAAAAAAATATTGCATCAATAAATAAACACAAAATTTGTAAACTAAATGGGCATGAGACGGGAAATCCAATCCCTTAAAAACAAAATAAAGCATTTTTTATGTGTTGCTTTTTGAGAGAATTGTCTTTTCTCAGTCTTAGAAGTTTAGAAAAGAGAACTCTGTCCTGAACTTTTGTCATGACCTTTTACAGGAGTCAGGAACAGCGATTGTCATAGATGTTTAGCAACAAACAAGCAAGACAATTTCCCCTTCCAGCCTCTGTTCACATTTAGTTCAGTGGATTTGTTTGCCACAAAGCAGCAACACCGGTAAAGGTTTATAAATGATGACGTTTAAATTGAAAATGGACAATTCCGTCGCTAAAAACTACCAATGCTACAATGAATACAGATCTCTTGTGTACATCCAAAATAGTAGCAGTGGGGCAGGCTGTCAATGTGGGGACGACCTAGGTAAGAGATTAAAAAATCTATAAGGCGGAACATCAGGCCGTTATTTGCCACGACGCCTTTTTTTGATGTGGACTAAATCACAAAAATCTCTAACGATTTAATGCAGCACAGTCTACAGACCTTCGCATTCGCAGCTTGGTAAGCCGTGCCGCAATCTCTACGTGTGATTTAATTAACTCACTGATTAAATTAAAGTTGCATTGAAGTGGGGCACCTCTCTCTCTAAGAGATGTGTCATTAAAAACAACTATTCAAATATCTCATTATAAAGAGACGTTATTGTTATCGCAAATGTTTTCTTCTTCATCACATTAAATTACAGATTCAGATAATAAATAATAAAATGTAGTTGATCAAATTCAAGACAAGATCATTTGAATTGAACAGCATGAATAAAAAAAACAAGAACAAATTCTGTTAAGTGTTTTATGGAGCTTTGACCCACCTGCTTCTGTGTACTTGAGGCCATGATGAGCTTCTCCTTCCATTGGTTTGGGAGGGGGCCAGATGGGCTCTAGCTTACCCGGAGAGGTTGAAACAGGTGCACTGTATGGGTAGTTCTGAGGGTAGGAGTGCTGGGCCCAGCAATACATGGCGTCCATCTAGAGAGGGGAGAAGTACTTCAACATTCAAATTTTCATGAAAGAGGGTTTTTTATTGAAGATTGAAAGGGTTGAACAAGAAGAGTATCAATGTAAAGACTGTTGATAAATTATCAGTATAGCCATTTGCATACAAATGTAGACAAACAAAAAAGCTACACAACTGAAAGACACAAATCAACTGATATTAGAAATATCTGAAAAAAGATTGATGAAGAAAAGAAAGTGGGGGGGGGGTTGTAGTTATAAATGTACATGTTGGTATGATGAGGATATTGCTAGGGTACTGCTGTTTTCCTTTTTGATATTAAGCTGCAAAATGTTGACAAATTGTCATCACTGCAAAAATCAATAAAGCTATTCTTCCTTATATATATTTTCCAATCTACTTGTACCGCAGACTGCTACAAAGTACCATACTTTCCAAGCTAGCATTGGGTGCACAGGTTTCTTCTGTTTGTACTTTATGTCATCTGGTATCATCAGGAAGCCCCATAGCTTGTGTACTGTGGACTTAGTCTCCACAGTCTCCCAAAGATTTTTGTGGCACAGGCCATGCAGTCGGGCAGGAGAGTATACCGACAGTGAAAGGGTTGACCCAATAGTTATTACCTTGAATTTGTCAGTGCCTGTCTTGGCCTCCAGGGGTTGAATGACACCAATGTCCAGCAAGCTAGCACAGAGAAGCAGAGAGGATGAGCGCACATCCGATGATGGAGACATGACTGATGGCTGATCTTCGGTCTTCTCCTCTACTGTTGTTGAGCACAGCCAATCTACCAATCTACGACCTACAAATAGTCATTGTAACTACTAGTTACATTATAGTTTTTTCTGACTTGTCTCCTGTGACTTGTATTTTGGCTTACTTGTTATTGTTTACTGACTTTTTCGCTTCTGTTTTTATCTGTGAAGCGCCTTGAGGCCCTCACATAAGGCACTCTATAAATATTTTATTATTATTATTATAAAGAAATGCTTCAAAAATCACAAGGTCATTCTGCAATTAGAAATATGATAACTAAATCAAAATAAAGGAAAACTATTGTTTTACTTTGTGCAAATTGTGAGTATCAAAAAACATAAACGCTTCCTGTACATGTAAGTTTGATCTTAAGATGTGTATCAATCGTAATTGCTAAGCAAGGTGTGATGTCACACTATGGCAATATTGACAACTCATCTCAAGATGAGTCTGATGCAGAGTCTGAATTGGCGGCTACAACTATGGCTACGGCTAGATTTCCGCATCATCATGCATTGAAGTATAGTACATCCTTAGCAACACCCTTATCAAGAGTCGTAGCCATAGCTGTAGCCGTCAATTTGGATAAGGCTTTAGTGCTTTGTGAAATCGGTTAGTTGTTCTAATATTGTTTAGTCTAGAAACTTCACAGATTTTTAATTAAAGTAGCAGTTGGTAAAGAAGGGGAAAATGTCGAGTTTTTTGTATGTAGACCTACCTGTGAAATTGGCTTGATCTTTGAAGTTAATCTTGAAGTCAAGTCTAGCCTGTCTCTCCTTATCAGGGGTGATGTGTGATGTCCTCCATGGGGACAAAGCCTTGGGGCTTTTCATTGGTGAAAGATTAGGTGAGAATAGGGGTGAGAGGTCATGCAGTAGCCGCCCGTCTGACCTGGTGCGTATAATCCTCTGTCGTCCGGGAAATCTAGGGGTAGATTTTGCTGAAAATGTGAATAAAGTCTCCGGTCTCTTAAGACCCAACTGGGAGGATTCAGATAACGGAGGCTCATCAAAATGCACCTTGGTCCGTTTGGCCTCACTCTGTGGTTGCGGGACTGAATCCAAAGAAAGGTTGGCAGAGGAAGCAGACTCTGCCTCAGTTCGTTCCATTTTATTCTCTAACAGCTGATGTTCTAGGTGTTTAGACTCATCAAAGGAAACAGATCTTGTCTTTAAAGGGGTGTGCCATTTCCCGGAGAAGGAGAAGAGGTGCGCCATTGGTGGCAGTTTCTTTATGAAGGCACCCCACTGTACCTTCGGTACCAAGGACTCTGTTGTTTTGGGTGTGGTGGGTGTTACCTCAAGGGGAGTGGCCTCTGCAAATTCTTTGTCCCCAGTGATTTTTTTTCTCTTCTGCCGTGCGAGAGAAGCAAGCCTTGTTGCTCGTCTTTTAGGTGATCCACTCTGAGATGCAGAGGATAAGATAGGTTCTGCCTCTTCAAATGCACTCTCATTTTCAAACGTTGATTCATCTTCCTCTGAGACCCCCGTCTTATCAACACTTGGACTCTCAAGATCAAGTGACCCCTTGAAGGATTCTGCCATGTCTAGATTGGAGGTGATGTCCAGATTATCTTTGCTGTCGTTCAAGTCTGAGCGACAGTCAAAGTACTCGCTGGGGCTTTCAGCACCGAAATTTATATCCCTGTCCCTTAGCTTCACGACGGACGGCACCATCAGCTGACCAAATTCTCCACTGGACGTACTTGGGGTGCTCGTGTTACTCCCTTTCAGGCTCTCCTGGTCTGTCATGCTGACAACAGAAGAAAACTTCAATGGAGAATCTCCACCTTCCAAAATCTTACTTTCTTCGGTTCCACTAGACCTGGAAGGAACAGGAGCCTCAATGGAGCCTGACAAACTCGAACATGCATAGACAAAATCTGGGTTGTATTTCACAAGAAAATGATGTGCGTGGATGTTTTCATCAATGGCAGATTTGCCAAGTTCAATGGATTCTTCATTTGTATCCCCAACCGACACTCTCTCGATGTCACTGAACGCAAGAACTGGAAGACTGCATTTCCAGAAAGTCACCTGACTGAAAGATTCAGGTGGAAGCGATGACGCAGCAAGTTGTCCAGTTGGCTCTTGAACGTCAGGACCCTCACAGGAAATTTGACATTGTTGTTTTGTGGCTTCTTTGGGTATGCAAGTATGTGATGAAGTTTCTGCAGTCGCAATGTCCATTCCTTCTTTGATATTAGGATAAGAGGATGATGTCTCCAATAAAGTACATGCAGACTGCTCCTTGGAGTCTACTAAGTTTTCTGTTGTTTTGCACAAGTTTATAGGATTTGTTTCAACATTATTGGGAGTTTCAACAGTTACATTTGCTGGGACTGAAGTATCCAAAGTAATTATTGACTGTTCACCAGACACTGCATCAGTGTCTACATGCTCCTCAGGTACTGCCAATGGGTCACTCCCATCTCCCAACGCGCTTTCAGTAATGTTCCTTGATGACAAAACCACTCCTCCTGTTAAATCTTCAGTGATTGCTTCGGGGAGTTGCTTTGCTTGGTTTGGCCGCACTGTGGTTTCAAGTGAATCTGTCGTTATACCTACATTAATGTCTCCAGTGTCCAAATTAGAAGGCTGCATCGATTCCCCAGAGGCTATCACGCTGTTTTTCTTCTCCAAATTGTTTGAGGAAATCTTGTTACCGGGAACGCTGACATCTTGACTGCTGGAGGTTTCTTTCTGTTCGCCAGCCTTGTATTTGCATAAGTTGATGGAGTTTCCCTCCTCATCTTTCTCTGCCTCCATTAAAGCTTCTCCCGCAACATCTTTTTCTGAGGGTTCGACATCAGTTTGCAAAATTTGCTGGGTGGTTCTAGAGTTATTATTGCTGAAATTTTGATCGAGGAGTGCATCTGGCAAAATCAGGGTTGAATTTTCCCTGTTGCCCTCTGATTTTTCATCTTGTGGTTTCTTAACTTTCCTTGACTCGTCATCTTCCCCCGTCTTGGACAGTTGTAAATTATCCTTTTCTTGGGAACTAATTACTTTCCCTTTTAAAGATTCCTCTAAATTTAATTTGGAGAGACTATTAGTAGATGGCAGAGGAGATACAACATTACTGTCTACAACTATGTCTGTCCCTGTTACACGTGCGCTAGACTGCTCTGTCTGCTTCATTTCATTTCCATCACAACTGTTAGGGCATGCGACCTTTCCATCAGTCTGTTTGCTTTCCTCACCGCCAGTATTTCCCACAGTAATGGGTGGAGCATTGACTGAATCTTCATGCATTCTTGCATGTGTTGCAATACCCTTGTGAGTTGAATATTCATGGGATGTTGAATCGGAGCTGTTTTTCATTGCGGATGCCATTTCGCTCACATTAGTCCCATTTGATTGCTTTCTCCCCTCCGTAGCCAAAGCCGCATCATTGACGAGTGGTTCCCTTGCATCACTCACCAACTCGAGTACTCTTTCAATGACATTTGCTGCTGGGGAATCTTCCGCCATGGTTCTCCCATCAATTGTATTTGCTTGGCCTGCATCATGTGATTGTAAACTTTCTGATTGTTCCAGCTGTTTAAATTTTTCATTTCCTATTGATGCCATCAGCTGACTGCTGTTCTCATTCTCTCCGCTGGAATCACACACGTCGTTTGAAGTTTCATGATTACTCTGGGTGGCCGACCTACATCTCTGAGCATCAGACGTGGAAGTGTTTGCTGCAGACTTAACCTCTGTCCTGGTGCCCTCCTCGGGTGTTTTTGCAGCCGTGGCAAGATTATTCAAATCTGGGTTTATGGATTGCTGGTGTGCATTTTTCGGGGTTTGTGTTGTTTCCATGTCAGAGTGCTGTTGGCCCAGTTGCACACTCATGACGGCATTAGACTTTTGGGTTTCATGTGTAACCCACTTATCATTTCCTGCGCAATAACCTACATTTGGAGTAGTAGTTACATTTTCAGCACCTTGATCCAATTGTGATGGTCCCAATGGTATAGATGTATCAAATGGATTATTACTCTGCACGCTTGCAATTTTTCCAATGACAGATACATTATCTTTAACTTCATCCTGTTCATCAACAACTTTCTGATTTGCTTCTGTAGAGCAAGTCAATCTTGTTGGTTCTTTATCAACAGAATGTCCTTGGCTTTGTTTATCCACACTCGATGATGCTGATCTACTCGAACTAGGCTTATTAAGACCTGTAGTTTCCTCACCGACAGATGCTTCAGACGGAACATTTCCATTTGTGACGCTTTCATTATTTCCCATTTTTGCTGTTGATGACAGCGTGGACTCATCTTCTTTACTTTTATAGACTTGCACATTTTCCTTCGACATCCTCTTTCACTCTGATGCTTTTAAGTACACTAAGTACATATATATGCACATCACATACTGTACATGTATGTAAATGTGTAGTCAATTGCTACTGACTCATTCAGTTTTCCCCACATCAATCAATCAATCAGCATTGCCCGAGCGAATTTCTAACTGCTACTAATGCTTGCAGAAATATTAGCAGGTATCACTGCATATTTCACCACATCCTATCCGCCATTTCCGGGGCCGTTCTCCTTCAAGCACGAATCGAAAATGCACTTGCCATTGCCTTTCAGACGAGGCGCACCGCACATAATTTGTCTAGTAGTACATAAGCACGTTGCATGTACCTGTCCCAAGTACACAGGGTAAATGATACACTCGCTAAAAAGTGTGTTAAGTATTCATGTCATGGGTGTCCGGCGTGTTTACATGCTCAGCCCACAGCTGATCAGCTTCCCAGTCCACATGTCTTAATTTCCTGTTACCGATTTCACCTTTTGTGCAGGCAGCTGGCTTTTCGGCCAGAGTGGGTCCTTGCTCTATGGTAAGACATTGTCCATGCTCACAGGTCTGTGAAGGGGAAAAAAAAATAAACAAACACAAAATTTGATTTTGTTGCGTACCAAGTTTAGTAAAAAGCTATCAGGCTTCCTTGTTCATGATTAAGTTCATGACAACATGTTAACTAATTGACATGTTATTTTGCAAGCCAATGGCTTTAAATATTGAAAAAATATTTCAAAAAATGAGAGAGAAAAAAAAACAAAGTTGTACAAAAATTTACTGCTGTACCCATGAACAAAGTCAGGTGTATCCTATACGAGACATGAGCATACTGTACACTAAACTTGCTATCCAGCTAGCAGACCGGTGCACACACCATCTACTTGACCTACTCAATGCTTGCTACTACAGTAAGTACCTTTGATATCAGTGGTCATTCACTGTGGATTCCTTCTGTTAATCCACTGGAATGCATAAATCCACTAAGAAAATCCCCTCCACTGTGTATCATTCATAATGGATGATAAGTACCCACCAGTCACCTTGTGACTACAGACTGCATGGCATTCCATACACAATTGCATTGTGTGTACACAATATTTTGTGGGGCAGGTTGTATAATTTAATGTATTGTGGGAGTACCTGGTCTTTGTATTCTCAACAGCCTTGAGGGTTGGCACTCTGAAAAGAATTTTAACTGCAGATATGGAAAGAACTGATCAAACTACATTCACTTCAAGTTGAACCTTTCCCAAATCTGACTTGACATTGTGGAATGATTGTGTATTTAACTTACTAATCGAGCCATCTCTTTTAAGAATTATACATGTTTCTAATCCCAACTTGCAGCTCTTCATCCATAAGCTTCAAATCAAGAATGAAAAATATTGAAACATTTTAAAATGTTGTATTACTTAATTGTCTGTTGTGTGGTACATTTATGAAGGAAAGCGATCACAGTTGAATAAGAGCTCAATGGAAATGCTAGTTAAGTACATACTCTGTGCATACATTAACCGAGTACAAACATACATATTGTACAGAATGTACTTAATTCTAAAAGAAATATAAACACTTTCCGTCTATTATGATTATGTCAAAATATATATTGAATTATAAACCTTTGGAAGGTAATATAAAGATGGGACTGTCTGCTTCCTGCCCAAAGCAATATCTGTCATAACACACCATAACACAGTATGACAACAGAAAGCCTCTGTATTAAATCTGCTCAGCTTGCTTGGCTACCTTGGGGAGAGACCTGTCACCAGTAGTGAAAGTGGTTCTCATACAGAATGACATCATCTCTTATTGACCAGGTTATTATTAGACGACTTTGAGGCAGGTCACAGAGCCAGTCAAGCGTGGTCGTTGTTATCTAGTGGGGCCGATGTGCCACCATAGATCAAATGTATTGCTTTGACGTCACCCCCTGTTTATGCTGTTGACAGACTTGATATCACTGATCAATGCCCTGGCTAGTGGGTAGCAAAACTACATAACAGTGTGATATTTCTGATCAGGTTATGCTATGCCACTATATGT
>CM021526.1:21104414-21119587 GCA_010994315.2 Pisaster ochraceus | reverse complement strand
GAGCCCTGGTAAGCTTCTTGAGTGTGCTTTTCTCCCAGGAAGATCGCATCAAGTGTGAAACAAACATGAGATGGTGGGAAGGTTAAAAATCCCCAGGAATTTCCAGTGGTTTTTGTCTCCTGGGAATTGGTGTGAAAAGTTCTTAAGATAACACCAACTCCATAAGGTTTACATGCTTACCTGCATTGTGAACCCCCCTGTTCATACCGGCTGCTTGCAATAAAAGGTAGGCAGAGGGCGGCGTTCTCATTTCGATATCATATGATCTATCCGGCTGATGGAGATAAATTGTGACTTGTTATTGAATCATGTGAGGTACAAAGACTTGGTGATAATTTTGATTTCCTTGGCTCAGAGCAAATGTTTGCATTAATAACTCCAAATCAGCAAAAAGTGTGTCTGTCTGGGTGTCAAATCTCTTGTAAACTTATTTCTAGCAGAAACTTGCCTCAAGCTTAAAACATAAATGTACATGAATCACAGTTTGTCCTCCGAAGGGAACCAAAGTCGAGTACCAATTTAAAACCAAGCAACGAGTCGTATCAAACTAAAGTAAAACAGCCAACTCCAATGTGCATAACAAACTCCCCTCACTCTGGTCAAAGCCTCAATGCCCTTTGTAAGTCTTCCCTTCTTCATTCTGATTAAGATAGAGGTTTGCATTGACACCATGTGTCAACTCTCTAAGTGAGTGTGTGCCTCTGAGATAAACCACAGGTTCACTCAACATCCCAAAGAGTGTGCTGTGTCCATCATCATCTGGATGTCAATATTTAAAAAATGTTGGTATATCTTTAAACAGAGCCCTTGCCCACTACAGAATTGAAATTTGGTGGGGAAAATAATAGCAAGGAAGGGATTTTCCACAGCTTACATTCAAATGGATGTAGCAGGGAAGTGGAACTCCGTCTTTGATGTGACTCGTCTTCTGATTGAAGTCTTTACAGAACTGGCCGATTGGTATTCCCCTCTGTGGAGAAAAAAGAAACAATGTTACATGATTATTATAAATATTTCTCTACATTGTTGTTCTTCGTGAGGTAAATGGCTTCTACTTGAGCAGAGTTTCAACGAGCCCTCTGTCAATCCCCAACTCAAAGTAAAATGGTGATAACTTAAAACTAGATTCAGAAAGTACTTGTCGAGTATTTACACTTACAGTAAACATGAGCAAGGAACAGCATCCCAAATTTTAAGATTCTATCTCAAAGTGCTTCACTACAACTACCCTTTAACAAGGTTTTACAAATTATTTCGATGAATCTTGTGCCAGTCTATAACAGGGGATTTTCTAAACAAGTCTTACTAATCATAATAAACGAGAGATGAGCTCAAATGTACTCACCTGACCCAAAATAGGTCCGAGTGGGGGTCCTGGGGCAGCCCGTCCTGCCTTGATGTAAGAGCGGATAGTGTTGCCGTGTTCTACCTTTTTAGCTGCATCTTTAGCTGCTCTTACAGATCGTGCAGCCTTTGACATCTTGGGGGTGATGCAGTAACCCTGTGCTTCTCCTTGCTTTGTGACCAATTTGGGAGAAGCTTCAAACAATATCACACTTCCTTTTCAACTCTGAAAATAGGCAAAAGTCAAACTGGTTATTCATATTGTACAGAGAAAATGCAAACCTCTGACAGGATCGATTACAATTAAAAAAATTGAAAGGGACGGCAGGCCTAAAGTACTGAGCATTATTGGCATTATAAAGTATTTTTATCAAATATTTACTTTGAATCAAAGTGACTTGTGCTTATATATGAAGAAAAGCAAACCTATTGCATGAATTAAACCTTAATTTAGTAGAAATACAATACTAACTATTAAAAAATACTATTTAATTTTTAGAAACCAATCCCTGAACTCCGGTCAGTCTGAATACAAACTTACATCAAAACTAATGATGGAGCTAGAGCCAGTGCCCAGAACAAGATTTGGAAAGATAGTAATATCGCTCATAATGGACCACTAACTCGGCGTAAATAGTGTTTTTAGAGGGTTCTGACAAAGCGGCCTCATTCATGCTCATGCCGGTTGAAGCTTTCAGTCTTAAAGTAGACACACGCATTTAATTTCCCTTCTCGTTCTCTTGGAAAACTATTCTAATTAATCTCAAACATTCTCAAGGGAAAGTGGTCTTAAAAACTCCAAGTCTAGCAATCAAGCACCCTTGGCTAAACGTCCTCACTTAAGGATCCTACCGAGTTATCAATGAAACGTAAACGTACTATGATACTTACTATTTAATTATTGTATGTTTTGGAAAAATGTCCGTATCCAGCCACCACTTTTTCATTTGTTATGAAATAAATTAGTATCTAATTAATTTTACTCAAATGAGATATTCCTTTGGTTGGGTAAAAATGAGTGAAAAAGTGGTGGCAGGATACGGAAATTTTTCCCCAAACTTTAACACCCAACTATAGTTCGGACGATAGTCAAGCTGGGGCATGGAACAAGTAACTATGATAAGTATGAAGTTTAGTTAGCGGTAAGTACGACCAGTACTACTAAACAGTACTAGTGACTTAGTGTAGTGAGTACTAGTTTACTACGGTAGTTCAAACTGTTTGTTTTAATTATTATTATTATTAAAGACTCAGACAAACCGTGTGCAGTCTGTGCATATTGGCGATCCCAAATCAGAGAAACAGTGGCTCCAAGGCATAGATCATCACAACTTATATCAACACTGGTGCTACACACGCAAAATTTTGATTTAGAGTTTAGTGGGCGCCGCCATGTTGATGATACCCTAGTATACGATGTGCTATTATTAATCTCCCAAAACCTTTTACAAAATTAGCCTCATTAAAATAGTAGGTATGCCTTAATTGGCAAAATAAAACCTAAAAGCACACACTATTTGACTATATTTTAAAAATAGCACACTTAAATAATTTTTATTTGTGTAAATATATTTATATTAAACATTTTATTTTTAATCACTTTTACGGGAACATGCACGAACAGGGTAAAACACCGGATCGAATTTTAAGTCAGCACTGAAGACAGCACTAAATTTAGTGCCAGCACCAAATTTAGTGCCAGCACAAACAAAAAAACTTGTCAACGACCGTTATTGACATAGCGAACGGAATCCCGAATTCTCGTGTAATTAATTGCCTTGTTTTCAATTGCAACGTTTTCATCTTATTATTTTCCTCACAGATTCTTCCTTACATCCTAAATCGTAATCCATAGGCGTCCCAATGAAATTGGTTCAAAGCCTGAACAAGAAACGCCCGCGTTTCGAAAATTTCCTGATGCGGGTATTTTCGAAACGGCGGACTGAAATTACCAGGCTTTCACAATTTGTTTTCAAAACCTGAACAGGTTAAGCCTGCGTTTCGAAAATACCCTAATGTGGGTATTTTCGAAACAGCGGACTGGAATTACCAGGCTTTCGCAATTTGTTCCAAAGCCTGAACAGGGAAAGCCTGCGTTTTGAAAATACCTTAGTGTGGGTTTTCTCGGGTAATTGCCTTGTTTTCAGTTGCGATATTTTCATTGTAAAATCGTGAAATCTAAAAAAAAAAAATCTTCTCAGATGTCTTCTTTACATCCCAAATCATAATTCACGATTTTACAATGAAAACATTGCAACTAAAAACAAAGCGAACGGAATCCTGAATTCTCGTGTACACGAGAATTCAGGATTCCGTTCGCATACTGTCAATGACGGTCGTTGAAAAGTTTTTTTTTTTATTTGGTGCTGGCACTAAATTTAGTGCTGACTTCAGTCTGGTACTATTGCTAATTTATCTATTTCAGAACTTTATATTTATGTGTTAGTTCATATGAACAAAATGTAGGAATTAATATAAAAAAATTTAAAAAACGTCACTTGTTATCTTTCTTTTTCTTTTTTCTTCTTTTATTTCTTCTAAAAAAAGTGAAGTCCGTTCGTGTGGTATGGCGCCCTCTTTCATCTCAATTAAGACATTATTATTTCTTGTACATTACAAGACGTGTTGGGCAGCTCGGACCTTGTTATAACAAGTGTTGAATAACGGGTTGTGCAAACTCGACCGTCTAGTGCATGGCATGGTATAGAACTAGAATTGGGTTGTGTGCACTATACTACTCGTGGGTATAACGTAAGTGCGCGTGCGACGATCGTTGGTTAAACGTTGCTTGCACGCAAGCAGTGGTTTTTCCTTAGATGACAACAAACAACGTCAAATTATGGCTCCTTCTTTAACGGAGCTGAGAAAGCTTCGAGTGGTGGATCTGAGGGAAAGGTTGCAGCAGCTGGGCCTTGGAACTTCAGGTTTGTTAATTTATTTCCCCACCACCAGACCAGTGTGTGTGTGTGTGAGTTTGTAAACTATTGAATTGAACTAACTCGCCCCCAACAAAAGGTTGTAAGTTGGCCTGTGGTCCAATTCGCCCCAAACCAGCAAACCATCTCGCCCTGGCCATAATCTTATAAATGTGAGGAGTACCTAGCACTCAGCAAAAAGTGTAGAAATGCAGAAAAGTTTCCATACCCAATACAACCGTGAAAGTGAATGAAAAAATGGCGGATACGGAAATTTTTCCCTCGTTTTGTGTAATTTTAGTATGAAGAAAAATGAGCGAACTGACAATCATTTGAATCACTGGTCTATTAATTCAAAGTAACATGGTCAGTGACTACTCCTAGAACTATTCGGTTCGTTCCGCTATCATCTCCCCAACCCTCATGACATAGGTCATCATGTACAAAATCCTATTCGAAACTTTTTCCTCCACGTTTATGCACCACGTTTATCATTTTTTGCACCTTTTTTTTGCAGAGTGAATTTTCTGGACCCACCCCGAGCTCACTGTGAAAACAATGAACACATAGAGCCTAATTTTGGCGAGCTCCGTTTTAAAAAGATAACTCCGTGCATAAACGTGAAGGGGAAAACGTTTCGAATAGGATTATGTACATGATGACCTATGAGGGTCAGGGAGACGATAGCGGAACGAACCGAATAGTTCTAGGAGTAGTCAGTGACTACACACTGACGTCCTGTGTATAAAGCTTCTGTACCATAACTATGCGAATACAATTTTGACTAATGTTTTTCATATTTTTACCTGGTTTAAGAAGCTAAAAATTCTGTTCATAATTCTTCATGGCCATAACTACACTCTTGGGGCATCCAAAAATAACAAATATATCCATGGACGATATTATTACAGAAAATAAATCGCAGATCCACGCTAACAATTTTAAACATTATGTACCGATCAACGAGTGAGCACGTGTGTGCATGTGCGAAATGCATAGCAACTCCATCGACTTCCGGGTCAATGCGCCTTGTAGTAGCACGAACGAATGTAGTCTGAGTGTAAGACTTCGTTTTGATCTGTCACAATATTTCCCAGCGAGATGGCACATTTGCAGGCAGTTCGTGGATGAAAGCCCCCTCTCGCAGGGAAATTATGACAAATCATTTAACGAGAGGAATCTTGCACAAGACTAGAACAAGTGTGACGAACTTGCTATGGGCGCGCTTGCATGCGAGTATTCATAAATGGAGTCAGAACAGAAAGTTACATTGGAGACGTCAATTTCCATTTTATTTTTCGAATAATGTCACCCAAGGTTAAAAATAACAATTCTGAACCCATTAGGGTGGGAGTTCCGGACCCAAGGAATATGTGAATATGTGAACGAAGTTTCAGCTCCCTCCATCAGTATAAAAATGAAAAATGCTTATAATTTTTTTCGCAATGGTACGGGACCTTTATACCATGGACTCCATCACGTTGTATGCAACGGAGGAGTCCAACCTGGGCTAGGTCGGTGCCATGATGTTCACTATATACATTAGTATAAAGCGCATGAGTAATGACTTGATTCTATGACTCTGCCATTCTCATAAGTAGTCTTCAAGCTAGGCGAGGCGATATGAGTCAAACTCTCTGCCAAAACCACGAAACACAACCAGCAGCAAACAGCGAGGAGTAAGTTTCAGCGAACCAAATCAGCGCTTATGATCATGCGCATCAGTAAACAACATGACTATGTTTAAAGGTCTAATTAATTGTCAGCTCGTAGATTCTTCATGAAATTACACCAAAGTGAGTGTGCATCAAATCGTTTCATTGTACTCTCCAATATTAATACTTAGGCAATGGTAAGTGACAAATGGGGGAGAATTTCGGCAAAAAACATGAGTTTCTATTCAAAAGATCATCACTCGTCCCGATGCTATGTGGGGCTTGGGCCAAGAAGTGGAGGAAGTCCAGTGGTTAAGTACTATGTATGGGGCTAAGGTCAAATTAATTATTTTGTTCAAACTTTGGGGTGCATGGGCAGCTGCCACTGGAATAAACACTTTCTGTCATAGACAGCCATGTGCTGAACATCTTGTTCAACTCAAGCAAGGGTCAAATTTGTGTATCTCGAGCACTTGTTGCCGACTGCGGCTACCCACTCAAAGTAGAAGTGCAAGAAAGTTTAGGTGCCGTGTCACAGGACATAGACGGCAATGTTTGTTCAAAAGAAACACATCTTCGTGCTACACAAGATGTTTGGCACGTTTGACTGTTTGTCATTGAGATATGCAACAAATAATGTTTTTTGGTAAGCTTGCAAACACTAAAACCAAAAAATCACCCGCTTGCGAATTTAGAACTTCTTGGAACAATAATTCTTCAGCAACACCGTTGGGTTTCCCAAGCAATCCAGAATTAGATGGAACGCCTTAAATCTAGAAATTGTTGGTATCGTCTTAGTTCTAAATACTTCAAATGTTTTTGTTATTATTTCCACACCATCTTATTTCAGCTTTAACTTAACAGTTTCAATCACATATGTTAACATCTTCTTTTTATTGTAATTGTTACCCCTCCTCCCACCCTTTCACCCAAATCATACTCTCCAAGGTCCATCCGAACCCGTATGTTAGTCAGAAATGTCATAACCGACGTCTGTTTTGTTTTGTAATAATTGCAGGGCTGAAAAATGATCTTGTGGAAAGACTGTACAAGTTCTACCAAGAACAAGATCATCAGAGTCAAGGTAAATATTGTTTTTGCAGGGAAGTTTTATTTTACGTTGTTTTATTTCATAAGCAGAATAGCACTATTACCAACAGCGATAGACTGCCATTTACAGGAAGGGAATAAACTAATGTAAGGGTCCTTCCCGTGCCTGGGAATTTTTTTGGAAAGCACAACAAAAGTATTGACGTTAGATGAAGCTGACTCAAGTAACCTTGAAAGTGAGTAATTTGCTTCCCAAAGCTGCTATACATATGCTTTGTAAATAGATACCACTGTATGCGCTTAGTATTTATTGGCTTCAATTAAAGTCAATCTCAGATTTCAATTTTTAATGTCATTCATTACACATGAATGCATGGGAATATTAGCCAACTTCTAACACATCAAGCTCCTAATACTGTTTAATTTGGATGTGAATAATGACCCTTTGTTCTTCATCTTCTTTATTTAGCAGCTCGTACTGAGCCCCAAGAGGCTCCCGGTGGTTCTCGTCCAGAGGTAAGTCCCGATTCCTTCTTTATCGTGGTGCCAAAGTGAAGGATTCAGAAGGACTGAGGCCAGTAGGCCCATATAACAATTGCTTATTTCTGGGTCAGGCATTGAAAAAAAAATTTAAGTCCAACTAGTTTGGTGTGGAGTGACAGGAGATGAGGGTGTGGGAGGATTTAGGCCAAACTACCAACTCTGTTATTGAAGATACATTCTTGGCAAATGAGATAACCACTACAGGACTTCTCCAATTCTCCATACACAAGCTTTCTTACCAGGTGAACTTAAATCCGAGTCCATCCTTGCCAGTAGTAGTCCTGTAATAACATGTAGGTTGTAGCCTTTGTTGGCCCCTGGTCTTGGCCCTGGTGCCTAAGGTACCACATACTACCTTAAAGTAACATACATTCCAGGCTAGCAATGGGTATGTTGGTTTCTTTTATTTCTGTTGCTGATATTAAATCCCATTGCTTGTGTACTGTGGACTTAGTCTCCACAGTCTCCTGTGACAAGAGCTAGTTGGGCAAGAGAGTGCACTGATAGTAGCAGGGTTAAGGTTTCTACTGGAAGTACCCTTTGCCACAAAAATTTGGCCTTGTCCCTTCAAAGATAAAATTCAAACACCCCAAAATGCTGATTTCTGCTAATGCAAAGAGGGAAAATAAAGAAAGATTTATTCTTAACATTTTAGAATTGAGACAGATTAAAAAATCAAACAATTCCAGACCACAAGACTGCAAGATGAAGCATCTACATGGCCTTTTTATGAACCTGTAAGCTGAGACATTCTACAGGTCTGCACAAATGTTGATAAACTGACTGCTGTAAAGTTGTGCTCATAAATGATTACACACTTTCTTTAATAAAAATTGACAGGAACTATTTGCTTATAGTGTCAGCAATGAACTTTCCAGTGTTTGACTTTATCTTTATGTTTAATCTTATCTTGGATTACGGTACACATGTGCACTGAATTGCACTTTGCCTAAAGGGTCAATGTTTTTATTGATACTTTGTGCAGTGAGATTCCCAATTACCCAAGTACATGCTATTCATCTACACGTCTGCATTTACCCTTTTGTGTAGCTAAGACAAGCTAGGTCACAATCAACTGTGTGAGTCTAACAAGTTGTGTTTTAAATTATACTTCTGTGTTTACAGGAAGATGCCCCATGCATGTCACCACCCCATGGACTTCTCCAGCAGCAGCAACAACTGATGTTCCAGCAGCAGCAGCAGCAGCAGCAGCAGTTGTTACATCAACAGCAGCAGCAAATCCTGGCTGAGCAGCAAAGGCAGCAGCAGCTCCAAGAGCAGCACAGTATAATAGAACAACAGAAACAGATGGTGTTTGAGGAGCAACAAAGGCGGCGATTAGCAGAGCAGCAGCAACAACAACAGCTTCATGAGCAACTTCGAGTTCAACAGCTGGAAGAGCAGCAGCGACAGCAGCAGTCCTTAGCTGACCAGGCCCATCAACAGCAGTTGCGAGAGCAACAGCACCAGCAACAGCTGAAGGAACAGCAGTTAGAACAGCTACGGCTTGAAGAACAAAAGCGACAACAGCAAATAGCTGAACAACAGCAACAACAGCTGTTGGAACAGCACCGCCTTCTGGAGCAACAGCGTCTTGAGCAGCGAGAAAACGAAGAAAGACAGTTAATCATTGAGCAGCAGAAAGAAAAGGAGAGACAACATCAACAGCAACTTGAAGAACAGGAGCGTCACAGGCAGATGATGGAAGATCAAATTCGCCAGCGACAGTTACAGGCCATAGAAGAGCAATGTCTACAGCAAAAGTTACTGGAAGAAGAGAGGCAAAAGGTTCTGGTTGAAGAACAGCACCGACTTCTGCAACAGCAGGAACTGGAAGAGCAACAAAGACAGCAGCAGATGTTAGAGCACCAACGACGACAGCAGCTTGTTGCAGAACAACAGCGCTTACTTGAAGAACAGCGCCAGCAGCAGCTAATTGCAGTGCAGCAGAGATTACTAGAAGAGGAACGACAGAGAGAAGAAGAGAAGAAGCAACAGCTGCTTATCATGGAGCAGCAGCGACTGATAGAGGAGCAACGCCAGCAACAGGCTCTAGAACAGCAGCGACGAAGGCAAGAAGAAGCTATTCATCAGATGGAAGAGGAGAAGCGGA
This sequence comes from Pisaster ochraceus, assembly GCA_010994315.2. Lineage (NCBI taxonomy): Eukaryota > Metazoa > Echinodermata > Asteroidea > Forcipulatida > Asteriidae > Pisaster > Pisaster ochraceus. Next base: position 21,109,967 of record CM021526.1, on the reverse strand, counting down.
GGCAAGAAGAAATCCAGCAGCGAGAGGAGCAGCTTTCCCGTGAAAAGCAACATCAAGAGGCCGCAGCAAGACAAGAGGAAATCAACCGTGCAAAGCAAGCCGAGCTAGAAGCCCAACAGCTTGCAGCAGCAGCAGAGCTAGCAGCCAAGGAACGGGAGGCTGAACAGAGGATTCTGGCAGAGCAGCAGGAGTTAATTGAGAAAGAGAAGCAGCGACTGCTGCAGCAGCAGCAGGAAAGAATCAGGCAGCGTCAAGAAGAGAAATTGCGCCAAGATGAGGAGACGAGACAGAAGGTCCTTCAGCAACAGAAGATGCTTGAAGAACAGCAAAGGGCAGAGAAGCAACGTCAGGTAAGTTTTCTCTTGTTAGTTTCCTCTTTTTTATGTATGTAGAAAACTTAGAAACACTGTACAGAGCTTGTGCGCAAAGTATTATCGTTTCCCTATTAGAAAGCTGCAAGTCTTGTCCCATAGTCGAATTTAATAGCTTCTTCCTTAAAGGTTTGCATTGGATCTTCATAGGAGCATAAAGTTTTGCGTACTATTGAGTTTTTGAAAACAGTTACAACATAAGGAATCTACTCCACCATTGTCAGGGTACGGTGTTTTAAAAATCTTAATCTTAAGTCCGTGCCATCTCCAATAGAGGGATGTTACTCGTAGACAATGTCAAACTGTTTATGTTTGAAATGTTTCCAGATGATGTTGGAAAAGCAGAAGAGAGAAGAAGAGGAAGCGAAAGAGGCAGAGCTACTACGGCAACAGAAACTCGCTATGGAGATGCAACGGCATGAGGAGGAGAAGGTTCAACAGCAGAAGGACATGCTGCACCAGCAGCAGCTGGAAGAGGCTGAAGACGAACGACAGCAGCATAAGAGCCGATGTAAGTTATTCAGTGGAACTCCGTATGTCACCAGATATTTCAAGATGATTAGGAATCTGTTTTTGTTGCATAGCATCTTTTAATTTTAGCACTGTTATAGGTTTACAAAATGCCATTTTTTGCGCTTTTCAAATAATCAATCTAACGATTTCACAAAACACTTTAAAAAGTCGTCATAAGATGAGTTGTCAACATTGCCTGAGGGATTTGTATTTTGAAGTTACACTTTCTTCATCATTTAAGATTGGCTCACAGCTTAAGATCAATCTTAGCTTTTTGTGAAACCAAACCCAGGCATTGTTTACTACTCTTCATGTGGTATAAATATAAACTTTGAATTCAAACATCACTTATCATGAAGTCAAACATTCTTGGCTTGTTGGTTGGTGTATTATCAATTGTTTTACTCTTTTTTTTTCTCTTTTTTTTTCAGCTCCTCTTTTGCCGACTCCTCAGAGGGGTCAAAGAAGCCCACCAGGACCCCCTGGAGTAGGTGGCCATGGATCCAGTGGAGTGATTGGGCCACCAGGAGTGTCAGATCTGGACATGGACAGCCCATCTCGACAAGACGATGACCAAGGCAAGTATAACAACTCCTTGAATTCTTGACTTTTTTTTCCTTCAAAAGTCTCATCCAAACTGTGACAGAGATAGTTGACAGAGATTGACATTGGTAAACGCACACACTGTCATTATACTGGATTAATGATCAGTCAGTTTTAGGTCGGTTCATTTGAGTTTTTGAAAGGTCTCCAAAATGACACTGCGGCTCTGAATTTTCATCTGTCCAAACACATCATCACCACCTGAGCAAGGAGATGTGTGACTGGAGACTAGGGTAGGGTGCTCTGTCTGAATGCAAACCAGGATGCAGGGCAGTGGCTGCATTCACTGTACCTAGAAGAAGAAGTCTAGTTTTAGTGAATATTGTTTATAAATGAGATCTCCTGAATGCCACCTGTATACCATCATGTTCAAGCCACTGATTTGCCATATTCTCTGTTTCCTCAGCAGATGATGAAGACGCGATGAAAGCTGACGTTGAGCTACCCCAAGCCTTAGAGAAAGTACTAGCCTTCAAGAACGTCCGAGCTAAGGAGCTGGGAGTTTCCGATGAAGGAGGTAAAGCCTTTGTCTCTAACAGTCAGTCTCATCAAAATTTGGGGCGAATTCTATCAGAACTAGATTCCAATGTCACCCAAACTATCAGGGGCCAATTTTCAAGCCTGCAAGCTGACAATGTTTTCATTAGGAGCAGATTACTGTAAGCATTTAAGCAAACGACAACTCATGCTAGTTTGGTGATTGTTCTGGTTAGAAGTTAAGTCACAGAATTTGTTTTGAACATGTGTACATTGTATTTCTGCAATTAATTATTAAACACAAATATTTTCTCGCCAGTGAACAGGTTTATGAAACTGGGTCCAACGTTCATCTTAGTTCCCCTGCTTTCTTCCATGTCCAATGAGTTTTATCTATTCCATTCGAACTCTCAGATTGCCAGATAATCAAATGAATTTATTTTTAAAATAAGTACAACAAAATTTCAATCTGAGCACAAGACAAAAGATTGGGTTAGGATGAATTATTATTAACTTTACACTTTGCAATGCTTTCTACAGACTCGTTGGAGTTTGGCGGACGTCAGATGGAGCTAGAGGAACCTGATGAGGAAGAGGAGGACCTTGAACGGGAGGAAGATGACGAAGGCTTTGAGGAAGCTGTTTCCGAGGGCCCACCCCAACAGAGCAAGAAACTGGTAAGGAAACCCCTGATGCACACTGTAACCCATCAGTAGACCAATTCGCCAACCTTCGACCCCTCAATGCAAAGGGTCTGGAAGCAAAGTGTGAAATAATTAACTTATTTCCTACTGGTGTTGCTAAAAAATTACAATTTGCTGATTGCAATTTTCAACAACTACCATCCTCCTCATAATTGGAAGCAAAATTAATAATAGTAGCCATTTATTAGGCACCTTAGGCACATTGTATCAACGTGTCTGACACTACCTGTATTAGTTGGGCCTTTAGCGCGTGAATTCCTGGAACCATCCAAACTCCTTTGGAGCATGCAGCACCGGTAGCTAAATTGGGGCACAGGTTGCTATTCATTCACACCAACAATCTCTACCCTCGTAGATACCCATGTACTTTTGGGTGATGAGAGGCAGTTATAGTTAAGTGTCTTGCCCAAGAACACAAGTGTCATGACCGGGATTCGAACCAACACTCCGACCTGGCCATCAGAACTTTGATGCTCTGAATCACATCATCCTGTATTGTTTTTTCAGCCACACCTTCTCTTTTAACCCTGTCTTGGGTTTTTTTCTTTCTTTAAAGACCAAAAATCAGAGGCGTAAGAAGAAGAAGAAGAGAAGGAATGCTGCCAAGAGAGCTGAACAGAAGCAGTCTACTGAGCATGGTCAGTCTGAAGCCAAGGATGTCGATAGTGATCCTGGTGTAGAGGTGGAGTACGTCCCCGAGCCAATCAACATGAGCGACCCTGCTGTCAGGCAGTTCAGCAGAATCTTTGAGGCTTTCAAGGTACACCAATCTGTTGAATCTGCCCCACTGGGATTTGGGACAAAAATCATGTCAGGAGAGAAAGCAGGCGTGTGATTTACCCTGATTTGAGAATTGTTTCCGTGTTATTTCATTTTGCTGTCAATATTTCTTGAATGATGTAAACCGATTTTCATCGGAAGGAAAAGTTTGTGTGCAAACCTCTGGTCATAATTTTTTTTAGCGAGCTAGGGGGTCTGTGACACCTGGGAATTCCAGAGGTTTCACTCTAGATCAGTATTGTCAGTACATTGCACTGCTGTGGTTCTCTGAACATCAACTGTCATGCCGATTTGGGTAGTCTGGCAGTTGGGCAGAAACTTTCTGGCAGCTTTTTTGGACGGACATTGGGGTCCACATCCTATGATTGAACTGGAAAGTCCAGGCTTGTTAACCCTTGAGAGACCATTCATTTCCGTATAACTGTCAAGATAAACCCAGACATTGCTAATCTTGTTGATTTTTTTACTTCGTTGTTTCAGGGAAAATGGCAGAAAAATTATTAAGAAGCAGAGATATATGGGTTTGTCTTAGAATTTGAGATTCTGTTAACATGGGAAATAATGGAAAATATCCCTTGGGTACACGACCTTTTCTTTGACCTCTTGCTCTTGTTTGAGCATTCATATGTCTAATATTGCGGCCATTTGCAGCCGCTTTGGTCTCCAAAGGATTAAGTTGTAAAAACTAAATATAACAGTGAAACTAACATATAATTTCAATGCCATTAAAATGAAATTTGGTTGGAAGGTTTACTGATCCTGTATTTAAAAAACCTGGTTTTTAATTTTTCCTCAGTTGTCCGAGCCAGCCAAACCAGAAAGCAAGGCCGCAGAGTTGAAGGTGGAGAAGCAGCCAGAAAAGAAGAAAGATGAGCCTAAGAAGTCGTCAGACGATGAAGACTCAGATTCAGACTCCGACATGGAAAAGGTAGGAGAAGAAAAGTGCTGTCTTTGAGTGAGGGAGCTAGGGGTAGCAGTTTATGGTTTGACTTGTAATTGCTGAGTGTAATTTCATTCAATAGCTTTAACTGCAGGATAAAAATATCAGTTCTTGTATATCACTTTATCATCCCGACAGGCGTCTCTAAGAAGTAACTATTTTTGACAGGTTTGCAGAGCTGTGTTTGAATCAAGAGACCCATTTATATATAGAACTTTGTGCGGGTTTACAAGATGATGCAGTGTAATCTGCAGCTAGCCATGCCAGAAACGTCAGGGCAAACCCCCTTCTCTAAATAACAATAAGTGCACTGGATTCCTTTATGTGCATTACACAATTGGACCTTACGGCTTAGCATTCCACCCGAGTATACAGCCCTGGGCTGCCGTGGCATCCTGAAGGCTTTTTCAAGCACAATATCAACCTCTACCCTCGCAGGTACCCATTTATACCCCTGGGTGAAGAGAAGCAATTGTAGTGAAGCCTCTTGCTCAAGGACACAAGTGTCATGACTGGGACTCAAACCTCTCCAAATTGCCCAAAAATTTGTAAAGGAAAATTTGCATCAGCCATAGGAATTTATCAGTTCTCAAGTTTCAAAAAAGAAATGCAATTACATTTTGTTAGCAAATAGTTTTGAACAGAAATTTTGTTAAAAACTGGTACTTGTTTATTATCTTCAAAGGGCAAGGTTATTTTCTCAGTTCATTGATGTATTCAACATCGCATGATAACAAAATATGATTTTCTTGCTAGGCTCGTCTGTATACGCTCAAAAGGGTCTAGACACAATGCCGTGAGATACTATGTTTCACTAAAGCCAATCCTACAGATTAGATAAAAGAAAAACAAACGTTACAAACTTTGTACATACTCTTGCCTACTTAGGACAATAATGACGACGGTCCCAAGATGTCCAAGAAGAAAATGCGTAAGATGAACCGTCTGAGTGTGGCCGAGCTGAAGCAGCTAGTACACAGACCTGATGTGGTAGAGATGCACGACGTTACTGCCAGGGACCCTAAGCTTCTGGTGTATCTCAAGGTAAACCAGAATTGTATTTGTAATTATTCTTTGTATGAGATATCGCCTGACATCACAAGGCCGGACGGCCACGTCAAGGTCACCAGAGGCACGTTACTACCTACTCCTGGGGCTGAAACAG
>CM021526.1:21029112-21049167 GCA_010994315.2 Pisaster ochraceus | reverse complement strand
CAGAAAACCCCAACACTTTTATTAGTAGAAATAGCTCAAACAATACACACAGAAAACAGCTAGGACACACAATAAATTTTTCAACATTTGTCATTCTGATTTCAGCATGGGAGTTTAAATAGGAACTTATTAGATGATTTTAAACAGTAATCAAAACACCTTATTTTCTTATTATCCGTGCTCATAAACTACCACAGCTCCTTAGGAGTATGCAGCACCGGTAGTGAAATGGCCACAATGGTTACAGCACTAACTAAAACCGTTCTCATTTATCAGGCTGTCAGCGTCTTTGTAATAATCCCTGTGGGCAAAAATGTGAACTTTGTTACAATTTTGTTTAAAATGGATCCAAGCAAATTGTCCTTCCAGCCTCAGCTTCAGTAAAATACATGTATTAAATTGAAAGAGAGAAAGTAGAAAGCTGCTTGGTAAAGGTCTACAACCCATGTTATTGTAAAGAAAGTCCTGATTTCAAAGCGCCTTGTGGCCTGAGGTACACTATACACACTAGTGGTTGGAATTTGCAGTGGGAATTTGCAGTGGGAATACACAATATATACTTGAGCCTGGGGGAGCTTGTACACTACACATGTTTCATAATCATAGGAATTGCTTCCAGCACCTTTCCCTCTCAAGTTTCAGTAACCAGAACCAGAATCGGCTCATGACATCCTGCTCAAATCCCCTTAGCCCACAAGTAAAGCCACTGTGTTGTGTACCTTTTACACATTAATAGTACATGTACTTGGTCGTTTATACAGTATGGTTCTACATGCACCAAGTGAATTTTTATTTTGCCAAATTTCATTGAAAGTACGTACAGTACATTACAGCAGGGTGGTTTCCCCTGGCTTTTGGAAGCAGGCAAGTTGGTAAAAATTTTGTGTTGAGGTAATGCTACATCAACACAAAGTGTTTACCATTAAAAAAAACCTGAGGCACTCATTAAAAAAACCCTGCTCATTAAAAAAAACTGTGGCAACGGGCAATATGCGAGGACCACTCAACACATTTGCACCATACACATGGAGGCAGGTGGAGGACACATTTTATCAAATAACAAAAATGGTGTAATGCGGGGTGCACAATAACGCGTACACAGTGACTAGCTGCTTGCACGCTATAGCGCTGACATCAATTCAGAACACTTTGCAAAGCAAATCTCTGTCTTTAAATTTAATCTTCATTTTCCCATATATATAAGATAGTTCTCTCATTTTGAACTTGTGGTTTCTTTAGAGGCGTGCCAAAGTGAAAGTATAATAGATCTAAGACCTAAGATGAGTTTCAATTTCAATCTTGAGTTATGTTGTAGATAAGCCCTGAAAATGTGTTGTTTTTTTAAAATAAAAAACAAAACAAAGACAAACTTTGACGAGTTTGACGTCAACTTTTCAAATTTCGCCCCAGTATTTAGCTATCAGGTGCCTAAAAATGAACATCTTGTTTCAAAACCTTGTAATTCAAAATCTGATGATGTCATCATGAGGTCATGAAAACTATGCCGTCTTCATATTGAGTTCATTGTTTCATGAGTTTCAAGGTTCAATTTACTTGTAGTTTCAATCTTGGGAATGCTGCTGAGAAGAGTTGTGTGGAAGACAAAGATTCTGAAGAAAAATTAAATAAAAGAACAGAACAAAATCTTGATACTCAGTTTTTGTTTAAATTAGAAAAACGAGGTGTTCATGAGTGATGTCATCAAATTATGACTGAATGAAATGGTGACAACATTTTACCTTATAAATCCAATGCCTGGTTCAGGAGTTACATTTTTTCCATTATAAAACTTCAACTTCTTGTTTGAACCAGAAGTCAAGGTCAAAATGGGTTCACACATTGTGTAGTGTTTGTTGAATTTTTAATAATAATGTATAAAACTGTAAAAAACCAATGTGTGGTTAAGGGGTTATGATTGTTTCAAAATATATTAAAATTCAACTTTCGATTTGACCCGGAAGTCAAGGTCGAATGGGGTCACATTTTGTGTAGTGCTTGGTGAGCATTTAAAGACCTTTCTTATGACGTAAAGATTATTAAATATCCATCTTGTGGTACAGGAGGTATAATTTAAAACAAAATTAAACTTCAACTTTCTGATGACATATAAATGATCAAAATCCAATGTGTGGTTTAGGTTCAAATATTAAATTCCATCATCCAGTTTGAACTGGAAGTCAAGGTCAAATGGGGTCACATTCTGAGTACTGTTTGTTATGTTTTACATACTTTTTCAACGATGTATAGATTGTAAAAATCCGATGTGTGGTTCAGAAGTTATGATTTTTGTAATCATTAAGATTCAACTTCCGATTTGAACCGGAAGTCAAGGTCAAACAGGATTCACAATTTGGGTAGCACGTGTTTAGTTCAATTTCCGAACAAAACCTGTTCTAACGCTCTCCAAAATGAGATTTTCTAGTGTGTCATGGCCAAGTGGTCTTATTTCATCGAGGTGTTGGTTCAGATCTCCGTCATGACACTTGTGGCCTTGAGCAAGATGCTTTTCTATTGCTTCTCTTCACCCAGGGGTATAAATGGGTTAATGTTGTGTTTGAAAAAGCCTTCGGTAGTTCAGAAGTCCACAGCAGTTCGGGCCTTTATACTCGTATGGGAGCTGAGAAAGATTACAGGAATGTTATTGGCCTGATGACAAGGTCACTAATGTTAAAACGCATTGATACGCTATTGTAAAATGTGCAATACAAGTTCAAGAAAAAGTTTTTATTATATCCTGTTACATTGTGTTTCCGAGAAATGTTTTAGTATTAACCCAGGGCTATGATCCCAGATTTAGAACAATATGTACCAAAACCACTTAATGTCCGAGTGGTTTTTGTTTACATTATAAGGGAATTGTTTTTTCAAATGGGGTTTTTCAGAGAAAAACCACTAACTACAAATACAAAACGGATGAAGTGTCAACTCCCTATAGTATCAAGTTCAATACTCGTTCTGAAAAGCAAACATTCATTAACATTTTTATGAGACTTTATTAACGGGTTATTGTACAGTAGTCTCACAAATTGCATGACAGAGTGTCTTATATTAACTCAACTTTCTTTGTTTCAGCATTTTATTTTGTAATAGAAAACAATCATAAAACGAGAGCCTATGGATGGTCTATGAAGGTTAAAATAGTCAAAAGTATACTTTGCATACTCAAAGTAAAAGACCCAGAAAAGAAATTCCATCAATTCACCTAAAATCCATTAAAATCTTGCTCCTGAACATCATTACAAGATGTTGATCAATTTTAATGAACTTGCAAGTGCCCCCAACATTCCTTGCTGTAAGTGGAAACGAGTAGACGAGCAGTAAAGTGTAAGTGAAGACGAGCAGAGTCATCGAAACATCGAAACATCTAGATCCCTCTTTTTCAGAGCCAACACTCCTCCTAAAAGAGATTTACACATGGTTGTAGTCAGCAAGTTAGTAACTCTTTCTTCCTACTCCTTGCTGTATTTACCAAAGCCTAGTGATAGGTCCCAAATTTCATATTTGAAAGGGTCAAGGCCACTTTCACTTTTGTTGGACTTCCGTAGAAAATCGGGGAGTCTGTGGGAATACCTTGAAGGAGGGGGAGGGGCACTAAGGCCAAGACTGGAGGCCGTAGAAGCTATTGCCTCTCCAGCCTCTCTCTAATTCCAAGGGGAATCCAGGCCAGTGGTGAGTATGCCTGCCCTCAGCATTCTCATTACCAACCTGCATACATAATACAGTAATTTAGGTTCAGAACTGCATGGAAATTTCATCTAGTACGTGTAGCATCCCTGGTATAAGAAACAGTGAAAAATGGAACTTCCATTAAGTGTAGGGTGTGTGGATGGCCAGTCACTTTATGTATTAATCAAATACAGTTTGGGTCCACACTCTAATTCTTTCTCTATGTATGGTGCATGATTTAATAAACATGTGTGAAGCTGTAGACCTCTTAAGCTGGTGCTAACCTCGCTGTGTGTTTAATACAATTACTTCCAAGTGGTAGCTCTCTCTCTCTCTACTTGTTCCTTCCTCCATGGATTGTTGAAGCTGGATACAGAAACATAAATCAGTCTATGCCAAGGGTGGAGCCAGGGATTCAAAAAGTGGTCTTTGGAGCAAGACCTTTGCACTTTATTTTTCCACATGATTTTCCCCATGAGAGGGCACTTTCATCCATGAGCTGCTCAAGTACAACATGAACTGCCCCATGTTGTACTTGAGTGTTTTATAGCGCCTTCTTGGTGGGAAAACCGTGTTTCAAAACGAGAAGGTCTTGCACCTTCAGTGATCAAGGGGACGGGGCTCATGGTCAATTGGTGTGGTAGATAAGAATTTATTGAGGAAAGACTATGGTGTTTGATGTATTCCCTCTCTCTGTTAATTCATGTGAGTTTTCCTTGATTGATTGATTGATTTTTTCCCCACTTAGAAATACACATTGTACAGTGTTACTAGTCAGTTTGATTTTAAACTACATTTTTTGTCTTTCTTCATAACTTGGGTATTTGAAGGCTTCCACTTATCGATTTAATTTTTCCTGTTTATGTTTGGTACACTTTTCATTACATTCTCTATGTTTCTAAGACAACTGCTTTAGGATGCAGGGATCCTGGGTTCCAATCCACTCCAGTAGTACATGTATGCCTGTGGATTTTTTTTTCCCCACAGGACTTTAAAAGCACTGAGAATAAAAGCGCAGAGTATACAGTGCCTAGTATCGCACAAGGGTAAAAACCAATGCAAACTATTACTCGGGCCTTGAACTTCGCTCTTGAAGAAGGCACAGCAATTTTATTCTGGTAAGGGGCACTCTATGAGGAAAATGTAAATTTGTATTGGAACTTTGCAAAGGGCACCACAGCAAAAGCATAGTGCACCATGGCAATTGCTGTGGGTGCCGCGGCTTATGTTGAGGCCTGATTACTAGTAGCTATTAACTATCTTTGTGGTCAATGAATGGGTTGGTTTTTAAGGACCCCAAAATGTTGGTTGTTGTAATTTCTTTCTGAAAGCTTACTTGTTATAAATGGTTGTGAGCATCGTGTAAAACTGTAGCTGGTTACTTAGCTGGTTAGAAATCAGTAAAAGTGCGTCAACAAATTTGAATCTTCAAAACTCACCTCCAAGGCAAGTTTTTGGAGTCCATGGTGTCCGCTTGTGAATGGGTTATAACGCTCCAGATGAAAGTACTGGGACAGTTTTTTTGCTGTTTTCTCAACAAGTAGACACTGTATTCAGCTGAAACTTTCTCATGTGACTAGTATATAGTATGTTTATTGACAATTTGGGCTATAAAACAGAATTATGCGTTGACAAAAAGCAATCTATGATCCTACCTTTAAACGGTGTGTTGATCAAATACGGTTGTCTATGAACTGTACGTGTAATATAGACTTGGGAGGGTTGTTTCATCTACTTTTTGAGGGTCGTCATTATTGGAAAAATTATTGGGCATTATCCCTGTAATGAAGGTTAATGTATTTATTTCAGTGCCTTGATCTACTTTTCAATTTTTATTAATTTAAGTAATATTTTTTCTTCCAAGATAAATCAATTGTACATTAAACAGTCATGTAATGTTTATTTTTGTCTTAAACATTGTAAGAAATATACATGTACAGACTAGGTTTTTTTTACTTTGAAGTTAAAATTTGCTAATTGCATTCTCCAGTCTTTTAATATCTTTGATTCTTTCTTGGGCATTGGTAAACTGAATACAATGGTTTGGGTCAAGATTTCTTAACTTTTGTTCAACCAACTGCAAATCAGCATCGGAAACACTTGATATGATTCACTTCATTAAGGGAATTCTTTTTCTATAATTGTTGGTAATGATAGGTATTGATTTGATGATTGTAACTGTTATACCATTGATATTGATGAGTGTTATATTTTTGTACTGATTTACTGCAGGCCTAGGTCAAGTTCTTCCAGTAGTGAGTCATGGCCTGGCTCTCTCAATTCCAGGTAAGGTTCATGTATTATTTCATTTAGTCATCATTATTATCTAAAAAAACCAATAAACCACCATATGGTATAGACTGTACAAAACTACACACAATGCTCGGTAATCATCGGCGACCTTATTTACATTTTGATCAAAGGCACTTATGCACTGGTAGAAAAGTGGCAATCCAATCTTTATCTGGTACAATGTTTTCTTTTAAATGGTATGGTTTGTGATAATTGCATAGGCCCTAGTTTCTTCCGGTTGTTGACTTCAAATTTGTGAACATGACTGTTGATTGAAAGTTTTGGTGTAGACATTGGTAGCCAATTGGATATCGAGCTTTGTGACTTTAGCAATTACTTGTAAATGGTCCATGAAATGATATTTGATTATTGATGCTTGCAATAGCATCGCTATTTGCCAACATTGTAAAAGCAAGTTTGTGTCATCACACAGGCAGGGCACTTTTGTATGCCATTGTCTTTAATTCAATTAAGTTGTTGTTGGCAATTCACACTTGGTTTCCTTGCTCTATGGTTTTGGCTTATTTATAGAGTGAGTGAATTTCTTTCAGATAACCACCAGCTATGTAAAAACTTGTATCTGTATATTTCAATGGTGCTTTTTGCACATTGTAGATCTTTTTATCATACCATGTAATTCCACTTGGAATTGTGATTCCGCATGGCATTGTTTATTTCAGTGGGCCAACATGTACTTTTGTGGCTAAAAGTTGCTCAGTTTTGTTTTTCAATGGGTGGCACCAGCAATGAGATGACCCCCTCGGCAGTACCCTTTCTGTGATGTCATTTTCAGGCACTAGCCTGTACCCCTTTGCCACCAGACCACACTGCATGGCCTGTACTAGCTGGTTCTATTATTGTAAATGGTATGATATCAGTAACGCATGCCTGCCCAATTATCTCCAAAGCAGGTGCCTCCACAATTATATACAGAGTTCTCTACAGGGAGGTAGGCCTATACTTGTGGGATCTGGGTCGGGTTTACGGGAGTCCATGTCTATTTTTTTCCTATTCCAATGTAATGCACTTTTTATATGTAGGACTTGGACTTGGACTTGGTGCGTTACCATGGCAGGAAATGGTTTGTTCCCTGATTGGACCATCCGCACCAGGAATCTCACCGTGTCAATCGGTTATTGGATTCTGTGTCCTGTTAACCACACTGTATATCATTTAGTGTTTTACTTTATTTTATATTTTTTATAGATTGATGGCGCACCAAGTCATTTTATAATTGCAATTTTGACGACAATTTGTTGTCTCGTGTCACAGTCATATTTTACCTCAGATGTGCTCATTACTGTGGATTTTGCGGGGTTGTTCAACATCCTTACTATTTCCTGTCAGTGTATAGTCAACAACACCCACACTAGGTTTTGGTTTGGTTTTAAACAAACAAAAACTTTGTTCATAATTCTAATTACAAAACCTAACATATAGTTGGTGTACACTGTACATGTGTTATAAAAGATGAGGATACATTGAAAACTTGGTTGACCTTACACGTGGGATGCTGATGTTCTGTTAATCCACGTACACAGTTTTATCGCTTTTTTTTCCCATGTACACATTATAGTTTCTTAAGTCTGATAGATAAAACAAGGCAAGTAGTGGTAGCACTTAAAGACTAACTCATTACAACAGAAAACCATGTATGAGCTTTCGTAGCGACAACTTCTTCATCAGATGCAGTGAACTATTATTTCAACTATGTATAAATAGTTCCCAAGAGACACTATCTTTATGGGGAAAATTGTATTTTGGCTTGCAAGCGTGTCAAGCACTCAAACTATTATGGTCACATTTGTGCAAATGGCAGGGGGAAAAACAAACGGTTGCACTGCGATAAAGGTCAATGCATTTTATTTAAACCAAGAAACCAAATACATACATGAACTCAGATACACTCAAATACTGAGTACAAGTGTACATCATTTTTACATTACATTGAATAGTTGCCAACTGTGTGCCCAGATTGTAAGTTACGGCATTTTTCTCACCATTAAACCATACAAAAATGAAGGGTGAAGGTTGTAGTTACATGTACAATATGCATAAATTTGTGCATAGTATACATGCACACATTGATGCAGAGGACCTACATAATGAAAATGCTAATTTTCAAAGGAGACTTTTTTTAATAACCTAATAGTTTACATTCTGCAATACAGGCAAACAAAAATTATAACCACAATTAGGTAATGGCCAATTTGGGTCAGTGTCAAAATTACAACTGAATAATTTACTGATGAAAAAGTCTACCCGCACAATTTCTTTATATAAACAACAGCAGCATATAGGGTAACATAACAAATTTTACATGACACGTCCATATGTACAACAAGTAATGTATTGTGTCTAGTTTTCACCCGGTTGCGCTTCAGCTCTGCTTTTTTTAAAGTAGTTACTGGCCATTTTACCTGAGCTTTTGGTTTATAAATGTACTGCAAAATTCTTTTCAGTTTGATGTTTACAACAGAATTATGGTAATCCTTTCTTTGTGAGTAAACTGGATTTTTATATTTTTTCAACTTGTAAAGGTGCCTCCTTAAAAAAATAAGGTTGGCCGTGTTTTGCAAAGGTTTTTTTTTGGTGCAGTGCCAAAGTCATCTCCAAATTGGCCGAGCCACTTTGCTAGAACTCCCCAGGACTCCTTGGAATATTTACAAAAACTCTGCATGGACATTTTTTTTGGTTCATATCTGCCCCTGAAAGTATAATTTTTAAGTTATAAGCGATCCTTGAAAATAGGTCCTTTCTCACACAAAGGCCATATTTTTCAATTTTCTTGCACGCAGTAATAAGTACCTGTTACTGAAAAGGGTGAAGAAAGTAAAATTTGTTCTGAAATCATGTTTGTTGGTGGGAAAGAAGAACAACTTGCTATGACAATGAAAAATGTTTTGTCTATCCCAAGATCAGGCCAGATACTTTGCCTAGGCAATGGAGGCAATTGCCTCAATGCCCCTTGCCATTGCCTTGATGCCTCTTGAAATGTTCCAGTTCAAATTTTAACTTTCCTCATAGAGGTGCCCTTTATTTCTAAAGAAAAAAACTGCCTTGCCCAGTTTACCCATACAAGAACGAAGTTTCAGGCCTGTAAGATGATAGAGCATTTTTGTAAGAATATTTTTCAAAACTCCTTTAAGATGCAAAAAACTTTCCCTTAATAATAATGTTTGTTGCTTAATTTTGAAAATGGTATTGAGTCTGCGTATCCCATTATGTTCAAAGTACAGATTTGCACAAGTTTGTAGATTGATGTGCTCTTCTGGGTGAGGCCAGTACGAGGCCCACAGTCCCAGTAACTATTGTTCCTCAAAACATTTTTGGAAGTAATTTTCTGTATGGAATCTGTAAAAGGTTTACTGTAAAACACCAAGCATTAAAAATCACTACAATTTTGACATAAGAACTTTGTGAAATGTAGCACAACTTCTCTAAAATCTACCCCTGGGCCCAATTTTGAGGTTCTGCGTACCGCAGAAATCTACGCTTACGTGGCGCTGTAAGGGCAGAATTCTGCAGTAAGCAGAGCCATGAAATTGGACCCAGATCTTGCCTGATTAAAATGGATAGATTGTAGCCACATCAAGTATGTATGGCGGGAATATTGTCAAAGCTTTGTGTTTTGATTTACCATTATCTTTGGATTCTGTTTGGCTCCAGGTGAGTATGAAAACAAAACAAAAAACAGTCAACTTTTAAAGTTTTAATCCTGTAAATTGCCTCACGCAATGAACCGTCTGAACTCTGGCTTCTCCGTAAATTACTCCCAGAGTACATTGCTCTACTTTCCAGCGAGATGTTCAATCTCTTTGGCCTGGATGCCTGACGTCCCACCAGGATGTCAAAGGTCAAAGAAAGTCACTAGAAAATAAGTGTTTCCTGGTCCGGGTATTTTTACAGCAATTGTGTAAACTGTATGGGGCCCTTTCCTGGACTTTCCCAGTCAATAGTCACATATTCTGATGGTCCTGGACATAATTGCTTTTTAAGTTAGGAAGTTATATTTCTGCTTTTGTTCAAAACAACAAGAATTTCAGCAGATTACTGTTGTATAAATTGCTGGGATATACATATGCATCCTTAAACTTTAAAAAACACAAGAAACACTTATTTAAAAAAAATTATAAAAAAGACCTAAACAAATGAACTTCTTACTCAACTATGGCACACAGTATTTGAAACCACCTTGATCAGTGAATGCATGTATTCACCATATATGTACAAGGTACTTAAATTTGAAAAAGGGCCGGGGAAAAAGAAAAGATAAATTACACTTTGTATTTCTTGTAATCCCAAGATAATGTTTGCTAGTGGCTGGGCCTCGTAGCAGAAAATATTGTTAATGTAGTTGGTGGCTGTTTGGTACCACAATCAGTTTGATGAAAAGTTTAACCATAGTCCTTCAAAGACAAAAGCATGTCAGTTGTAAGGTACCCATTTTGTTGGTTTCATACATAAGTGTACGATATGTCCCTAACGGTCCATGTGCAGCTTCCTCAAAAGCAAACTGTTGTTAGCACTTTGTTTTGACAATAATTGCATTTGGGGATAATAGTTTACAAGAAAAAGGGCCCACTGCTTTGTAACCCTTTTGAACTCCAGGGAAATCCGGAACACCATTCCTGTTGGACAGGGAAACAGTACTCTGTCATAGAATCTGTTGCCACAAACCTTTTGAAAAGAACAAATTCATTTCTGTATTCTTTTGTTGGTTCAATCCTGCTACTTTACAAGGCCAATGGCGGTAATTGCCTTGATGCCGCTGGTCATTGCCTTGGTGCCCTATGAAATGTTCCAGTACACACTTTTATTTCCCTCATAAAAAAAACTGCCGTGCCTTTACAAGTATAAAAGTATCAGGCCGGGCAGTTGGCCAAAATGTTGTTTTTTTTTATAAGAAACTGGATTTTGCAAAATAGCAGCTTACCCAGCTGAAAAGACCTGATTTGTACAATTGTGTTAGATTGCAAATTAAATTGAAAACTTAGTGGGTTTTTCCTCAAATGACTTTGATAGAAAACCTGTCACAAAGTGAAATGCTGCAAGCGGAATCTTTTTTTTTAGTGAAGAGTTATTACGTGGGGGTGTGTTTAAAGTTAATTGATAAGTAACAAAAGATTTTATCAGATTTTGTCTGATGATGTTTGCACTGTGTGAAGCAAGGGAAGTTGACCGAGGAATAATCCTTTATTCCACAGTGTTTCTGGTCACCCTCCCCCCTCAATATTTATCATCCATTGTGAACATAGGTCCCCACAACAACAAAACAAGTGTATGGATGTGTGAAAAGGAACATGAACTTAAATTCCATCCAAAGTAAACAAATTGTTCAGCCTACTGGTGTTATAACAACCATACAAACTTGAAAAGAAAACCTAACAATTCAGCAGTCAACATTTTGCCGAAGATTTTTGCTTACGTCCTGTCTGTGTGACCTCTCTTCTCACCCATTTTCCTTTTGCATTATGTACAGCTGCAATTCCAGCTTAAGCCCGCTCCAATTCTTTGAGTTTGGTTCAATAAAACTGTATTGATTGTGTCGATAGGCGCAAGTTAAGTGGCAAGAACGCAGAGCATTTGCAGGCAGGTCAATCCCCATAATGCTATTAGCAAGGAAACACACAGACACACTGTCTCCTCTGAATTCCCTGTATTCACCAGCAATTGTCAGCGCTGGATTTTTTCTTTTTTAGTTTCCAAATTTAGTGTGATACACACAGGTACATGTGTAAAGGGAATTTCGTTAGCCGTGGGATTTTTTTTTCTCCCTCCCTTCATAACTTGACATGCATGCACATTTGCAGAGCGGACTATTGTGTACTAATTGTATGCGACTTACAACCCATCTGAATCGTGCTTTGAATGCTCATGTATGCATGTTTGTACCATATGTAAATTTTCTGTTTAAAAAACTAAACTCATTAAAATATGGGCGATTCACAATACAGTTCGCTCTCTACATTTTACCTTGGAGAGGCCACCTCCCCCTCCCAAAGCTGTCAACTTACGGTGACTAAAATCACACTCACAACTCAGGGGTGCACAGGCAGTTTGGCACTTTCGAAAAGAGTTTGGCATGTCCAAAAAACACAGAACAAATATACCTTGCTGCTTAGCAAATCATAAATCAACTTGAACAATCGTGTTCATGCGGCAGGTACGTCGAGACGGCTAAAAGGTTGGCAACTCCTTTTCCCATGATACCACTGTAAACATTGCCTCTACTGGGCAAACTGTAGGAGGCACCTGTATGATAGCTGTTCGCAGCCGTAGAAGTTAACATGTGTTTTTTAATCATACTTTTTTCCAGAAATGTTGCCTTTTCTGTGTACCAGATAATTGATAGTCAAGTTTTGCTTTGTCTTGCCCTTTGCATCGCTACATATTTTATTTGTCTCGTCCTGGTTTTTTGTTTGTTTTTTTCCATTGAGCGGGTGCAGGAGTGGGAAAGCCTCCTGACACGATTCTAAGCCTTTTAGGCAATCCCTCAGGCCTGCATGTGTGTTTCAGTGGTGTGTCTGTGTTTTGTCTTGTTTCCAGGTTCTCCTGTTTTTTCCTGATTCCCCCTCCCATTGTTTTCTCTGAATTGTAATGAATTTTTCACTGTTTACTGTATTGCCTGATATATTTTCTTATTAATAAATAAATAAATAATAAATAAATTACGGGCCGCCCATATTGATAGATTGCCTTAAATGATACTACACACAATTTTCTATACGTGTCATCTTCTTTCACTGTCACACTTTATTGGCAAAATAGAGTTTTCACTTGTCTTTATGGATTAACAAAAATACAGCAAATGTTCCCTGTATGTATTTGAAAACATTATGGAATTTTTCTCTGACAATTTTCAATTTGTTTCTATAGAGAAAAAAAAAAGAAACAAAAAATGAAAACTCTGGATATTTAGCCTACATGTACATGTTTATCATGTGTAAGTAAAGTTTTTGATTCAAACCTTTTTTTTCTTCTTCATTTCTCAAGTTTTATACGTTTTTCCATGAATAAAATTAAAAGTATAAGAAAGTAAGATCTATTTTTCCTGGTGTCTTTACCAAGTCGGACTCACTTTGGTTTTCAGTGTGAAAGGCAAACGAGCATACTAATTATGGCAACAAAAAGCTTAAGCATTAAAATGTTTAGGTTCATCAGCAGGCCTGATACTTCATGGAGGCAAGTGCCTCCGTGCTCCTGGTCAGTGCCCTGGTGTCTTAGAATCTTCTGGAACAGACTTATATTTTTCTCATTGAAGTGCTCTGTACCAAGGAGAAACTACCTTGCCCTTTCAAGAATGAAGTATCAGGTCGTCATACGACAGCTTTAATATGTTCCTCACTTAGTCTCTCTTTTTCAATTTTCTTATCGTTCAATAGTTTTTCAGCCGAGTGTAACAACACACACACAAAAATGCCCCCAGGTATGAGTATGTTCTTCCTGGAAATTAAACACAAACTTGCTTTGGTTATTACAGTTTAAAAAAAAAGGTACAATCTTGCACTTTTAGTGAAAGTGTAGACGGAACAACTTTCTTTGTCAATGTGTATGTCAGCCAGGCATAAAACAACTGCTGTTGGATTAAACCTGTCAGGTATAAATGTAACATGAATCTATCTCGGTGGATACCCGGTACCGGTTCCTTTTTATGAGAGTAATACGAGTAAATATCTGGATTTATTTATGACACGCTATACATGTATAAATCAGTGTGCTTCTCATGACTTGTCAGATATGAAGGACCTGTACGACTCTCAGTTTTAAAGGTTGAGGTTTCTGTGCAGAAACAGCAATGACAGACAAAACAAACCCACACAGTTTGGATGTATTCACCGCTCAAAATCGTTGCAACCGCCAGCCAGACAATGCTTTTTCTTCTCGCCAAAGCTTTTTGCAGTGTTGTCAGCCATTTCACAGTCCCGTCAAATGTATTGAATGTTTGACAAAAGCAGAGGAAAATTCAGCTGGGCTTGTTTTATTGTGCAGACACAGTGCGGACAAGTACGTGTGTAATTTGTCCACACACAAAAAGGAGAGCCCCTTTTCATAGCGATTTGTATACATAAATTGAAGGAAAAAAAGTGATTGTACATATGTAATTTAGAACTAATAAGAACGCATATCAAATTGTACACACACATAGCTTAGTTGATACAATGAAAGCATTGCCTAGGACCCCCTCCAAAAAACAAAAACAAAACAACCTCCACCCCAAACAAAAACAACAATAAAAAAAACCCAATACAAACACAAACAAACCAAACCAAACACAACAAAACAAACAAGTGAGAGAAGAAGTATACAAGTAAATTAAAATGTAAATGGATAAATGATTACTGTTAGTATGTTTTTGTAAGTACATGTATGTTTGGTGTGATTGGTTACCAGCTGGTTCATAAAAGCAATAAACTACATGTACGTAATTTGGTTGTTAAAACCAGGAGCAGATTTCATGTGCGTGAATTAGTGATAAGCACAAACTGGCTTAGCACAAACACACATGTATGTGTACCAACCATGGGGAGAAGCTTGTTGAAATAGTTGAGAGCATGTTACCAGAAAACTGGGTGTAACTTAATAATTTGTTTTGTCGAGGAGGATATGTTTGCAAAGCATTATTTCCTAAAAACCAGAGTACGATTACATGTATATCCGTACAGGTCTTTGCTTTGTTGACCCCTGTAACACTTCTATGCTCCATTTAATAAATAGTTGCATGCACCGTTCCCAAGCAAGGAAAAAAAATCATACTTAACAAAAGCAGGTACCAGTTCAGTTAAAGTTCAGTTTCATAGACATTGGGCTGGGACCGACACTCAGCTTAGTTCCGCTTAGCAGTATTGTTTGCCTTAAATCTTATGGAACTGGGCCCTGGATCTTAACCCGATAATAGACTTACGGATAGAGGCAGACCAGAAAACATCAAAAGGTTTCTGCCCCAAGCTCAAAATATCAAATCAGTGAGATACAGTAGGCATGAAGTCAGACAGATCAAACTCCCCATTGAGACATTAACCCCCCCTGTCTGCTGGTAAAGCTGTAAACATGCCTCCGATGCCAGTCACTGCGAGGGAAGAGGGATGGCGTTGAGAAGGCGAAAGATAGAGACCTCAGATAATTTGTATCCATTCAGTTTTGGATCAACGTATTAAGAGGAAAATGTTCCAAGCCTGCATTCTCAGAAGTGTGCAGCATGGAAAATTGATCTGGTATTGCAACTGCTGAATTTTATTTTTTTGTAAACCTTGGACTTCCCCTTCCATACAATTGGCCTGCCGGATTGCATCATATTCTGACAGTATGGTATTAACTTGACATCTGTGGACTCTGATGAAATTGGCATTTCATTTAATACTAAAATGACAAAAGAGCATGGTATTGTAGTGGAAAACAAAAACAGGACACTTCAAGTTGTGTATATGTGTAATTTACCTGTAAGCTCGTGTAGTAGAGCCTTTGAGTCCAATTGGTGTCAGATTATGTTGAACAGCACACTCACATTTCATGCGTTAATCAGTGATTTTTTTTTTCCCTTCAGACTTATACCAACCTCCCTTTATTTACAGCAAATAGAAGTGAAAGTCACACGATTCAAAAAAGGGGGGTTTTGTATGGATTTCACAGTCTACTCTCTTGAGGTTCACTTACAGTTTAGTAAGTGAGACTGAAAAAATGTATTCATCTGGACAATCACACCTGCGCCGTGCTTTTGTGTTGTGTTGCGTGTGTGTAAATTTACAATTGTATGTGTTTTGAATTGACTTGCTTTTGTGGCTGCAGTATATAATGGGTTTGAACCTATGCCAAGTGAATGCAAGGTAGTGTCTGAGTCCTTTGAACAAGAAACATCTCTGCATCTGATCCGGTCTTCTTGTCAATCTTTTTTACCCACCCATCCAGTTATGATGATAGCTAATATGTACATGCTTAGGTCACTGTCAGGAAGACAAACATACATGTAGAAGAGGTTCTTTTTGCCTGAAAGGGTTTTGCAATAACTCCATAGCTTTCCCAGATTTTCTTTAAGAGCACTGACAGTTCTTACACGAGAGGAGTGGATTGTGAACATGTTTTAAGCTTTTCTAAGATCCGTTATTGGCTCCAGCTAATCCTTATCTCTTTATATGAGTAAGGATTAGATATTGATCATGCCTGGGGGGGGGGGTCTGAGCTTTCCAAGATGCTGGCAATGAGGTGTCCACGTTTGCTGTATATAAAGGCAGGTTACTCACTTTCAATACTTAGACTTGTAATTGGATAATAAAAGAGGGTCTCCAAATTGAAATTAGTGTGCCCAATCTGTTCCAATGACACTAAAACAACCCTCTGGCTAAGACTAAGAAGACCTGCAGTAGTTCACATTATGTGTTCCCATGCAAGTTATTGTACCCCTGCATTGTTCCCACTGATAGTAGAGTGTATGAGTTCTCTGTGTTGGTGCATTCAAAACACATAAAGACTGGACACACAGGGAGCCAGACTCTCAGCGTCCTGATGAGGACATTGTTATGTAACAGCCTGGCTGGCTTAGCAAGCTTCTGTCCTATGATTGGTGGACTGTGAGCATGTGCAATGGTGCAATAACTGCACGTAGGTTTGATGGCTTGACTATAGTTCACTGCACTGTGACTGCAGTGGCTGGCAGTGCTGACCATAGGTGTAGTAGGTTTTACACCCTCTGTATTTGGGGAGGAGGGTGGTGATGTAGCCCTAAATATTTGGATTTTGGTATTTGAAGACAAGAAAGTGGGATGGATTGGGGAAAGTTACAAGGAAAATATAAAGGCCTGCAATGGAAAGAAGCTTCATGATATGAATCTTCCACATATAATTTCCATTTTGACTTCCATGAGCCCCCCCCCCTGCATGATGTTGCCACAAATGTTGATTTTTGATTTCCCTTTCCATGTAAAGAAGGTTTGGGGCAGTTTGGAGAACCCATCTGTGGAAGATCTGTTTTCTTGGAAAAAGTGGGCCTCATAATAATAGAGGATGAAGAAAATCCTGAATTAGAAATAAACCCTTGAACTTCTGACCCTGTGTTCCGTAACTGTTGAATAATTCAAAAGTTGATGAGCCTTACACATACTGAGGGGACTGGCATGTGTGTACATTGTGCATCGTATGAGTTTCTTTTCAGTGACATCATTGTCCAAGGCTGTGGCAATTAGCATGAACAGTGTTTCTGGTCAACAGTAGTTGTGTCATCACATCCTGTCCTAAAAACAAAAAACCAAACACAAGAGGAACAGAAAAGGAGAAAAAACACCACAACCACATCTCTCTCTGTGGACATCATTTGAAGTATTGTGAGGATCAGTGTAGCAGTACGCGAGGAATTGACATGTGATGACGAGAACCTCAGAGCCTGTGTGTTTGTACAGTAAATTGAGTTGAATGGCTGACTGGATAGGTAGGCTACACATGTAATGACAGTGTAGATGCCTCATAGAGTGTGTGGCAACGACGGCTGAAGCGAATCTCCACCACGATGAAGGAGCAACACGTGACCAGTGAGCCACAACTATCACCGTTCAGCCCGTACTCGTATGTATCGAATTACACACTACCAGCACATTATTAAAATTTCTCCGTTGTGGTAACATTACCACCTCTTTTCATTCTGTTTTTTTTTTTTTTCTTCTTTCTTTTTTTCGGATGTAGTTTACAGGACACTTCATTTAGAAATTAGAATTGATGACAGATCATATTTCAGTTTGGTTTTCACTGTGGTTTTTTGATGTTTGTGTAGGAAGGGCCCAGCCACCATTATGACCTTGTCTGAACACTTCATATACTCTGTACATCCTACTGCAGTATTTACATTCATAACTGGGAGTGTGGGGCTTCTGCTACCAGCTGATCTGAATGTTTTCGCAAATATTTGGTTTGCACATTTAAAACATTTTAAAACCCAAATTACAATTTGTCTGATATACCATCGGTGCTGCAATGTTTTTGTACTACTGGAGATACTTGCAGACCCTAATTTACAAGCAGGTCAATTCTGATGTGGTGTCTAGATTTGTGTAATTACTGTATTTCCTTTTTTAGAAACTACACGTATTCAGTTCAGAGACTATCTTCACTAGTACATGTAAACAATGTCAGGACATTTGAGTATAAAAAGACATAAATGGAATTATTTCGCATAATTTGTCATTAAAGAAAATTAATCAAATGATTAAAAGTTATCAGAAATTTTTACACAATTATCATCAGTATCAAAGATCTATTTTGTTAATATAAAGGTTATCATTTTTTTAACCTTCGGAAATGTTTGATTTTAAACTTAAAGTGGATAGTGTGGCGTTCTTAAAGGCTAAGTTTACCTTTGGGTTTTTGCAAAGGTTCGATTGTTTCAATACTATGTAAACAATCAAACTAACCTATGAAAATTTCATTTAAAAAGGTGGTCTCGTCTTTGAGATATCACCGAAAAAATCCAAAGCGAATATGTCCACGCAGGGAGACTAATCCCTGATAGGAAAACACAATCTGAGAAACGTCTGGCAGTATTGCTTCTCAGTTTCAAATTTTGGGGCATAAAAACTGACAAAGTTTTTCGATAACCACATTACTTCAAAGTGAAATGTTTCTCGACATGCTTTAATGTAGGCTTCTAACCAATAAGTCTTTATTGGTATTAATTTTAAGAGTGATTGCCAAATGTATACCTTCCCTTTAACACCATTTATTCAAAAGTTTTTTTTAGAGATGTGGGGTGTCTTCAAAGCTTAGAAATCAAACATTCTCTTCGTGCAGAAATCAGCCAATAAAAGTTGGTCAGATAAAGTATTTTTACTTTTGAAAGGGTGTTTTTACCTCAAGAACATGAACATCATTTTAGATGAAATTTCACAGGGAAGATAAACATAAAAACGTTTGCACATGAAAATGATTGCTCTTACAATGTGTGTTGCCAATGACAAGCTTTTGGAAGGGTAGGTTCATTTGATTGTTGTAGATTTCCGGAAACCCGTAGACATAGTTACCAAGGGTTTTATTTTATTCAATTTTACTTACTTATTGCTTTTTCTTGAATGAAGAGTACTTTGCTATTGAAGTTGGATCTGCGACAATGGACAGTTAGAAATTGTGAATGTTATGCTTGCCTCTTTTTAAAGTGAAGAACACATAAAATAACTTGAGCTATTTTTAAAAATTATACTGTACATGTATGATGCAGGCGAGATACTTCAGTTGCCTCCATGCCCCTGGTCATCACCTTGGTGCCCTTTGAAATGCTCAAGTACATACTTATAAAGGTGCCCTTTACTAGGGAAAAAACTAGCTTACCTGATGACGTGCATTGTTTGTGAATGATGACGCAAGCCTCTTAATGATGATGAGCGTGGACACATCATGTATTATGCACGTTCAATTTGTCGTGTCATGTAACGACCTCAGTGACTATCGCCATTTTGTTTTTGCTTCATTTTTCAAACAAAAAATTGCATTTAATTAAAATGAGGCTTGGGGATAGACAATTCTAACCTTATTTTTTCAGGTAAGAATCAGCGTTTTTAATAACCTGTACAATTTTGCCCATTTATATGGAGCAAAATGATTGAATTATAGTGACGGTCCACACCGCTTTAGGCCTTGTAACTCTTCTTGGTGTACATGTAGCATGTACATTTTGCAATTTTTTTTTATCATGGATGTCTCCTGTGATACATTCCATTACACAGAGCACCAATTGTACACGTCTCTGAGTATTTATTGGTAGTTATTTTTGAAAAGATGCTTAAATGCTTAAGAGAATTAATATTTGAGCAATAAAGAAATATTCATCGAAGTTCACTGTAAGTTTCAGAATTCTTAGAGGTATAGGTAGGCTCAGTCATTGAATGGTATAATAGTCTCTTGTAATACATGTAAGTGCATTCTTGAAGAAAAAATCATCAGTTATCATGACCATGAAGTGGTTGATTTTGAGGATTTTTAAACAAGGCTCCTTTATCAAAATCATAGTTTAGGCTTAGGCCCTGCCTTAAGCACCCTTCGCCTGTCTAAAGTCCCGTAGCAAAAGTGTACATTTTCTAAATTACTGACAAAGCCTGAGATTCTGAAAGTCTGGAGTGGTTC
>CM021526.1:21009412-21021023 GCA_010994315.2 Pisaster ochraceus | reverse complement strand
CCACCATTCCTGGGCGGCTGTGCCTCCATGGGATAAACGGCTCCTTGTGGACATTCTGCCCAGCAACACCTGTGTCTGCAGCAGACATCATTATGTAACATTAGTCATTACAAGGGCTGACAATGAATGTACTGTACCCTGGTGGGCTAATCCTTGGTAACAATTCATTCCATGCCAGACAGCTGTGTATTTGAATGACCTTCTCACATGCATGTACATTTATGTGTGTAGACGGTTTTGTTGGGTAATTCTACTTTTCCTAGTCAAAACACAATACCTTAGACATTATGTGTTGATACGATGCTGCATTTCACTCCGGGTGCCCCCCCCCCCCGCCCACACATTCATGGAAGGCTGCATAGACGCCATCACTAAATCTCGAGGGTGCACCCCACTAAACAAAACTCCCATAGCATACAGTGCAAAATGCTAATTATTCAAAATTCTCAGAAGTCTCACAGCTTTTTACAGGAAAGGGAAAATTATCCATTGACTTTTGAACTTTTATCCTGCTGCTTAAATTTGATATGGTGAGTCTTGAGGCCCGTGGAGTTATTCTCTCTCCAAGTAAAAACACCCCTACCCCTGTAGAAATTTCCAAACGTCCGAGCATCAATCTTAAACAAATGTCCCTACACTTCCTAGAGGACCATTTTTTTTCAGGGCCTATGTCAAGTTGAAAGTCATCAACCCCCAGGTCACAATTGGGAGAAATTTTCACACTGTACCCCTTTTATTTCGTTCTCAAATCTGTCTCATGTATAGAATAATTTGAGGGCCTACAAAATATGAATGAGGCAGACGCTTTGTTTTCTCCCTGTTTAGTGGGATGCACCCTCCATGTTTCTCCATGGAAAACAACCCCATATGATGTGCACCGTTACCTCATCATTCCATGTGCAAAGTTCCAAAAGTAAATGACAAAACAACAAATTTACAACACAACTATTTGAATGATGCACTAGACGTTATGTACTGTCGACTCGTTTTTCTAACAAGATCGCTGGGACTTGCCAAATTACCCCTACAAAAACATTGTTATGAGAGAACATTGAAACAAAGAAACACAAATCAGAGATGAGATTCGGGACTTCAGAATGTATTCTTTACAAGCAGAACCTCTTCATAACAGTGCGTTTTTTATAACAAGGATTGACTGTAGTTGCTTGCATTAGGAAGAGGAACACTTCAGTTAGTGTTTCCTGTAACCAGTAAGGGTTGCAGTGTTTTTCATCTGATAAAGGTCCCGATACAGTACATCAGCTTGATGAGTGGTATTCAGGGGGTGTGGAGGGGAGGGGGGAACCTAACACATTGTGAATGCTTGAGAATAAGGACCTGTTGTGGGTTTGAATCCCACCTAAGATGCCGGTGTGGTGTGTCTTTTTCCCCTTATGCAATACTTGTCACACACCAGTGAAGGGTAAAACCAAATAGTTTTGTTTTCTTTGTAAAACTGTTCTGTCTGGTTCAGTATTAAATTGTTGCTGAAGTGATGTCGCTTTAAGAAAAAGTATAGTAAGAATCCTGTCTGCTTGCATATGGAAAATAAACAAGGCAATATAATTATGTTGTTGTCGACGGTGGAGAAGCAACCTTAAAAATACTTTGATTAAATGAAGTATTCTTCAAGATTTGCACCACCATGTACAAAATTCTTATGACATTTGCACAGCATAGAAAAATCAGTCTTCCCCAAAAAACCAACTAGTCCAATCTCTTGCAAAAGCAGATTGAAACATTGCTGATTCATGCATTTGCTTTGCCATTTAACATGGTGTTTACCCAGCTTCATTCAAGATGGTTAACCCAACTATTAAATCCCCTACACATTCAGCGAGGCCTACATGAAGCTCTGCAATACCATATTGCTACACAATAAAATGGTCATCATCTGCAGAAAGCTTATTTACCAGGGGTCTGGCATCAATGCAAATCTACTTTAAAAGTGACCTGTTGATACCGTGAGGCCCTGTTGATGCTGTGAGACCAGGTGTTTCAAGGAAACATTCACAAAAGCAGGAGGAGGAAGGGGGGTTGGGCATGACAGCAAAAATATCATCAGTAAACAATGACACAACATTTCTTTATCTCTTGGCTGATGGCTTAGTAAATTTGTCCAGCTAGGGTGTGCCACATAAAAAAAGAGGAACAAAGAACGGGAAGGCTAGAGTAATTAATATTGGCAGTGTGGATAATTGCTTAACACCTGTCCAGTGTAAATATTATGTCATTACCTGTTTGTATTTCAAGTATCGGTTGTGTGCACTGTCTTGTATTGCTGGTAGAATACAAATTGTCTAGGATAGCCAACGGAGACATAAGTGAGCAATATTGCTTATGAAACTTAAACCTCATCAAACTTTTTGGTACACCTGAAATGCTTGGACGGAATAAAGCTGTTTTCTTATTGACTGTCTGTTTGTGATTGGTTTTTGATTCATGTACATGTGTCTATGTACTTCTCAACACTTTGGAGTTAATTTCCACCCAAAATGATGAATTTGAATGATTTTTAAAATCAACTGGATTATGCTTTTGGAAACTGTTCCTGTGTACGTGTTTGTACAGTGTTCCATTCACCGTCCAGAGTGTGCCTCATGCAATCATGTTCAGTTTTTGCAAATTTACCTCAAGGTAACGCAAACATTTTATTTCATGAAATTATCTGGTTATTTTTCATTTTCAATAACTGGAAAGAATGAACCAGCAGAATTTTCTGTTGTATGAACTGTTTGAACCAATTAACCTGACGCCATCATTACAACAATTTTGGTTGCACCACTTTGGGGGCTCAATAGCCCGGTGTAAATATAGTGTTGTGAGAATTTTTTGCGAATGCTGTGTTTGACTCCTAAAATGGCCATCTTGGCGATCTTGGCAGGCAGAAGCCGAGTGTAACACTGGTGTGAGGGGTCCATATGGTGTCTGTGATTTCTTAAATTGCAGGACACGTTAAGAAGTGATTTGTTTCTGTTGTTTATAATCCTTAGGGCGGAGCGGTCTCGCCATGCAGCCAAGATGAGGCGGGACAAGGAAGCCGTGGAGATCACGGCCCTCTCCAAGCTCCTCCCTTACCCAGAGGAAGTGATCAGCCGCCTGGACAAGGGTTCCATCATAAGACTCACCACAAGCTACCTCCGCATGAAAAAGTTCTCCCAGAAAGGTATATAAGCCCCTGAAAAATTGTGTTCCATTACATTTTTTTTTTTCGAAAATTATGAAACAGGGAGCACAAATGATTGATGGCTGGCAGGTATTTAATGCAGTAGGGATTTCCAAGAGAAGTTGATAAATAAATCATATTTCTACCCCCAAAACAGAATATGAAGCTGTTTGCTAATGCAAATGTTTGCAGTTCATCAATTTTTGCAGTAAGTTTTCTATCCCCCCCCATTGTCTTTTCTACATCTCAAAGAAGGATTTCAAATGGTTAAAAGGGTCATTGCATGCAATTTTGATAACTGTAATCTCAAAATCCATACAGAAATCGACATGTACAAGTATTTGAAAGTTTCATCTCAATTAGGAACCATATTTCTGAAAAAAACTACCCTTTACAAACGTTTGAATTATGGAAACTTTCTGGAAAACAAGAATAAGATTTCCGAGTGTCGGTCAGCGATTCTAAAGGTGTCAACAACTAAAACAAAATCTATAAAGCTGACACGATAATGGTGTTTTAATCGTAACAAACAAGTGAATTCAAACAATGAATTCACTGTTTCAAACCACTTTTCTGAAACCTAAAGAAAATGCGACATGAGTAACCGTGAACTGTCACAAAATTTCCTTTTTTAATTGGTAATGGTGGAGGCATTTGGGACATTATTTTCTGACTAGCTTTTGAAGATGATTTTGGTTTTCAGTCAGAATGTGCAACAAGTAATTATTGCAACAAGTAATTATTGTAATTTCTTGATAATTTTGTAGAGAGGCACAGATAGTTTTTTGGCACAAAATGAGTTCCAATTAAAAAAAATTATCTGGGAAGTGCTGTTTAAAGATAATAAAAGTTCATAGTTTCCCTAAAAAAAAAAGCATTGCAGTTTTTCTCAAATCTAACACTAAAGCTGTTCAGAAATCGTTTCATTAGTAGAGAGAGCAACATGTACTAGTTGACCTCAAGTCTGTTCATGTTTAAAACGTGCGTTTCTTTCTAAATAACACTAATGTAATTCCCCCCATGCCAAAATCAAGCGGGTGCTTCTCAGATAGTGAACTAAAATCTTAACGCTTTAAAAACAATAGCGACCACAAATAGTGGCCGCAAGCAGCTTGTACTAAAAAGGCCTTAGCGGCCGCGCCCGCAAATGGTCACAAGATTTTACCTACCTCCAGTCAAACAAGAGGGTCAAAGAAAAAGTATTGGACAGAATTGACATTTTCCAATGTTTCCCATGTTAACATAGAATCTACAATTCTAAAAGAAAACCATGTATTTCTGTTTCTTAACAATCTTCCTGACATTTTTCCCGAAAATAACGGGCCCAAAAATCAACAAGATTTGCAATGTCTGAGGGTATGGTGATGTTCATACAGAATAAATGGTCTCGAAAGGGTCATAAGTAGAATTAACCAAAACATCAGCCATTAGGCCTATATCATTGTGAGATGACATCTGAACCATACGACATGTTGAAAAATACCCTAATTGAGTTACTTAAAAGCTCATATTCTCATAGAACAAGAATTCATCATCATAATAGTTACTTATTTTACCAAATACTATTCAAACGAGTGTTTATGACTCATTGCACCAGTGTATAAACGTACCACAATTACAATGCATTTTGTAGTGAGCATTTGTCGACAGTCTCACTGATAAAAATTCTCTAATTAGCGCACTGTCTTCGGATTACTACACATGTACTACTGGAATATTCATGAGCAAAACGTCACAAAACGAAATGCTTACATCAATGCTTATCCTTGCCTTTGGATCACCCTATGGGGGAAAAAAAAATATATTAATTACATCCTGGATGATATTAAAAGTCTCCCAGGTATTTGTATTTGTTATTTTTAGGTGTTTGGCCATCAGCTGAAAACCTATTATTGTACTGAGTTTGTTTTCCTGTGTCTTCCTCTCTCGGAACCTTCTCATCAAGACTTCGCAAAAAAGTTAGGTCATACAGACTTGAAACTTGCATGAACTTAGACCTTAGTGTGTGGACGAAACCGCAACTTTTATCAGTGACATCATAACAAAGCTGAGAAATGTACAATATGATCTGGAATTTGGACATGGTGTCTTTGTATGAAATAAAGTTTGGCCCCTGGGCCTTTCAATTTAAAGAATAATTACGCAACTATTTTCAATAGCACTCTCTCGTGACAAGTTTTTAAATTGCTGAAAACCTGTTGCATAGTTCAAAAAGTATTAAAACTTAGTACAAACTTATGAATCTCAATATCCAGATGAGAAATAAGCTATAACGTCATGATGAAGACATTGGTTTCCAAATTAATCTCGATCAAAATTTCTTGTTTCAAAAACAAAAATGCAAATTTTTCGAACCACATTTTACTTCATGCATGTATCAGTATTTTTTACACAGTCGTGTTTTCCAAATTTTCTCTTTACTTTACACCAGCTCTGCTTACTTGGACTACAGAACACCTTGTTTTTGTTTCAACAAAAACTTAAGTCTGTTTTACTCTCTATTTAATTATTTGTATTTTGGAGTTTTTGTTTTGTTGTTGTTGCTTTTGGTTTGTTTGTTTTTTTGTTGTTGTTTTTTTTTTGGGGGGAGCCTTTATGTATTTTTATTTTAATTAAATGAAATTATTAGAAATTAATTTTTAATCCTGCACTGTTGTTTTCAAGAAGCACATCACACAGTCAGCCCTGTAAATAAAAAAATTTAAAAAAATGAAACTTGAATTTTTACAATATGACATAATTAGTAAAATACAGTGTACATCATGGCTATAGAGAGGTTGCGTGACCCCTTAAAAGGTCATTTTGACGGCCATGTTGGGTACTATTTCCCCACCACACGAACAGTATTTTAGTACTCAACATGGCGGCGGAGACAATGAAGTGACGTCACGTGAAACCTCTCTATATCATGTTTTATACACAGGTTTCATTAATATTCATTAATAGTTGTGAGAATGGAGCCAAACATAATTTTCTCACTTTTTCCAAAATGGTACCAGTTACCAACTTGTTAATTGGTTATTGTCAGATTTAATAGGTTATTTGTATTCTATAAATACAAATCCTAACGCTTTGTCTTTGGGAAAAAAAGTGTAACAATTTGAAATGTCAAAGAGTGTTCAGTCCCAGAGCAGGTCTTTGATTTGCTGAAATGAAGAAAATTAGCACACAATTCATCCAAAATGCAGCCCACGGGTTGCTGTTCTTGATGTTGAGTCAGTTCAACACAACCAAACCCAGCATGCTAGCCCAAAGATTTTGATTGATTCAGAAAGATGACTTCGGTAGGTACAAACTAAAGTAGTTGCAGTTAAAGGAATACCAACAAAAATGAGTAATGTGCCTTGTACTGATGCCCACCTGACCCTCTCTCCCCACCCCTCCCCCTCGACTCCAATCCCGCTAGAGACACCATCATTGAAGATAAGTCAAAAAATGATCCCCCCCTCCCCCATTACCACCCTTTATAAGTATTAAAATTTGAAAGTGTAAGGGGAAAAAACCCAACATTCACAACAAAACACCTTTGTCGCACTAATCAAGGTGCAGAGTTTTAATCCTGAAGGTCAGACAACACATCCAATAGTCCCGAATCATGTACTTGTGGAAGCTGTGAGTTGGTCATTCTCAGTCCTATCTGATCTGCACGCGAATCATGAGACTTTAATTGACAGTTGATCTGGGAAGTTCAAAGCACTCTCCATCAGAATTGGAAACAAATAGATAAAAATTGAAAAGAAAGTGCAGATGACCCGACACTTGGTACAATTGCTGGAAATAAAAGCAACTGTCTGAATGAAGACATTAAAGGAAACGTGTGTGTGTGTGTGTGTGTCGTGTACAGCATTCATTGAGGTATCCAAGTACGTGTTAACTCCAATCTTCACGAGTAGATTCATGTGAAAGAAGGGCACTTCTTACATATTTGTATCTACTATAAAAAAAACTACACTTGATACTATGATCTCAATCATAGTTCAGGAAATTGTTTGTGTATATTGCAAATTGACGTGTGTGCAATGCAAACACAAAGAGAGATTGGAAGTTGCCAGCTTGACGTTTATATCCCCCTTGTTGGAGCTTTTTCCATGTCCCTTGTTGGGAAGCTCATCTAAACAAACAAACAAACAAATACAAAACAATACAAAACACTTTATCATAATAGCATGTAGTTCAACAAAAAAATCATTTAAAATGTTGTTGTGCACTGGGGTATTCCCTAACATTTCTAAATTCCTGTGATCAGTTTTCTCTCAGAATGTAGTAGACGATTGTATTTTAGTTGCGTCAAACAACTTTATACTTAAAGACCCCAAAAGGAAATGGTTCTCCTCAGTGGCTATCACAAGCATTCCCAGCTTAGCTCAACCACATGCTGGCTTATTGTTAAGTTGGGTCAAAACTCAGTTAGGTTGCACAGGAGATCATCGAAAATGATCCCATACGGTTGCTGACTCCCAATGGTCTGTAACGTGCTTTTAATTGTGGATAGAAAGAGAGAGAGGGGGGGGGGGGGGGGGGGGGGGGGATACAGCTGTGCAAACTACTTCACTCATTAATTCCACCAGAAGGAATAATGGACAAACGTACACTTCAATAAATACTTTAGGGTGGTAATTTGTCAGAATTTCTCCCGATTTCTCTATGTTTTACTTTTTTGTTGTTGGTACAGTATGTATGTCCCTTCTCCTTCAAAATTTCCCGAAAGATTTGAACTGACAATCAAGGGAAGAAGAATGCTGCAATGTCCAAACGTCTGGTTTTACAATTGTGGCGACTCCTCTAAACGTACTAACACTTTTGGAATTCCAAACCTCCTTCTGTAGTTTTTTTCCTAATGCAGTATTTTATTCTGAAGTATTTAAGAGCTGTCCACTCACATTAAAAATACAAAACCCTCTGCCTGAATTGGTAGAAGGAGAAAGAAAAGAAGAAAAGAAAAAAAAAAGCGAAAGAAAAAGACAAACTCTGGTTTCCTGAAAAGATTTGATGTAGCAAGTACAGGAAGGACATGTCCGATATCGTTTTGATTGTCCTCACATCGGGCTAGGTTTAACTGTTCAAACGGGCAGAATTTGTTTTTGTTTCAAACTGTTTAAAATGTACACATATTTAATATGTACATATTCAATTAAAGGCATGATTAAAACATAAATGAAAAGTGCATTCATTCCCTTACTTTAATGTAGTTTTAAACAAACCTACCAGACAACCATGGGGTACATATACTCCTTCATCATACAATCAACCGTTGAAGGTTTTATCAAACAAAGTGAGGAAATGCACCCCAAATTTCAGGGATTAAGCATATTTTGTGTGTGCTTCTTATTGATTGTACAAATTGAAGAATAAGACCGAGGGGTAGACCGGGTTGGGGGGGGGGTAGGTTTCATTGGCAGTTTCCCTTTCAATTTTGCTGGCAGGCAGTGATCATTGGGGTGTGAAAACAAATTTGCGATCGAAACATTAATCTGCCAGCAACGGTTTCTTCGCTAGCTGTTCCCTCTTTAAATGCAGCAATGGTTCTCTTTTGATCTGAACGAAAGGTGTGGATAGAATGTTCTCAAGTCCTTAATCCTAGAATTTATATTCCATAGATATTTAAATCATAGAAATAATATTTTCATATTGGGGGAACCAAACAGTGTAACAATGTTGTTGTTGTTTTTTTGTTTTTTTAAATAAGCGAGTTGATCACTAAAGAAAAGTTCAAATCACCTGAATAATTGAAACACATTTTATAAAAAGGACTTTTTCTGACAGGAAGTAAGTTATTGGAATTTCTCCTATGAAAAGAAAAAGGTTTTTGACATCAGCATTGAATATTGAAAATGATTCATGTGCAAATAAGCACCACATTGTGTTCAAAATATAAAAGAGAAAAAGGCAATTCAGCTGCACTATCCACATGATTTACGTGGTATACATGTAGAAAAATGTGCCTACCCCTCACCACCACAAATGGCCATTATTGGAGAACACAATCAAACGTGTTTTTTCCCCAATCTAATTCATCTAAAAGCCTGACTGCATATTTATCCCATTCCCTATTGTTGAGTCAGGCTCTGTATGCAATTTTTGTTTGTGTTCTGTATTGAGTACACTACAGCACCATCATCAATCATAAATTGATACATGGTCTCTGTTTTTTGTTGTGTGTTTGCAGAGGGGAATGCACTATTGGAAGAGTTGAACCAGAAAGCAATTACCGCTGGAGAAGAGCCCGCTGCTGCATCGGCAACAAAACAAAGCAGCGACGTGAATGATGGCGCCCTCATGCTTCAGGTAAGTGCCAGTGGTATTTTTCATGCCATTACATTGTTTTTGCTTTTTGTGTGTGGTCCTTTTGGAAACCACGGCTTCATAACAATAGCGGCTTCTCATACAGCGCCCGAACCCATCACTTAGTGATGCTCATGGCACTCCAACATTATTACCCATGTTCACTGGGCCATTTATTTAATGACTTACACCATCTCAGCTCCCTTGGAAGTATACAGAACCATCTCTGCCCTCACAGGTACCCATTTACCTCTGGGTGAAGAGAAGCAATTATAGTTAAGTGTCCTGCTCAAGGACACGAGTGTCATGACCGGGATTCGAACCCACACCCTGATGACTCAGCCACCAGAACTTGAGTTCGTAACACCAAACCGTTTGGCCATGACACGCCTTGACGAGCCGGAGACCATGCCGAAGCTGGTATCGAAAAAGGGCCAAAGTACCTGTTAACAAAAAGGGAAAAATCTTTGACTATGGCTATTGCATTTGTAGGTTTAACGGCCATTTTGAAATTATTGTGTGTAGATTTATTGTGAGCAGTTGCAGTGATGTAGCCGATAGCAGTAGCCAAAACTTTGGTCTCAGACACTACATACAGGTGCCATCTTTAAACTATAAGAAGGCATAGGTTGAGTGTACTTTGTATGAGTGTCATTAAATACTCTCCTGAATGTGGGAAGAGTAATCCTTCTAGAATATTGATGCTGAGTAGCCATTTTATGGGGATTAGTTTGTGCGTATGTTCTTGATCAATTGTTTTATGCCGTTATGCATGAGTTGTTACATGTACGCGGTCATTTTTGTGTTTGTTTTGTGTTTTGTGTTTTGTGTGGTGGTTTTTTTTTTAAGATGCTGAAATTAATTAGGTATGTGCAAATGTAAGCCATGGACAAGATAATTCTGCTGTTACATTGAAGAATAGTATTCCAAACATGTTACACTTGCTGGTGGTTAGATTACTAGTGTAACTTGTGGGTCTCTAAAAAAAAAGAGAAATGTGTACAGACTGTGCGAGTCTTGCGCGTATACAAACACTGGGACCCGTTGAGTTGCACAAGTTTGTTTTCCTTCCTGCTTAAAAGCAATGTGCGTGGGACCAAAGTGGTTCCAAAAATGTTTGAATACGCACAAGACTTGCACGGTCTATTGAGAACATGATGTGAAGAATGTCAGAAAACCCCTTAGCCCACATGGTTGCATAGGGCTAGGCTTCAGCCTGGGGCCAGCGAAATACAAACCAGGGAAGGGAATGATAATTCAAATTTTTCTAGCACGATGTGCACTGGATATCTAAGCCCAATTTTGTAAAGCCGTTCAGCAGAAAATTCTGCTTGGCAAGTTTCTTTACTGGAAATGAGCAACAATGTAAACTTTATGGAATGTTGGCTGGTAACCTGTTCTGCTAAGCAAATTATTTCTGTGCTTAGCAAGTTTTTGTGCTTACAGGCTTTATGAAATTGGGCCCTGGTGTGAAATCAGAAGTACCTGCAGGACTACAGCTATGTATTCACTCACTGTGCATTAGAATTGGCCAATATGAGCAGCCTTCTTTGGACCTAGAGCTATGAGAGGGCCCCCTTACTCTGATGGCATTTTATGTATTTTTAGAAACGCCAATATTACTTGCAGCTTCAAAATTACCCATTTATTTAAACTGGCTTTTTATTAGGTTCATGAAGTTTTTGTCTGGTACAATTATGAGTTTTCTTTAAATCCTTGTGTGCAAATATTGTTGCTATTGTGTATCTAAGCATTTTTTTAAAGAATAATTTAGCGCAGTACAAATTGGATAAACTATTGTTTGTATCATTATTGCAGATTTGGCAACTGTCCAAAAGTGTTGACATTTCATTGTTCAGGCCCGCGAGAGCACATTTTTTCCAAGGGGTGCTGGATTTTCCAGAGAATCGGCAAGCGCGGAGTGCGAAGCCATTACGGCGTGGGGTCCGGGGCCCGCTTAAGGGCCCCGGAAGTTTTGGGGTCCTAGATGCTCTGTCGTGCATTCTGAGCCATTATTTTGCACTTAAATGTACCTTTTGGAGGTGGGATATTATCGGCAATTTAAAAAAATAATTATCCCACAATGCATTTTATTTAATACAAACATAAAGGAAATATTCTGCACTGTAGGCCCCCTCTATTCTACAAAAGTTGTTCTTTTTT
>CM021526.1:20990136-21007580 GCA_010994315.2 Pisaster ochraceus | reverse complement strand
GCATATTCCAGCACCCCCGTCATTTTTGGTAGGGGTGCTGCAGCACCCACAGCATCCCCCGCTCTCGAGGGCCTGTCATTGTTAAGCAACCAGTCACTTGACTGACCAGTCATCATATGTCATAAAACTAACGACTTTCTTTGTACATTTTTCAGGCATTAAATGGATTCGTCATTTTCATCTCGCGCAAGGGGAAGATTTTCTACGTTTCAGACAATGTCGGGAAACATCTTGGCATTCATCAGGTACATTCTTTTTACTTTTCTAAATTACACTTTGAACCAAGTTCCTTTTATGGTCACAATTACAACCTTGAAGTATTAAAAAGAGACCATGAGATTTTTTAAATAAAAAAAACCCAGATTGATTTGGCAAAGTATAAAATTATCTAACCTATTCTACATTTACCCATGCCCTTCGCCCAAATGTATAGTTACACATTCTCACATGATCCAGGTTTTTTGTTTGTTTTTGCTGGTACTATGTGCCATTAAAATGTTATGTAATTTCACCCTGTTCACCGTTTGTTTAATTTTAAAGAGGAATGTACTGTAGGACAGCGGGACCTTGCTTTGTCGATCTGGAAAACTGAAAAACAAACATATACAAGCTTAGTTGTGGTTGACTGTTTTATCTTTTTTCCCCGCAATGACAAAGTTGCATGCCTCTACAGTCTTTCAGATAAAAGTGTCTAGCATTTTTGTTCGGATTTTTGTTGGCTACTTT
This sequence comes from Pisaster ochraceus, assembly GCA_010994315.2. Lineage (NCBI taxonomy): Eukaryota > Metazoa > Echinodermata > Asteroidea > Forcipulatida > Asteriidae > Pisaster > Pisaster ochraceus. Next base: position 21,006,854 of record CM021526.1, on the reverse strand, counting down.
TTTCAAAGTGCCTCAGTGTGCGATACATCAAAATGGTATCCATTATTCTGTTTTCATTTTTTATTGGATGTTTTTGTCTTAATTAAAATTTTCCGTTGCTCTATTTTCCATTTGCAAGTTAAATTTGAATGATGTCAAGAAGTGCAATAACATGCTGTTCAAAAGTGAATACTCAAGTTGACATTATCAGACTAAAAACAGACTATGGGATAGTGAAGGTTTTTTGTCATCGCAAATAGCATCTGTTGTCCATGGTGATAGAGAGCCCATTGGAAAAAGTCGCGGAGGTAGATGGGGATTATTAGAGGGGCATTTTTGTGTGCAGTTGTGGGGAAATGTCTCCTAAAAGAAACTAGCACTAGTAAGGGACTACAAAATAGGCAACAAGGTTTTAAATGGTCGTTTAAACTTGGCAGGTTTGTGGCTGGGTGATAAAGGACCCAGCTGAAGCCGAAGTCCTTAATCACTCGGCCACGACCCTGTAAGGTTTTAAATGGCTGCTTAAGACTGAGTCGTTACTCTTTTATTCCCGTTCATCAATAAAAATTCCATTAAAAACAAAAAACATCCCGAAACCTTTAAAAGTTAAGAACTAATCTGACAGGTTAGCCTCAGCTCGCCTAGACTCGGCATTGAACTTCTATCCGTGTTGAGCGCTAAGTTGCTCCTTGCGCAAGTTTAGAACTTGTGTGCTGTTTCAAACTATCGCTAACAAGTTTCAAACTTGTGCAAGCCAAATATGCGACCTACCACCTTAAATTGGGCCATGGAATTTGTTTTGCTCCGCATTATTATCCGATAGTGCTTTAATTTTTTAAAAATATTTTACAGAACCGTAAAAATTATTCATTTCTGCACACAGCATCGATAAGATTAACAGTCAGTCGTGGTAATTCAGTACACTATATTGACAATTCAACACAGAGCATAACCTGCTAGGAAGTAGTTTGCCTGGGGGGGAGGGGAGGAGAGGAGAGGAGACAAGGAGTTGTACAAGAATATATAAATAATTCAAGGGGAAAGAGGGGAAAACCGGCTTTAATTTCCATCTCTTTGTCCTCACTAACTGTTCACTTTTTTGCCGTTTTGTGTTTGTTTGTTAACGGCACCAGTATGAGCTGACTGGGAACTCCATTATGGACTTCATTCACCCAGAAGATCAGAAGGAGCTTGCTAAGCAGTTTGTGGTCCAGATACCAGGTCAGCAGACCTACAAAGGCTATGGGATGGAGAACGCCGGCGATGCACCAACTTCAATTAGCTTCAACTGCTTTGATGAAAAAGGTGCACAACAGATTTTCAACCTTTGTCAAAGACATAATTGTAAAAAAAAATATAGGAACTTTTGGGTTATTTCCATTTTATAACTCAGAAAAAACACAACACATAAGTCATCGACGAGACAAAATGATGAAAGATGAAATGAAATGTTTTAGGTGGGTTTTTTTTTTTAGCTGGGGGAAATCTGGCTATACTTGGAGGACATCACACTGTGAGTTAAAAGGTCATTGTCTACTTTTGATTTTGCTATTCGAAGAAAACTGTGCGGGTTTACAAACTAAAAAGCCCAAGGAACATAAAGTACATCAGGTTGAAACTACGTGTCTGGAATTGCAATATTTGTTATTGAAGCCTACAGGGCTTCTCAGGGGATGTTAATACTGCACAGCCCTGATTACAGCCACTAAAAGTTGTCGTTCCATTTGCCTCAAACTGTTGCACTACTAGTCTGCTGCAGTTTGCCTTGCATTGGGTTTTACAGCAGTGTAAATTTTCTCCGGAGAATAGGAAACTTGTAATGCTTAACCTGTAATGAATTGCGATAGCTGTGTACGTGTAGTCAGATTTTTACTGTGTATCTGTCGTCGCAATTCTGATTTAGGGATTTAAAATCAAGTCTAGTCATCATGTAGATATGGAAAAGATTAACTGCACCCCTACTTAGCAATGGCGAAATTCCATCTTACTCTTAAGTGATATTGAGATTCTTTATCCAACCCAGGAAATCGCCAATGGAAGGGCCCTTTGCACTCAAAATGAAAACGGCCTTGCCCTCCCAAAGACAGTAGTCTGTGCCTGTTAGTGTCACTTGATACTACTGTAACCCCAGTGCAGTTAAGTACGTGTGAAGGGGCATGTATTAATTCCGTGCACAATGCGCAGTGTACTTACACGCGCTTATTCTAACCGTCAGTTTTGGGAGTCTAACATATACACTCCCCAAATTGACTCCCAAAATGGTGGAAAAGGTAGACGCGGAGGGGTGTTCCTTGTTGTGCGAGAGGTCACTACAGTGATCCAATCACACCAGTGAAGCAATAATCCAATCCCACTGGAGTGATCCTTGCGGAGATCTCAAATACCCTTCGTGAAATTTAAAGCCCTTGCAACGGCAGCAAAATCCCAAGTGACACTCGGTGAATTTTTTTGTTTTATATCCCAGTTCCCCGCAGCAATATAGCGAGATTTCAGTCCCACTCACTGACTGTGCAATCTCAATTCCATGCATTGAGAATGAGATCCCAATCCCACTCCAAATTAACAGATCAAAATTGGGATTAGCATGAGTGAGAACTTGGTGTCATAGTATTAACCGAAAACTAAACCCTCTGTCATTATTTCTTATACTTTTTTTTTTTCTTTCCCCTGTACAACCTCAGAAGATGAGATCCTACCAATTACAGACTATGTCCAGGAGAGGCAATTCTTCCTGAGGATGCGTTCGGTCATGTCAAGACGTGGGTCTGGGGGCAAAGGCAAAGTCATCGGCTACAGGGTAAGTGTGCTTCCACTGTTGGGGGGGGGGGGGTTAACTCAGACTGTCGCTTCATGCTCAAAACCTCAGTTTTTATTACTTTAAACCTCCAGGCTGTTTGAATCAGAATCAATTCTCCATTAAAAGGAGAAATCAAATGCATTGATGCAATTTGGCAAGTTCCTAATGGACCAGGGAGGAGGGAATGTTTTTGTTATTCTGTTGTTTTGAAGAAAATATCCTGAGATGTCTCTTTGCCCCAGGTGCCTCTCGGTTTTTATGTAAAGAGTAATGTCAAATGCCTCCCCGTCTCTCTGTCATTCTCTCTGTGTGCGAACGACCTTTTGGGAGATAACGTGTATCAAGCAAGACATTAAAGGTGCTAGGTCTGATGTTTGGCCGATTTGACCAGAAAATTTAGATGTGAATCTTAAACAGCTAGATTTGTAGAAATTATCAACTTTCATTCAAGGTAAAAAAAAAGACAAAAACGCCAATGATACTTGGTATTTAATTTAAAACTAAAACTAAATTATTTTCAGGATCACAACACTATCTCACATCCATCGGCCATGTTCAAACAACTTTACATGTCACAAGTATTGTGTGCATTGTCCATGGCACATGCGAAAAGTTTTGGTTTGTTTTTCGCTTTTAAACGGCATCCTCTGTCAAAATTCGTTATGAAATGTTTTGGGGTTTTTTAAGATATGGAACGTTATTGGTAACAATTTATACTCAGTGTGATAAATGGTGGTTGAAAAAACATGCATCATCCTGAGAATTGGGCCAAGCATAACTAAAAATATGTAATTGTTTTAATAGTGGTGTATTCAGGTGAATAAAAAATGGTAAAGTTCTTCCGATTTGGTAAGATTTCTGGACGCTGCTATAGTTTTGTAATGTTCAATACATACAAAGTACGTTGATGTTTCGCGCCTTTTTTTCTTCTTCTCAGTGATAACAAACTGGGCTCGATGGCAATTTGGTGTGGCCTCATTATGTATCAAATGAACAGTGCTACTTCTGATTATCTTTGTGCTAATACGCCCTTCTCAGAAGACGTCACTATTTTGTCGCTTGCCAATGCTGGAGTACAAACATGCACACGAACTGTACTGCTGTGCATGACGTGAGCATGCGCATGGTGTGGTCTAACATGCAATAGCGTAAACGCCATGTAATGGTTTGTATAAAGAATGCCGTGTGACCAACAGTCCTCCAATCAAATGACAAGGATCTACCTAAGTGTGATAACAATGTATCAGAATGGTTGTCTTTATTGAACTGAACAGCATTTTTCTTCTTCTGGCAAGCCTCGTGTTATATGCGTAGGAAAGAAAGCAAGTGTGATTTGGGAGTCTTTACACTTTGTTGTATGGGCCATGTGTAGTAGACACAAGTTTTCGGTCAACACAAGAATTTAAGCACAAAACGCTTAATTGTTAAGTACCGGGAATTGTTACTATCCTTAAACACCATGTAACTGGATCCCCGCTTATTTTTACTTCGGCAGAAATCTCTAGCTGTGCGTTCTGCTCTAAAGCAGCCGTATGAAGTCAGAAATTAACAAGGGCACTTTTTTTGGTCCTACTTTTTTCTCGCCTGCGGACAGATCATTAAACCATAGGTCCTTGTTCTGGGTAATTCACTTTGAAGAAGCCTGTGCACTTGAGGGGCTTTACACCCAGCTGTTTCTTGCACTGTTTGAAAAAACAGACTATGCCACAGAGCCTGTAAGAAACTTTCAGTCTCGCTTTTTGGAATGTCCCGTGGTTTGAAACGACAGAGATAATGTTGAAAGGCACCGACTTTTTAAAGACTCATTGCTTTGTCCAACTTAACTAGAAAACTATGGCTTAAGTTATTTTTCCCCGGCCAGCCACTTCCATACCAAATCAATCAGCCAGGCTGGCATCATGTTCTGCTTGTATTCAAGTTTGTGGAGACACACTGTGTATTAATACAGGCCTACTGTGGGGTCCATGTTGTATTGCAACAAGACAATGAGCATGCCTTTGTAGGCAGGCCTGCATACCATGCCTCATGCGAAAACATTTAAGGGAAATCATGCCCAAACACTGTAACGGTGTTGGACAAGGCTATCATAGGGTGTGAGTATGGATGACTTCATACATGTGTACATGAAATGCAAAAGTTCCTCTTTATATCTCCTCCATGGTCACGGCATAACTGGAAGCCTAATAGCAACCAAGATGTCTAGTTCTTGTTAGACTTGTTAAAGTTTTAGGGACGTTTTTAATCATACTTTCCTAATTCAATATCCCAGATTTGGTCTGCGTAAAGCAGCCCCAATTTCTGATGGACTAGTATGTACAATGTACAAACTTCTGGGACCCACAGAAAATCTGTCCTGATAATAAATGGGGCCACTTGTTATAAAAGAGAATATTCTTGTGGATTTAGGGCTGCAAGAGTAAGAGCAAGTTGAGATGTACTCTGTTGAGAAGTTTCAACCTGCTGTTTCCCTCCCAGTATTTTTGTAATGTTGTATCATTATTTGCAACATAATTTACACCATCAAGTATGTGTTTAACTGCTTAACCATACTTAACCATACAAATTCAATATGCACCCCGGTAACTGTTAGAAAAAGCTCACTAGACAAGTCTTGTTACCTTGAGAATTTTTTCTGTCTTTAGAACACTTCCTTTTTTTTTTAAAGGAAAGTGAACAAATGTAAACCAAATATTCCAATTTGAAACAGCTGCCGAACGATGCATATGTACATGTATGTATGTAACTTCTATACACATTTTTTTCTCAAATGAGATTGATGAGCACCTACTTGTGGAGTAGAGTGTGAGAGGTCGTCTTCAGCCGAGGTCATCTAGGGAGCCTCTGATGGTCACTTTCCACACATCCCTACACCCACCAGACACCCAAAATGTATAATGGTGTTTTATTTTGAACTGGAGAGAGTTGGGCAAAGTTACTTGGCCATTACTGCAATCGTCTGTGTAACCGTCTTCTATTTTTGGCTTGGTTTTTCTCACCGAGTAGGTAGTGAATTTCTGTGGCCGTTTGAAGCTGATGTGCTCCAGTAGCAGCAAGGGGTACACTGTAGAGGGTCTGATTAGCCTGTGTCGTCCCATCCAACCCCAGCCCATCTTGGAGGTGCGAATGGACGGAAACATGTTCATGAGCAGACACAGGCTGGATATGTGCTTCACATTCTGTGATCCTAGGTAAGGTTCCATCTACTAAACCTACCAACCTAATCTCTAACACATTGTTCTCATTTTGTTTTATGTCCATGGTCAAAAGGAATTCAAAAGTAACAATATGGTTCCAGATACCCATCACATACTTTGGATAATGCAAAGTTTATAACAATTGGGTAGTTCCATAGTCCACCAAATCCTTTTGTTGCTTAATTTCTAATGTAAAAAGGCTTTTTGGGGGGTTTGCCATTAAAATACTTGTGTGCTATGTCACATTAAACTGTAAAGCAACTCATGAAACTACAGCATTGCTAAGTTACCATCTTTGTTGTTCTTCATGTCTAAACCATTATTTCTGTCTCTAAATGTATCCATGTTTATAAATTTATTCATGTCTATGAGTTTATTCATGTCTTTGAATTTATTCATGTCTATAAATTTATTTATGTCTCTAAATTTATTCATGACTCTAAGTTTATTCATGTCTCTAAATGTATTCATGTCTCTTAAGTTATTCATGTCTATACATTAAGTCTTGTATCAATATTTGATTCGTGTCTGAACTTTCATTCTTGTCTTTACACTGTTTCATGTCTCAATATTTGTTCATGTGATTACAGTAATTCCCGTCTGGACTGTTGTTGCTGGCTTGATGTTGTTCCATTCTTTACCATTAATCCTGTCTGTATCGTAAATCCAGTCTTCAACTGTGTGTGTTATTTGTCTGTCTGTTTTCAATTTTTTATCACAACCCTTGTCTTACTACTATTCTGGTGCATTAGTTAAGGGCCGTATCTGAATCAGGCCACTTTGGCAATGGCTATGACCATTGGCTGCAACAGCAACGTTGAAGAATAGGACCTTTTGATGACCTGGCCATAGCCATTGGCCATAGCCACTAGCCATAGCGACTGGCCATAGCCACTGGCCATAGCTACTGGCCATAGCCACTGGCCATAGCTATAGCCACTGGCCATAGCTGCTGAAGCTGTTAATTCAGACATGGTCTAATGGTACTCTTGTATTATTATTCCCATCTCTACTGTATTCTAATCTATTCTGTTGTTCATGTCGCCCTGTTATTTTATGTTTTCACCATTTCTTCACAGGATTATTACTCTTATTGGCTACGAGCCCCATGAGTTGATTGGGAAAACAGTCTACCAGTTTCATAATCCTCTAGATGCAAGGAAAGTCAGTGACTGTCACTCTAACTGTAAGATTCCTTTAAGTTAAAGTTTACTTCACATGAGAGGGTTATTATTGATAGACTGAGAGGTATTTGAGTATCGGCATAACCATTTGAGTATCAGCATAACCATAGCAAGACAAGTTCTCAAGAACAAATCTACATAGCAAAGTAGACACATGGTGTTACCGCAAACTGAATATACAACATAAACATATTGAAGAAGTGGGCATTCATTGTAGCTTTTTCCTACTTGATTGACCTACTGTTCTTACATATGGTTGGGGAAGACTTTCTTCATGCATATACCAGGTGCCGTGTACTGGAGAGGAACCTGATATTTTTTGCCTGAATATCACTGCTTACATATCAAATTAAGAACACTAAGTATACTTGACAAGGATTTTCTTAGTCCTGGAGAATTGGGTAAAAATCCAATTTCCATTGGTCTGTTGAAATAATTTAGATACATGAAAGGAAAAGTGTCCTTATAATAGAGCCTTGTTCCAATAATAGTGAAATTATATTTGCAGTAAAATTGTATGTATAATACCTTAGGACTTTTGGTATTTCCATAAAGATCTGGTGGTGTGTTAACTCTTTTCGGAACCACCATAAGAGATTATTTCCATGGTATTAACGCAAACCTAACTAGATTGTATCCCAACCACAGTTCTTCTACAAACCCAATGCTATCATCCTCCCAAATGGAGATAATTCTCCACAAAGTATTCTTAAGTCAGTTTCCTTTGTGGTTTATTACTTGATACAAAGTATTCTTAATCTACAATTTAATCCATTTACAGTGATCGTGAAAGGTACCAGCGCTACTAAGTATTACCGCTTCATGGGCAAGAACGGGTCTTGGGTGTGGCTGCAGACACGAGCAACCATCATTTACAACACCAACAATGTGGCGCAGTACGTAGTCTGCATGAACTACGTTATTGGGTGAGTAATCAGCTTGTTTTAGTAGTTTTTATCTGGAGGAAACCTCAAGTCTCATAAAAAAGTGCAGGAAAGCTACATAAGCAATCTAAAGGAACAAATAAATTAGCTTTCCTATCAAAATTGATTGCCATGCACAAAGAAATATGGTGTGTCTTTTACCAAAGAAAAACAGCTTAGTCATTGGTTAGATTTTGGTTTGCTGCCTGTTGGATATTTTTCCATTGTTCTTCACTCGATTAAAGCTCTTTGGCATTTTGGGAAATGTAAGCCGTTGTTATTTTGGGATGAGTCGTAAAACATTTTCTTTGGGGGTTTCTTGTGTCTTTCAGGAAAGATGTCGGGGAGCGACACTTACTAATGGAGCAAATGTCAAAAATGAAAGCATCAAGTGAAATATGTGGCAGCATAGCAGACAGCGACTGCGGCGACAGCATTGCCAGCCCAAGCAGTGATGGTGGCAGTTATGCTGCTAGCTGTTTAGACTCTCCTATCGGTGCCGATTCACCAGGAACCTCTGGCATCGGGTCTTGCTCGGACCTTGACGAGCCCTCGCTAAAGCACATCAAAAGGGAGATGGACAACTTTGATGTAAACCTCATCCCTAAATCAGTCAGAGACAATGAAACAATCATGAAACCCCCGGATCCAGGCCAGGAGATCAGTTTTGCTTCACTTCTAAAGATGGACAACTTGAAGAAGATGTATGGAGGAACAGAGAAAATGGACACGACGGAGAGAACGGAAGTCTCATTTAAGAAACAAGATAGTACAGAGTCAGATGCTGGTGCAGCACCTGCGAAAGCAGCCAATGTTGGAAGCATTGAGGGACCCTTTGATAATCCTCACTTGCACGGGTCAGCCGACATTCAGCAGTCCTTCCAAAGAGCAACTCAGAATACCTCAGAAAAGTTATTTCCAATGTCTGTTTTCTCACCGATTAGTGAGGTGGGCTCAGACTCGAGTGGTACAGCCGATTCGGTGAATTCACCACCGATGGAGGTCGTGCCTTCAGAAGGGAGGGACAACCGTATGATCAGTGTCGGTGAGGACGATGAAAATTTATTCAAAGACCTCTTGGAATTGACCAAGAATGACAATATGGATGACCCACTGAGCCAGCTGGACAGGGAACTTCCCAGGATGTCATTCAGTGTGAACAGTCCAAGCAACCTGAGCCAGTTGCTGAACACGCAAAGCGCTGCCAGCGTCTCGGTCGGGGTCTCCAGCCCCGAGTCCCAGGAACTGAACGAGGAGGATGGTGAGGACGACGTCTTCAGCAGTCAACCTGAGGCCAAAGATGCTTCCCCCAGCATTTTAGCTGGACTTTTGACCAAACTGCCAACACAACAAGCGACAAATGGTGCCGAATGCCCTTCCCTGGATCTTCAGCAAAGTCAAGGTAGCACAACCTTCATGGGTATGTCCATCACTAAAGTGGACCCCATGATGTCCGGGGGAATTGCCCAGCTTCCTGATGACATTGCTAATTTCTCGCTGGAATTTTGCCAGCCGGTAATGGACCAGGCGGCGTGTGATGCCATAGTGTCATTAGGGGGTGACTTCTATCTGCCCGAATCCACGGGAAAGACCACAACTGGTGGAAGTGCCACCGTTACAGAAATCAGTGACTTGGAGGAAGCAAACCTCATGTCTGGCCCTTCCGACCAAGAATATAAAACTAGTCCCAGAGGAGTGTCTAATGTGTCGCCGGTTACCTCACAAGTATCGAACGGCACAATGCAAAACCAGACCCTACCGTACCTGCTGGAGCAGTCGAACAATTCAACACCTGGCATTATGCAGGAACAGCTGATTGTAACTGAGCGGATATCACAGTTGGAGATTAAGGACACTAGAGGTGGTCCCAAGAACACCGAATCGGCTGCTGGTGCACCGATCCTACACGCTTTGCTCCTCAACAGTAGGGGATGTAACTCGACTGAAAAGTCCAGGGGGCAACGGCCACCCCCTCTTAGCAGTAACGGATTGAACAGTATAAATGATGTCTTAGGCCCCATCACCCCTTCCACCAAAGCAGCTGTAGAGGCAGTGGACTCATTAATTCAGGACTTTGATGAAGTGACTGGTACTACTAGGGAGGAAGTGCTGCCCTCTATCAATGGCAACAATAATATGGTAAACCAGGAGAACTATGTTTTGCTGCAGCAGTTGGAGGAGCAGAGACAGCGTATGGCAGAGGAGCATCAACGACAGCAGCAGATTCTTATAGAAACCCAAGTGCAGCAACAGAAGCTGCTAGAGGAGCAGCGACGGAAGCTGCTGGAAGAACAGCAGCAACAACTGTCAAGTCAAACACTCCAGCAGTCTTTAATGCGTAAACAAATGCAGTTGAAAATGCAACAGCAGCAGCAACAACAGCAACAACAGCAACAGCAGCAACAGCAGCAAGCTTTAATGGCCCAGCAAATGAACATTTCCAGTGGAATGCAGAGACAGCAAAGCCAGGGTCCTGACGTGCAGGCAAACAACGGCATGTCCAACTCTGCTGTTTTCACAGAGGATCCACAGGGCTATAATCAAAACATGTCTGAGTTTGCCGGCCAGCAGAACCGAACAATTTCGGCAGCGCTTCCAATCACTGGCCAACACAGGCAACATCAACAAATGCAGCAGTACTCTGCCTCTCCTCCCCAAGGCATCATGGATCCTTTCAATGTTCAGCAGCAGCATGGAAGCCCACCATTCATGGGAACCTCTCCCTCTATGGGCAGCCCACCAACCATGCAGCAGTACCCAGCACAGCAGCAAATTCACCAGCAGCAGAAGCAACTGCCAACTCACAGAAACTACCCGGGCCAGATGCAGCCCGCCTACTGCAGGCCACAGCAGCAAAGTACCCGGATTCCCCAGCCGCAAGAGCAAACCAATACCAACTCCATGGTGTTCCAGGGTCTACAGTGGGGCGGGATGGAGCCTTCAACCATGACACCCCTTCAAGGTAACGGTATGAACAATCGGACCATTGAGCAATCCGATCTTGACTTTGGACTGGCAAGCAACCACTTGCTGCAGCATCAACAGTAACCAAAGTTATAATGTTAAGCACTACGTGTAGTTTCATGTTCTGAAGCAAACACAGTTTCTGTAGTTTCAATGAAGTTTCAATGTAGTCAAAGACTAATGTGTGATGAAAACAAGGATTTCAAATAAGAAAGATGACTTTTGTTCTCTGAAACATACAGACCTGCTACTGATGCAGTGCTACTGGCCAAATTTCATAAGCCAGCAACTTGATTTTGCTAGGATCAGAAAAACTTTAACTCAGACATACGTTACCAGCAAAATTGCTGTGCGATATACTTTGTGTGATACTGGTTGGTAGATCTGTTGCTTTACTTCATAAATGATTTTTAGTATGCACATCTGGCTGCTTATGAAATTAGGCCATTATATAAGTTTAAAATGTTTATGCCTTGGTAATTGAGAAAGCCATGAAATTCTATACTGTAAAGTTGAGCGAAGTGGATCACACAATTTGTAAAACAATGTGATGTAAATTAACACAGCTTTGCTAATTGACCTTTTACTTCTGAAGGCCTCTGTCCAGATTTAAAAAAGGTTTTACTGGAATGTGCACTGCCTGTCTGGAGTGGTTTTAATGCATTTTACTTCAGTTTAGGTAAAAAATTGAGGGAATGAGGTTTGAGAATTTCCACAGTGGAGACGCTGCCAGTAATATGCAAAAATTTGTGGTCAATACATTACCATCAATATAACTGTTCTAAATAAAAAAAATGTAACTCATCAGTTATCCAAATTAGAAAGTATCATAAAAGACCACACACTACTGATGTAAAATACTCTATGTTATTTCAGGTTCCTTCACTACAGAAGGGTTCAGAATTTTTGCTTTTGTCCAAATCAGTCCTTTGGGTAAAACAAAATATTTATAGGTTTTTAATAAAAAAAAGTTTCCGGGAGAATCCTTTACACAATATGATAGGAAAGACATACTGAAGCAAGCGGTCAATTAACAAATCGAGTGAATGTAGGCTAATGCCACTTAATGTATGTGTAGTGGTGGGTATGCAAATCACAACTGAAAGTTTGTAAAACAATGTGATGTAAAATTCTTGCAGCCTTGCCATTAAAAGAATTAGAAAGAGAGAGAGAGAGAGAGAAAGATAGAGTAATTATTGATTAAAGAAATAATGATTCAGAGAATGCTGGTACAAAGAAAGTCTTCTGGGCACAGGCTTATGATAGGATTTTTTTTTTGGGGTAGTCTTACAAATGGCTGTCAATTGCTTAGTTACAAACTTTCTTGAGGAGTAGTAGCAGTTTTTTGTTTGTCATTTCTGATATTAAGATCTCATTGTTTGGAAGAAGTTTAAATACTCAATGTAATTTGATTTGTGGTGGGTTTTTTTCTCTCTAGTCGTTTAAGTTCCACACACTCCTTGTTGCACTCTTAATAGTTGTAGAAAACACAGGATGCCATAATCTTGGTAAACCAATGTGAATCTCAGAACTCTGAGATTATCCTCAAGTGCAAACCGTTTGAAGTGGGCATGTGACAGCGACTTGTGGGACCCCAGGGGTTAATGAGTTAGAGATGATAGGCATATCCCATGACCATCTGCCTGTGACAGTGTGAACAAAGCCACTTTGCCTGTGTACATTCTCTGGATCCTTGTTTATGATTGCTGTCCAGTTGTGGCCTTTAATCATGCAGCGGCCATCGTTGTAGAGTTGACTGTTTGCACATTGGGTGAAACGAAGCATATTTCTCCATACAGCCTCAATTTGGGTGTCATGTAACTTCTATGGAAGGGGAAAAAAAACAAGATGGCTGCGCTGCGTCATGGGGCTCTGGACAAAATCACATGTTACGGGTTTTACATTATGGTCTTCTATCAAAAATGGAATGGAATAAGAAACGGAAGTATTGTGGCCTTGGACGTTTACATTTACAGCGAAGTGCATTTCTTTAATACTTTTGTGTACGTTTACAGAACATACCGAGTGGACATTTTGAAGTTCATTTACTGTTGAATTCTTCCTTGTTCAAACTTAATATGGATAATATTTTTCTCTATTTTTTAACAAATAACAATTCAGTGGAGGTTAAATTGAACAGGGTTTTTTTTCTGGCTTTTTGTAATACAATTGTAGCAGTATCATTTAAATTTATCAAAGGCAACTTCAACACCAGAAATATTCTAGGTGTGAAAAGGAGAAGTTGAAAGGAAGGGATGTACAACTTTGGTATTATCTGAAAAGAAGCAAATTTTCATTTTATATGTTAACTCAGTTTGGAATTTTTACGAGAGTCAATAGAAAAAGAAGGTACTCCAGCAAAAGTGCTTTCCGCCGCGATGGACAGACTCTGTGCCACAATAGTGAACAGGGGAGTGGGATCTCAGAATTTCACAGGAAGTTTCCAGGAACTTGTAAAAATAGATTCATGTTGTGGGGATTTTCATTGCGTGCCCACTGCCCCCCCGAGTTTATTCAACATCCACAAAAATTAAAAGTTTGAATTTGTTTCAAGGCTGCTGTGTTCACATGCACAGTTTTTCAAGAAAAGGAGTTTTGAAGCGAAGGTTTCTTTCAGAATACCAAGGTTGTGTCTTTCCCTTTAAACCAATTTCTTTTTTTTTACATTTTTCTGTACCGACGTGTTCTGTCAGATATTTCTCTTGTTTTTCACAGTATTATGTACTTGCAGTTACTTCATTTTTTCAATTTTTATTTTTTCAATTGTGTGTTATTTGCAAATTTTTGACTTTTGATTTGTTCTTCCTGTTGATAAAAACAAAACAATTGAAATGAAAGTCTCAGTGTTTTCAAATCAGATTCAGTATTTTGTAAATATCATTTGATGTGCCTTTTTCTTCATGGATTGGAATGAATTAATGGTTGCTATGGAACATTGCAGGGTGTTTTTTTTCCTGATAGACAAAGAGGCTCATTTCTTTTGACAGGAAAGTACAGATTCTTACATTTTTTTGTGACACATTCTGTTTATACTTGCGGGAGAGATTTGACATTGTTCAAAACCCAAATATTTTGTATAATGTACATATGTGTATAATACTTTCTATTTGGCAAACTCATCGATGGCTACATTCTGGTGCAATGACAAAACATTTATAGCATCGAGGGGAAAACCTCTTTTTTCAGACATGCTTTGATTTGATAACAAAGCCTTTCATTTGAGTATAAACATTGGCACTGTCGGCCATGTTGAACCACTGGATTAAAATTCGTACAGAGCCCTTGCAAATGATGTCCTAGTAAAGCTGCTGCCTTCTTATAGTGGGGCGGGGGGAGATTTTAACAAGTGGGCATGGTTAAAATCATTATTCACACACTTCACCTTTTATGGGATTTGGCCTCACCCCCCCCCCCAAACTTCACAAAGAAAAGAAGGCTTTTCGGTCTCAATTCAACAACACAGTTTGCTGGTTCATTTCCACACATACTTTGTATGTTGAAAATCGCATGGATTATGCATTTACGCAAGAGGCAATTCCCAGATGAATAGTGAGATACACCTTGCCCTTTTGTAAATGCAGAATTCTGAGTTAAAAAGCAGCATGCCATGAAATTATAACTCCCAGGTTTATCGCTTAGCTCTTAATGCAAGGGTTCTGTAGGAACTCAACAAATTAATTTTAAATAAGGTGTTTTATTTAAGAAAAATTTCAATCATGCTGATTATAAACTTATTTTCTGAATTGAACATGTCTTTAAGTGTAAAATGAAAGGTTAAAGGCAAAGATTTTATTTTAAAACATTTAAAGTACAGTGGAATTCTTGAGACAGACTGCTTAAAGTATGGAGTATCAAGCTTCTTTTTTTTCCCTTCTTTTTTTCTTTTTTGCTTTAAAAAATGCGGGAATACCCACTGCCCACCAGCTTCTGTTGACACGCACAAGTTTAAGAGGAAGGAGAAAAAGGACCAAATGGAGATTATTTGTTTTGTCCAAATTGTGATTGCTAAAAATTGGCTCTCTTTTTGTTTGTTTGCATTTGTATCACTTTTTCCTGTGGGAGCCCATACCCCCAAAGTGTACAAAGTTACCATGGTTGGACACTTACTATACCTTGTATTTAAGGTAACCATTATTTTACTGTCATAGTCTCCAGGGCTAACATATTCTGTGGTCGTTTTTTTATATAATATTTAAATAAAACATGTTGCTGATTTTTTAAGGAGAAAGATGCATTGATTATTGGGTTCGTTGTGATCATGTTGTTTTTGGACTGGGCTATGTTTGAGAAAACATTGCTTTTTCTTTTCTTTTTTTCCGCTGACTAATGTTGTGATTATGTACACAAAATTAAAAAAATTTGTTTATTATACAAATTTGATGAAATACTGGACAGTAGTAAATGTGGTGATGAACTACATTTTTTTTTAAATTCTTTTATTTTACATGTCTTTTTTCCCTCAGAAGAGATGATGCACTGCAACTATGCTGCATAATGTTTGGTGTGGTTTTTTTCTTGGTATGTCAAACTACAGCTCATTACAATGACTGGTATTCACATTTTGCACTCGTGGTGGACATTAAAATGTTGAAGAAAACATAGGAAGGATGATGACAGAAACTTATGGCAGCTGTTTTAAACTATTAAAAAAAAAAAGTGGAACAAATTTTATTTTTTAGAGAAAATTTTATCCTACCATTAACTAAACTTACTGTACAGTGATTGGTGAGCAAGAAATCTTGAATGTAAAAGATGCTGTGTTGGTTCACCTTCTGAATGTCAAAGTAAAATCTCCACTTGTTTGGTTGAAACCATATGCCCATAAGCTTGAACTGAAGTTGTTACAGTTTGTTATTGGTGAACTAAAACATTTAGTTGACCTGTTTTCAGCCAAATCACAGCTGAGTTAATGTTCACTATTTAAGAGTGGTACACCAAATCTAAACAAAATCATTGACTTTTGTTTTGTTTGAGTGTTATGGTTTTTTTTTTGTTTAATATAAATTTTATAATGACAAATATCCATTACCTTTGCAAATGAATTGTTAGTAATGATGCTAAAAGAGGATACACCTTTTCCTTTTCTTTTGTAAAGTTATTTTTGGAGAGCATGCCATTTCAACAGCCTGTAGATTTAATTCCATCACAAAACTGCACTTTGCACAATATTTTTCGAAGCCCAAAACTTACTTCCCATAAGAAAAATAGTTCATGATTTTTAAAACCTAGATTCTATCAAATTTTTTTTATAACCTGTTAGGTATATATGTAAACCAATTTAATATGTGGATTGCTGTGGTTAAATGTACATATATATTAGCATGTCTTGTAAAACTAGTACATGCATTTTGTAGTGTTGAATATAGTTTTGTAAATTATTCTTGTAAATAACTGAGAGAAAAAAAAACCTTTTAAATATCATGTTGTGTTACTGAAAATCTATAATAGCCTAAAATACACGAAGGGAAAGCTATAGGCTGTCGCTAACAAAAGTTTTGTGTTGTCAGGTTTTGGTTTAATATTCATTTTAATCTGTTCTAGTTCTTCTGAGTTGCTCCTTTAAACTTAGTTTTAAGAAGTGTCAAATGGATATTGAAAATATTCAATGCTTTCTTTTATATTATTTCCATAAAAACAGAGGCTGTATTTTTTTTATTTTTTTTATTTATCTTTTTTT
>CM021526.1:20963906-20975901 GCA_010994315.2 Pisaster ochraceus | reverse complement strand
GTATCAATGCATTGTTTGTTTGTATCTTTAGTTTTTTGTCAGCTTTTGTAAAGCACTCCGATCTTTGTGGGGCGCCATAAAAATGCCTTTATGTATGTATGTATGTCTAAGTAGCCATGAATAGCTCTCATAGGAGCTTTTTTCAGTCTTCAATTCTTACCACTGTTAGTTTAATTGACTTTTTCAGAGTGGAATTTGAAACTTGATGTCATTAGATTTGAATGACTAATGGGTCTATACATTCCAAGGAGAAATATTTATTTCGTCAGTCAAAATGTCAAATTCAGTGCTGTTTTGGGTTGAATCTCATTGAAAGTCAAGAATGGATCAAATTTATCCCCGTACAAAAAATGTACAGACCCATTTTTCTTGGAGTGATGTCATCTGATGTTTTGGAATTTTGGATGTTTACAAATTTTGCCCCAGAAGGTCATGTTGTACAATGATGATTTACACCATTTTAATGTGAGGTTAAAGACTTGTAATTTTGGAAAAGTTTTCAAATTAAACAGTTGTGGAATTTCTCACAAAATATTAAAGATCTAGGGATTAACCTTTAAAATTTTACTGAACAGTTATAATTATTATTATGTGTTTTGTTTTGTTTTGTTATTGAAGCTGTTCTCTGGCTGGATTTGAAAAGCCGATTTGGAAAAATGTTGATATCAAGCCAGATAACTACGCAGCGGAGTTGGGAATGGTGCAGGTAAGCAAGATCGAGAAATACCTTTGAGACCAGTGGTAGACTTGAGACTTTTACCAGGTAAAACCCTTGTTCTCAGAATGTGGTCAGAACTACATAAACAATGGAAAATTAACTGGTATGTCTGTTGCCGCCTAGCACTCCCGATTCTCCCATTGAAGATCCAAAAACAGATGGGAAAATATTTTTTCTCCTAGCTTAAAACTATTTCAAGCAGATCAAGATTTATGTCGGCTACAATTTTCAACCAATGATAAAAGTTGATAAAAGCAGAGGACTAAAACAAAACTTTGTTTTTTAAGCTTTTGCATGATGTTGTATAAACAGGTTGTGATTTTTGTTGGTGTTGTTTGAAAGTTTAAGGGACAGTGATTTCCACTCCAGTACGTTTCTCTCTGTAAAAAAACTCATCAATGTATATTTTTAAATGACATTAAGATTCACTACACCACAAGTTAAATTGGCTGCCATACATGTATAGCCAGAGATCACACCAAGTGCACAATGCAGCCTGGGAAGTGGCAGGAGAGGGACCACCTTAAAGCGATACAACCTTTTTTTTCAACTATCAAGTAATAAATCAAAGGGGGAACTGACTGGGTAAACTTTGCATAATTTGGGCTTGACAAAAATTTAAAATGACTAGAGTAGGATTTGAACCAGCGACCTCCGGAAATGTGCTGGTGCTCTACCAACTGAGCTATCTAGGTCTCATGGTGGCGGTTTCCATATTTCGTCAGTATCTTTACTTGGGGGTGCCAGTATTAACTGCCTGATAAGTTTACGATACGACCTGAAAAGTCTTTTTTTTTCTTTGTTCAATCTAAAATTATTTATAATTTACCCAGTCAATTTCCCTAGTGTCCTTAATTATTTTCTTTCCTCTCTTGCTGCTTCCCAAGTTATATTGTAAGCTGTATAAATATGTGGTGTTACAGGTCAAATTAGGTCAAATAAACCAGTTGAAATGTGTGGCCCTGTTACTCTTAAAGCATCCCAGAAGCGTCTTTGTCACTCTTTACCGTATTGACTTCAGAGCCACAGTTACATGTATCGCAGTCTGAAAACACTGGCTAACTTTACTTTAACATTGTTTGTTGTTTTTTTGCATTTCTTGTGGGAGGTTGATTCTGCATAAGTTTGTTGTGTTATTTATTTCCTACAGTTTGGACTATGGTCTGAACTTCTGATCTGGACGTTCCTCAGCATGTTTTCCATTATCAAGTTGGTCAAGTACAACCAGCAGGAGTCCATCATACGCAGCTTGTCCAGGGAGAGACAAAGACTCATTGGTCATTACAACCAGCCAGACTTTTAAAGTCACTCCCCCCCCCCCAATCATCACCTTCCCCTCTCCCATCATTCTCAGTTTGATCACAATTGTTCAATTGCCAGAAAAAAATATCAGATGACTGCACCTTGCGGAGAAATATAATTTAAACTCCTTGCCATACCTCTTTCATCCTTTTGTATTCTTGTTCTGCAAAAAGGGAATGATTTTGAGTATAGTATAAATTGTTCTTAATGCCACTTTCCACCCGCATTTGATTATGAATCTTCTACCGATCATTGTTGTCTTGGTCCTTGTATGCAATAGCAGTCATAGATATGAATCATAGTCATCATACTGAAATGGGACTAGACTATTTTGATTCCAGCCTCAGTTCGGTCACAATTATTCGATTGCCAGAAAAAAGTATCAGATGACTGCACCTTGACAAGGAAGTATAATTTGAACTCATGACATGCCAGTATATCAAAAGAAAACAAACAGCCCAATGTGGCACACACGTACACATTGACCGTTACTCTCATGACCTTTCTTACAAATCTGTCTTCCAATTTTGCTAGATACTGCAAACTACCCACACTTGGCACAATGGTCAGCCATATCAATGCTTTGGAGGTTTAAAAACAAAATGATGATAAAACAAAAACAATTAGGGTGGTGGGACCTTGACAGGAATTGAAGGAGTCCTTTGAAAACAAAATGGGCTTTGGGTGGGCTCCAACGGCAGAGGAGCACTTCTTTCCGTCTCTTTAAAACATGATTAAATCTTTGTCAGTTAAACATGCTTCTTTTCTACTGAAATTCCAGGGTATTTGTTTTTCTACTATCAGGTTGCCTTTCCTGTTCCGTTTGTAGCATGAGCAGAGAGGTCTGTCGTAAACACTGCGATAAAAACTGTGCCTTTGTTATGTTAAAACATTACTAAAGGTGTTGGCAGTCACGTTTTTCACTTTCCTGTGGTGTGTGGGCCTTTTCATACACTTTTAAGGATTAAACCAATTTGGTATTTTGATACTTTATTAATGACGTTAATAAATTGTTGTATAATTTAATCAAGTTATAAATTCTTTGGGAATATGGTATTTGAGTATGAACACTTTTTTGAAAAAGATTTTAGAATTTTGTATACTATCACTCCCTAATACCTAAACATTTATTTTCTTTCCCCTCCACTGCTTTTTACTTTTGCTGCATTTTTTTTTCTCTCTTTTTTGGTAAATCAGAGTTCATCTTTGATTCTTTAAACTTCTGTTGGTCACAATGTGTGATACCATCACCGAAGGAAAGCAGATACTATTTTCTTAAGGATGTAACTCATTTAAACACTCCGTGGAGATGACTGACCACTTCACTACAATAGTGAAGTTTGTCATTGAATAGGCTGAAAACATGAGCTGGTTAAGTCAATGTTGAATGTGAATTGAAAGTAAAATTGTTAGTAGATCATAAGCCTGAATGTTTTTCATCTCACACAACTCAACGCGTAAAATAGACCCTTCCCACGAAATATGTAAGTTGGTCATTGGCGTGCGCACTAACACTACTGGTGGGCGAAATGAGGGGACATCGCACCTTTTTGTATGGGGCTGATGGTGGCGCGACGCATATGCGCTTGTGCGTCATCCTAATGCACAACTCTATGGCCTTTGCCAGCCACCTGTACGTTGAATGAATTCAGCATATTTCATGGGAAAGTTTAAGTATAAACCACAAGGGAAATGGACTGACTTAATGTTAAAATAATTTTGGGTTGAACAAAGAAAAATTGACAAGAGCAGGAGTTGAACCTTCGACCTCTGGATTAACGTGCCAGTGTTCTACCAACAGAGCTATCTATAAATCCTTTATATGTAAAATAAGTCCTTTTATATACAATGTCCAATATTTATCCAGCCTTTTGAAATATTTGTCACACCTTTCTAAAATAATTTAAAACTTGAACTTCTGGTCTTTTCTTAAATAGAAAGTAAGCATGGTGTCACATTTTGTATCTATTTTGTAGAAACTATTAATATTAAGGTATTTCACTAATGCAAATTTTATTGTAACAAACTTCATGTAAAATCTTTTTTTGACAACATTTGTTTCAAACATTTGTTCCCTATATTTTTCCCCTGTTTATTTGTTTTCTTTTGTAAAGCTATTTTTGACAAATAAATCAACTGTAAATTGTTCTTTCAGGGTTTTTTTTACTTACAAACTAAACGTATAACTTGTCATTTTGTATGATTAAAGGAATTGACATGACCTAGTCCTACTTTGATACAATTGTAACCACAGCTCTGGATCTGGGTTCAATTTCATGGCTCTGCTTACCACAGAATTCTGCGCTTACCGCGCCATGTAAAGTGCCCCGACTCTACAGGCCTTAAGATGCTATGCAGAGCCATGAAATTTGTCTCTGCTCTCAACTTGCACACTAGTTATATATACAGATTTTAAAGAATTGTGTGCACAACACACCTGAAAGGAAATTACTTTGGGTCTTTTACTAATTTCTACTTGAGAGCTTGCACATTTTAAAGAATTTATTTTTGTTTTGTTTTGTAAAAACAAATTAACTCTGAAGCTTATCTGTAATGTTTAAAATATTTGATAGAGTTTTATATATGCTATACCAGGTGCGACTGAGGGGTCTTAGGTGCTTTCTTGTTCAGCGGTCCCTGAACAGTTCTGTCCCTTTTCAGATTTGACATACCAGCATAAGCACTTGGGTGTCTTTTGAGCATCCAGGTGTCTTTCGGAATTTGTTTTCTTCTTTTTTTTTCGCAATGTAGGATTATTTTGGGTGTGCAGATTTCTAAATGATGGGTCTCTCTTAGTAATCTGGGTCTCCTTTGGGTATATAGGTTTCTTTTTGAGGATGGGTGTCTCTTGGGAATCTGGGTGTCTGGGTTCTTTTGGATATGTTGGTGTCTAGTTGACATATGGGTGTCTCTTGATGAAGCTGGGTGTCTAGTTGACATTTATGGGTGTCTCTTGGTGAAGCTGGGTGTCTAGTTGACATTTATGGGTGTCTCTTGGTGAAGCTGGGTGTCTAGTTGACATATGGGTGGAATGCCTTTTTAAACTCTTCATAAAAATTATTGAAATAAGACATCCTACTTTTTGACCTGCGATCAATTTTTTGTTTTTAAAATATTGATCAGGGAAGAGCTGATAAAAAAGCACCGTGCATGATAATTTTTTTCTTTCCAATTTCCCCCATAGTGTATTTTTGTAAAATCTGTATTATTTATTATTTAGGAAAATAAAGAACCACGAGTTAGCTGTACAACAGTATGTAACATGTTTGTCTATGTATTCTTAAAGTTCCGTAAACACAATATTTATAAAAGGGAGTGCAAGACAAATTGATATTCATTGGTCGAATTAATTGAACAAGAAAAATATAATTGGCTAATTGAATAGACAATTGATTTCCATTACAATATCGTTTTCTCTACTCTAGAACTTGTACTTGAAAGTCTACAACCAATTGCAGTATTTTTGAACCAAAGTATTGGATGGGGGTTACTGAATCCTCTTTTGTTGGTCAGTGTCCGTCATGCTCACTATAGAGTTAAAAACATATGGCAGTATAAATGAATTAATAATACTAAGCTTTCTGTAAAACATGCAGGCCATCAGACTACTTCCCCAGTCTCGGTTTGATCCGTTGACTTAAAAGGACTCAGGAGGGAAATAAAGGCATATGAATTGTTTACACCATTTTACATAATAATACAAACAAACAACAAATAATAATAATAGCTAATTTAAATAAAAGAAGTCGAATTTGATGTGTTGTCTAGCCCCCTCTTTAGTCAGTATACAGCCAGTCATTGTTATTTTGTTCTACCTGCGATCGAGCCGTCCGTCGTCCCGATCCGTCCGCCGTACACCTCGAAGATTTCTAAGAGGGAAACTTGATGCTTGCAACTCACTCTTTTCGGTCTGAAACCTTCCTTCCAACTCTACTTGTATTGAAGCTGATCAGGTAAGCAGGTTACTCATACTTGTTAAAAAATTTCAATAAAATCAAAGTAACCAATGTGACTGATAAGTGGCAGGTTAAGATTTAGTTACAATCATATAATTATAACTCAAGGTCGTTGTGAAGTCGGAAGTTGTGAGCATTCGTGCGTTGGACAAGTCGACCCTTAACCAGTTTACGTGATTTCTTGAGTTTTGCATTCACGGGTGCTCTTCCTGTGTGATGATGAAAAAGTATTTTTAATTGTTGATGTGGCTTTAACTTTTGCTTTGGTATGTCTGATCTTCCGAGTTACTCGGCAGTCAGTCTAGCTCGAGACCCAGTGAATTTCCGACCCAGTAATTAGGATTCGTTTTTCACTAAACCCAGCTGGCACTTGGCGGTAAATTAGTCAACCTAGCTAGTACTCAACTAGTAGCTGGGGAGCTGTACTTCTTTAAATTTTTTAAACCTTCGGTCGTACTATATATGCTAGCACCCCAGGAAAGTTCTCACACTGACAACATAATAATACTCGTCAACAATTTGCTATGATTTTTCGAACACCCAGCCACAAACAAATGCCCCAAACAAAATAACAAGAACACCAAACAAAATAGCTTGAAAACCACCTAATTCTCAATATGTCAAGGTTGCGTCATCAGGCATTTAGTTGTACCATGGAGGATGTGTTTCCTTCCTCCATGGTTGTACTATTCATTGCATGCAACCTCTCATAGTCATAGTCATAGGGCTACCATAGTCTTGGCACCATGCGGACACACACAACCAGTGCTCAGATATCTTTGTACACCGCTCTTGTACAGACAGGTCAGTTGTAATGAATAAACATAGAGCCTTAGAGGGCGCTGTGACTAGCACTAAAGCACCCTTTATGTTTATTCATTACAACTTTACACTTACAGTGTGCGGTGTACATAGATATCTGAACATTGATTGTGTGTGTGTGCCAGGTAATATCCATATGTTAAAAAACATTGTTGGAACTAGTAATCAGTATCTCAGAGTAGGGCATAGCCATAAGTTATAATAAAAGGCATAAAATAAAGGACAATTTTTCATTTATCCGACTGCCACTTTCAAAGGGATTTTCTTGATGTTTTAGGCCTAACGGATGTGGAATTAATTTCCGTTTTTTAAATATAGCCTATTTCTCGAGGAATTGGAGGTTAAAAGGCTAATTATCGACCTTTAAAACAGAAAATTAAAGCAGACATTTCATTGTCCGGCACACTCACTCATTCATCCCCAAAGGAACTAAAATGCAAGTAGCGTTTCAAGACCACCGATCTTGAAAACGCTCTGATGCAAATGTTTTGGGCAACATGGATGAAAGAGGGATGCCCGTAACATGCATGTAAACTGATGCTGACAGTAAGATTGGCCTATTCAATAGTGAATAAACTTTTATTAATATTAAATGTATGCAATTTGTATGTTTTTTTACAGCACAATGCCTATGACTAGGAGAGCATATCAACAACTACTTCTTGACCGAAATAGTCAGCATCAAATCGAAAATGGGAAATGCCTCAAGCCAAACTGTAGCAAGGTGACGTCACCAAGAAACCAACATTCTTGGAAGTCAAAGGAGTCAAAACTTGAGAGCCGGACTACACGGCCTAAATACCCAGAAGCTGCTCTAAGATCAAGGGAAAATGAGCCGCACCTGATCAAGCCTGACATAAGTGATGATCATTTAGGTTCTTTGAACTGTGGGCATCATACAAGAGTTGGAGAGGGTGACGAAAGTTCAGTTTCTGGTAATTGTCTCTCCGAGGAGTGCTCTTCAGGGAAAGAACTCATAAAGAAAACAACAACCAAAAATTCAGACAGCAAAAAGAGAAAATATTCAAGTAAGAGTTCAAATGTTAAACCAAAGAAGAATGTATTAACAAGATTTCAAAATGATGTAAAGTCGGTGTCAGATGAACTGGTGAACAACAGTAGCCCTTTAAAGAAAAGAAGAAAATGTACTGAAATTGTTCTGAATGAACCCAAATGTTGCAGCGATAAAGATAGTGTGGAGGCTTTGACAAGTAGGCATAAAGATGTCAAAGTCAGGATCGGTTTAGTTCGGCAACACATATTGGATGAACAAAGCAGAGTAGAGAGACTAAGAGAACAACTGTCTAGATACCGACACAGCGCTCAAGCATCGTTGGGCTACCGACGAATTCGTATTCAAAGAGAAGTACAGAAAGTAAGGGAGCAGGTGCAATCACAAGATAAGAAGAGAATCAAACTGGAAGAAACTCGCATACAAAGACAACTTGAGGTCAGCAAGCGCAAACTGGAGAGTGACCGGGTTGCTATGCAGATACAGCTTGCCAAAAACTGGAGGGGAAAATTCCAACAGAAGAAACAAGAAGTGCGTAATGCAAGGCGGGGCTTTGTGGAACAATCCAGAAGCTACGAGCTGAAGAAAAGCGCACTGAAAAAGCAGCTGCAGAAATCTTGGGTTGACTTGCAGAACAAAGTTCTAGAGATGAGAGACCGAATTGAAACCGAGATGGTGAAGTACGGACATCGCTGGGACGGAGTGAACTGGACAAGTACTTCAGATGGGAAACACAAATACAGTCTGCGCAGGGTGCCAAGAGAGAAGACACATATTTACTGCAGAGCTTGGAAGATGACCAGCAAGAAAGAGCCCGAGGCAAGTCAATTTGAGATTAGTTTACAATTACATGATATGAAACAGTGGTTCCGTCTTAAGCAAACCTAAGTACACATTGCATGTAAATTCGTACTCGCACTCCCAAGTCATTAGTCTTGATAGTTTGATAGTACATTCCAAAGACTTTTTGATTTTCTAAATTGGAGTTGCCTTTGCTCAGGATGAAAAAGGATTTGCCCAACAAAATGCAATTTCAAACAATTCCTCTATGTAGTCATGTACAAATCAAAATGGATATCAGACCAGTGTCTGATCATTTAAAAAAATAACTATTGATTGAATTAAATCTAGAGTCCTTCAAGAAGTGGAGCAACCGTATACAAAGAAGCCAAACTGAAGGCCTTGACTGAGCTGTATCAACTTCTTGACAGCGAACTTCGATGCAGTGTTTGCTCGGAACTCTTCATAGCTGTGAGTAGATTTACTTATGTGGTAATTAAGGTAGATAATTTGGGGTTGAGTAAAGAAAAATTGACTAGAGCTGGATTTGAACCAACAATCTCTGGCTAAGCTGGCCCTATTCCAACTGAGCTATCCAGCCCTATGTTTGGGGTCTCCCTATTAGTCAATATCTTTGTTCGGGGGTGCCAGTCAGAAGCCATACAGCTGTGTATTCAGGTATCACACCCAAGTTTTCAATACAATGTGGGAAGTGGGGGCCAGGGGACCACTTTAAGGGGATGTGACTTTTTTTTCTTCAAATAATTCCATACCAGGTTTATACTTCCATACCAGGTTTATACTTCCATACCAGGTTTATGGTGTATAGAGTGCCTCATGTTCTTCATGCGATTCTGTACTAAAAAAGCGGTTTCAAATCAGGCTCATGCAGTCAAAACCATGGCACATCCCATCACTGGTTTAGGCAGCAGAGCAAAAGTACTTCCAATTCTGCATACATAATTTGTGGTTGAAAAATGTCAATACTGTTGCATTTGTGAAGCAATTCTTTAGCACCCCTCACTTCCTAGTTTCATGTAATGTAATGTAACCTTATGCATTGGCATCATCCTGCTTGCTGCCATCTTAGAGGTAAAACGATGATGGAACAATGGAAAATGCACAGATTTGTATGCGCAGAGCACATGATGGGCCAATGAGCAATCTCCTTTTTACCTCTACGCGAGGGCGCCCTATTCAAATGATGTCATGTGCATACATTTTTCATTTCATTTGTGCAGCCTGTTGTGCTGAACTGTTCCCACACCTTCTGTAGTTACTGCATCAACCAGTGGAAGAGACGGACCAACTGGTGTCCAATATGTCGTACAAGCATTACGGCAAGGAACCCTATTGCCAAGTTGGATTCATTCATCAACAAGTTTGCGCGCAGGGTCGGAGAGGATGCGGAGAAGAAACGACTGGAAACAATCAAGGACAGAGAAGGTAAACAAAGATTAGGTCGTGTGAAAAAACATGTCATTGTAAGTCAGAGGAAACCCCTTTCTGTGATTTTGGACAAATGATAAGAACCTTTTAAGCACAGAAATTTGTTTAGTGCAGAAAATGTTTCTTAGCAGAAATGGTTCACCAGCCAAAATTCCATGTCATTTACTTTGTTATGACTGGTGCCCTTTTTGGGAAGCAGATAAACTTATTAATCAACGCCTTTTTGCTAAACAACTTTACTCAAACACACCACTTAGTCTATTTTGCGCTCCTTAAAATCTGAATTTCTTCTTCTTTTTTCTTCTTTCTCCCATTCCCAGTCCATGAAAGAGCACTCCAGCGGGATGGGCGAAGTTGGGGTAACTTTGCCAACCACGCCTTGGATGTCTTTGACGATGATGACTTTGACGGGGATGATTTCTTGAACTATTCGCTGAGCAGTGAGGACAGCGACTTTGTCAACTTCATTGAGATCCTCCAGGAGAGGGTCAACCTGAGGAGGTACTTTGGCATGAACGATGACGATGATGATGATGATTCATTTGTGTCCTCTGTTGATTCCGACGAAACGGATGAGGGGTATGAGCTGTTCAGCGACTATAGTGATGATTTCGACGATGATTCTGAAGAGGACGATGATGAGGCATGGTGAAGATGATCAGCTTCTTGTCTTAAAACCATATAGAGATACCTGAATGTCATCTATCACCCTAACCCCCCTTGGCTTTATTTACTAAGAACTTTCCTCATTCAAACACGGTTTAACACATATAAAAAATGAGCAGCCAAAGCTGTGAAACTCTGACTAAAAAGATTTTCCTTGCGCAGTACAAAGGATGGTTAAATCAGCTGTGTAGTATTCAAATGGAGTAAATCCATCAGTTGAATTTTTGTTGGTTTGGGGTGAAAGGAAAAAATTGTAAGTAATTGTACTGTTTAAGGATTTGTAAAAGAATATTGCTACAAAAGTGTAGAGGATAGTGCTATAATATATCATAACGTAAAAGACTCGCCCTAGGACCTTTATCATTCTACAAGCCATCTTTCTTCATATAATCTGTATAAGGTAAAGGTAATGATTACTACTGTTTATCATATGAAAAGGTGTCAGACTATTGTGTTCATTGATTTGAATGGAAGAAACACAATTTCTGCACCATAATAAATGTGTATTAACAGTTTAGAATAAATATGTCCACTATTCATGGCAATGATCTCCCTTAATAGTTGTCTGCTGACAAAATGCCGGTTAAAATACGAAGACAAATCAAAAGTACACTCCCCGTGATTCTGCTGACTAGTTCAGTGTTTGTTTAGAAAATCTTCCCGTCGAGCGAACTTGGCAAACTCCCACATGGGGCTGTAAACACCAAGCTGGCAACAGCCAATCTCTATTATACTGATTATGAATTGCACAAACCAAGAAATTGTGATTCAGTAACTAGACCACAATACTTATTCTGGTCATATTGTGAAATCAGCAACTAGCTTGGTAGGATTCGAACCCTCAACCTTGTGATTGCAAGTCCTGCAGTCTCACCACTGGACCATGGTGACTTCAAAAACATTCTTAATTTCTTTGAAACATGGACTAGTGAAAAATCTGATGTGCGAGTGAAATGACTGGCTGAAGCTAACTGGTCCTGCTGGCCGGTCACTAAAAAAAAGTTTAGGGCAAACCCTGCATGGCACACCAAGCTCCCATAAAAAAAAACTATTTAAAGAAAGTATTATATAATGTGTTTACATACAGCAGGGATATTGGATCCAATACTGTAGTCATGTACTGCCATGCATCGTCATGCTTTTGTACATTTTGTCTACATTCATGTGACATTGTGAATTTGAAAATACTCCCTTCTTGGAAAGAATATTCTTGTAATGTATGGCAAAGGTCACTCACCTAGGAGTTTTCTCTGCATATATGAATGAACCAAATTATGAGAAACGTTGTTT
>CM021526.1:20950411-20962906 GCA_010994315.2 Pisaster ochraceus | reverse complement strand
TTTCCTGAACCTTTCGGGCAGTGTATGTGGAGTCTAAGCCAATCAGAGCGAGAATGTGACATAATACCGCTTTTGATTAGTCAATGGCCCACGTACAAATGTACACTGTACTGCCCGAAAGGTTCAGGGAAACAAAATTCGCCCCCAGGCCTCCCCCATGCACACTTAACAGTTATTGGACTTTGTTTCAACTCAGCTGGGCATTTTAATAGTGCTTGTTGAGTGGTTGTTTTGGGGGAGGGGGTCAATCTCTGATCATAACTGATTATATAATTTATGTTTTGAACTGCATTTAATTACTCGGGTAAGGAACAGCACTTTTCAAGTACATGTATATAATGCTCTTCAAGCGTTATAACTTTTGTTGAATTTTATCTTGAAAGGCAAAATTTCTTTTGTCAGACATTTTTGATTAATGCTTTGTGCTTCTTACCTGGTTTATGAGAATATACACATGCCTTTAATATATGCATGCCTTTTCATAATTCTTAATGTCACAATTACTCATGTTTAATGTCCATCTAAAAGAGAACAATGTTCAACACCAATAGTCGCGGTTTTCGATCCCATTTTGTTTGTTAAATCTTGAAGTGAAAGGTTTCTAGTTGAAACAAGATGGGCTTGCAATGTAACGTGATTGTTTTATAGGTTGTGAATTTATGCATCATTGAAACAGTTTGTTTGCTTTTGTGAGACGTGTTATAAATTTATGATGGAAATAAAATGAGTACCTTTACAAAGCAATTTGCATTTTGTAAGTATTGGAGTGTCTCTTCTTAATTGTTTGTCTTGTCATTAACAATTTAATATTTAAATCTTATATACATTGAGTGGTTCAAGGTCTACTGAGTTTGTTACCATGCTGCGTGCCTTGTCGCTACCTCTTCCCTACCATTTTAGTATTAATTTGTTTGAAATCTTTGTTCCCATTTTTAGTTATGATTCTAAATGTTCAGTATTATTTCTATAAACAAACACTTATTGGTTCACCGAAATGCTTTGCAATGCAGCAGCAATCTTATGTGATGAAAAATGTCTTTATAAACTTGATATAATTATGAAATGCCATCAGTAAAAAATATATAATTGCAATTGGCAATGTTTTGTGAATTGCGCCCTCAAGAGGTCACTGCGAGCATCAAGCTTTTCTCTATAAATAGTAAAAATATGAGAAATAGTGTAGTCGACGTGGGGTGCTACTCTCGAGCTTTCCGCGTTTACTTTCCTCAGATTTTGAAGGATTTCTCTTCCATAGCAAGATAATTAGTGGAGCGGGCATAAGATGTTTTGCATAAGTTGAGAAATATTAAAGGTCAGTGCAAAAATTTAGACTGGCACTTTTTTGTGCTCACTGAATTTCACAAAGCAAATCATTATTTTTTTCCCCTGTTTTTTTTTTACTAAATTAACAAACATTCCTTGGAAAAATGTCCGCACCTGCCACCACTTTTCACTTATTTTTACCCAAAGGAATACCTTATTTGAGTAAATTAGATACTATTTTATTTCATAACGAATGAAAAAGTGGTGGCTGGATACGGAATTTTTTCCCATTCCTCCTTCTGTCCTTGCAAATTACAATAAAAGAAAAAATTACATAGAAATAAGTCAAATTTCCATCAAATTTGGCGAGTTTGCCATTAGTAATACGGTACTTTTATTTAGCTAGAAAAATTAATTTGAACAAATTAATTTTTCTAGCTAAATAAAAGTACCGTTTTAAGTCTTTTAAAAAAATAATATAAAGAATGGTTCATCTTTATTCCATAGATATAAGATAACGGCCTACTAGTCAGTAAAACTAGATTGAGGTCGTTCATTTAGAATACCAATTAATTTTTCCTCATGGACTAAATGAACATTTATATCTAATGTAGTGTCTCCCTGATCCAACCCTTAATTTTAATCTAAAAAGAAGAGAAAAAAACCTTGCAGGTATAAAATAAGTGGGTCAAGGTTTCACTCTCAAAATGACAAAAAGGACAAAATATCGCCCTCTTTCCAAATTTTAACCAGAAAAGAATTAACACCTTCTACTAGTTAGTATTCTATGGACCAGTCTATATTGGAACCTCTATAGCTTTGTGTCACATATAACTATAAATAAGGGCATATTGCAGAAAACAGACCATTTTGATACTTGGAATTTTGTTTCCCATTAATCAGTAAACTTGCAAACAACTTTTTTTTTAAATTGTAAGTATTTGGTAAATCCCAGTGGAACCCTTTTTTATCTTGTAAAAGTGTTTCCAACTTAAATGGGATACAAGGAAAAGTAATGTTTGATGTACCACCTGTAGTGGGAGCAAGTTCCTGAAGGATTTCTTAACTGCCTTAACGACACCATGGTATTCTAAAAAGTTGGTCTATTAAAGTGATGAGACTCAGTGAAGTGCCATTATCATCCAATACATCACTCACAAATCAAACCACTTTTTTTAGACCAGTGTTTAGGAGAAAATACAGTTTTCACACAACTCCGTGGTTAATCCAGTGGAACATGACATTGTACAAAGGAACTCCAAGCTTTTAATAAAACCATCCACCCAGAACTGATTTGGTTTAGTGGTTCCTATGTGTGAAAGAGTAATGCGTGAATAACCAACTTCTGTGAAAAACACATTGGGAATTTTAGCAATTTTATACAATAAATTACATCAACCTGAAGTCTCATTCGCTTTCAGTCATCTGCTGACACATGTACACTTTAAGAGCATTAATGTTATGTAGTAACTTAAATCTGACATTTTAACGCCTCCAAGATTATAATTATGAATCATTAATGTCGGGAGACATGTTTTAAGCCTCTTTGCTATACAACCAGATGCCAATGTGTAAGAAGTGTTTAAAAGTGGGATTGGCCTCTAGTTAAAAAAATATTGGTGAGATTTATCCCCTTTTATAAAGTAATAATACCATAGGCCTATTGTTGAGTAACCAATCATGGTTTTTGAGTAGCAACTGATACATTTTGTGTATCATTTTCCTTTGATAAACAAGGAGAATAGTTCCCTGCCACATATCAAGTAATTTTTTATTGGTAGAACGCATGAACCACATCTCCCCCCTCCCCACCCCCGACTACCACTACTACCACCATCAACTATGAAAGGGGTTGATTGGGCAGACCTTGTTTACTTTTTTTTCTTGATTAAAGGCCTGTGATTTGTCCGATTTAAAAACAAATTATAGGCCTATGTCTCTGGCTTGAGACGGAAGTGACTCTTAATCAAAAAAAGAATTAGTTCCATTTTATGTCCAAATCTCTGATTTTACTTTTCAAGTGGTATACAATCTGAATTTTTAACCCTCCTTCTGTATGCCCATTACCATTTAATGTGGTGATGAAGGATAGATAAACTGTGCCCAACTGCAATCTGAGAACATGTGGTGAATGCATATACGCTACACTGTCAGTTCCACCCTGCACACCCTGTTGAACGGTTTCAAATGGTTAGACAACTCACTGGAAAGTGTTACCAAGAGTAGGAGGGTTACATGTAATTATTGTATCATCACATCCAGCTGAATTAACCATTTCTGACAGATCCCAGGATTGAGGACTGTTTTCTGGCAACCGCTACCAACAGAGTGCCTCATTGGCCAGCACTACCACCCAGTGAAGTTAAGATCCATCATAAACACCAACGCCATGTGGACAAACATCATTAGACTTTCAACTGGTGCCCATCGGCCATGGTTGTCAAAACATTTGAGGGTTGCTCGGTACCATGCCGAGCATGGTGTCTATGGTTACAAGCCGTCTGCCTGGATGCAAAATCAGTCTCCCAAAATTATGGGTAAGTAATCCAACTTAAACAAGTAGATAGTTGTGCCAAGTTCCTGAAAAGTTATGATTTTAATGGAGCGCCCTCTCTGTAATTCGACTGAAGGGTTGTTTTGTTTTGACTAGTTTTGTTGGTTTACATAATGTCACCTGTTCGTGGAGAACTCAAACAAAATCATAAATATAAATTTCCCAGTGGAATAGGATGATTGATCATGCCACACCTGTAGTAAGCCATTCATACTGTATATGGGTTGAATTTTAAGTAAATTGGTGCTTATTTATGAGCACCAGTAATATATTTTAAGTTTAATTTATTTTATTCGATTTGATTCATTTTTTGTCTTTGTTTAAACTGTATTGTTTAAAAATTTACCCATTCAGTTTCTCTTTTGGTTCATTACTTGGTATTTTATATTAAAAAGTTGCATCCCCTTAAGGTGATCCCCTGGCTGCCGCTTCCCAGGTTGTATTGTAAACTTGGGTGTGATCCCTGGCTACACGGCAGCTAACAGCTATATGGCTTCTGACTGGCACCCCAAACAAAAATATTGACTAATAGGGAGACCTCCAACATTGGGCTGGATAGCTCAGTTGGTAGAGCGCCGGTATGTTAATATGGAGGTCCTTGGTTCAAGTCCTGCTCCAGTAAATTTTTCGTTGTTCAAACCGAATTATTAAAAACATTTACTCAGTCAGTTTCCCTAGTGGTTCATTACTCGATATTTAATTTGTTTATTGAATTGTAAAATGTTCATTTAAATATATATATCTGTTTATACTATGATTGTTTCTTTGTTTAATTTTTGTCTGTTTGTTCACTCTCCCCCTTATAACAAGTTTTCATTTGTGTTTCTGTTGTTTTGACCCTGTTCTCCTACAATGAATGTAGAGGTGGATATGAATCGCATCAGGAATGCTAGTCTGGTGCAACTAGTTGACGCTTATCGCTCCTATGGCCACA
The DNA here is from genome assembly GCA_010994315.2 of Pisaster ochraceus. Lineage (NCBI taxonomy): Eukaryota > Metazoa > Echinodermata > Asteroidea > Forcipulatida > Asteriidae > Pisaster > Pisaster ochraceus. The sequence continues at coordinate 20,958,155 of CM021526.1, read as the reverse complement.
AGAGGGCCAAGGTAGATGCACTGGCCATGCAAAAACCCAAGTAAGTACCGTACAGCATGCTTCCAACTTTAATCCAATTTTTCCTCTGATTTTCGCTCACAAAAATCTGTACAGTAAGGTTCTTATTAAGTAATCAGAGAAGCCTATACCATATTATGTAGGTCAGCCCTGGTACCCAAAACATTTTCACATTTTTGTTTCAATGGTATGATTTTAATATTATAAAGTATATTATGTTCAGTAATCATAAACCATTCATTGATTTTTTGATTTGTTTTTAATACATTTCTACATCCATCCATTCTTCTTCTCCCTATCTTTTTTTAAAATCTTTTTTGTCTCCCGGGTTCTTTATTGCATTGTTCCTCTCACTGTCTATTTTTCTGTTGTGAATTGTTGTCGTGTTTTTTGTTGTTTTTCTGTAAGGTCCCCCAATGAAAATAAACCTAGAAGTTATTGCCTTTCTGTTGCTATCCTTAAACAGTTTAGTGCAATTTTTTTTCATGTTCATATCCTGCCATATTTTAACATTTCTTATTATATTTGCCTTTTTTGATTGTATTTTGTCATGTTCCTTGCTATTATTATCTGAATAAATTCAAATCAAATCGAATCAAAATGTCATGGGGAAACACAACCCTCTCAATCTAAGTAGAGCCAGCCTGGGGAAAATGAGGAGTGCACATACCCCCATTTCTTTAGAATTTGGAGTTTAGCATTGCTGACTTTATTGTGTTCCATGTTACTCTGAATGGGTTCTCATGATATTAGTAAAATCACTGAAATGGGTAAAAGGAAATGTTTTGCCTAAGGTTGGTTTATATAAAACTGCTATTGAATGGGAATATTTGTTTTGTAAAATTCAACACTTTCAGAGACTATTTTGAGGAACCCAAAGTAAGTTTAGAAACTTAATGTAGTTCAGTGTCCTTTACAAAATGTTGCTTGATCGCTTCAGTGAGAGGTTTTGGGGTGGCAGTCAGAAAGTTTTTGTATGTTTTTCATTTTGAAAACCGGCATCATCTGTCAAAATTTGTTCAAAGAAAAAGTAGTTTTCAGTGAATTTATGCAATTTGTCTTTTACATCTGACAGACCTACTCCAGAGTTAGATCCGTCATTGTATGGTCTCTCAGCAACAGATGATACTGTCTTCAACCTCACAGGTTGGTTTTGGAACTCTGCCAAAGTGTTTCATAGTTGTATACTATTGTTATTATGATATATTTCTGGTAATGAAACCAAGGATGCGTCATACATGAACTTAAGCCTGAGGAAACCTGTAAACAAGAGTGCTTGCTATGTTAACCAGAAACACAGGGGGGTAATTCCTCTTCTTCCATGATGTTCTGGGTTCTTTGACGTGCTCTACCGATCATTAGTACACAGGACCTCGGGCTTAATGTCCCATCTGGAGGACAAAGCAATTATGGTTAAGTATCTTGCTCAAGGACACAAGTGTCATGACCGGGACTCGAACCAACACTCTGCTGATCAGAAACACAGAGCTTGAGTCCGGTGCTCTTAACTGCTCGGCCACTACACACCATGAGCATTACATTCATCTCTGGTCATGACGAGGTTTCGTTAGACTGATTTTACTTTTGCTATTTTCATCACCTCGTATATTTATGCACGTTGAGTTTACCATTCTGCTGTTATTAATGATGTTTTTTTCTGTTTAAAAGAAGATGAAAACAATCATGTTAAAACTGAGGTTTGACTGTATTTCTTAAAACTTTATAAGTGTACGCACAAGCCTGATTGACTTGACATATGACCTTGTGTTACTTGGCACCAATGGCATTGAGTACAAGATATAATTAAATATTCCAAATTGAATCACGATCATACTACGCTAATGGCATGAAAAGATACTGTGCTGGTTAAGAAGCAGTAAAGAGATTTCATACAGCTGCTTTTAAAGCAGACAATAGTGCTTTTACATTTTTCTGCTAAGCAAAAATAATCACATTTGAATGGTAGTGTGGCTGGTAACCTTTCTGTGGTATAAAGCAAAATTGTTTTGTAACTTTGTGAATTTGTGTGCTTAGAGCCTTTTGAGGGGTTTGACTAAGCGAATGTCTTTGTTATTTCATCACCCCAGGTATTGTGAATATAGGCCAAGAGACTGCGTGTTTGTCCGATATCCTCCAGCATTTGGAACGGATGTACTGTGGCACCACATCGGTGGAGTTCATGCATCTTCCGGTAAAGTCGATATTGACCCCGTTCGCTCGACGCCATCACATGATAAATATTGGTTGCGCCATGTCGGGGATTCCAAAACTTACTGTGCATGTAATGTGATGGGCATGTGGTGAGACACTCACCCTATATTTGTTCATGTAATTTGACTTGCCAAATGGCAGACCATGGGTAGAAAATAGCTCAGTGTGACATTGGTTGGTTGTGGTGACACAACTGGGAGCAGAATTAACTGTGTACATGTTTATACTGTGTGTAGATCTACATTCAAAATCCATGGTGGTTTATAGTTAATGGTTAGACAGTAAGAGGGTTAAAATCGGTAAAATATTTTTGCCATACCAGGTCACAAAAATCATTCAGAGAGCAAGATTTTCAGAAAATGAAGTTAACTGTGAATTCTGTTTGGTATTATCTACTATCTGAAATAGTGAAAATGCTTGTCGATCGATCTGGTAAATTTTCTGATTATTGTTGTTTTTATACTTCCACTGCAGACAATGGAAGAGAGAGCATGGTGTGCTGAACGCTATGAAGAGATGCACAGAACGACCCTGTCCAATGAAACCAAGACGCAACTAGCGATACTCTTGGCCAAAGCACAGGTTGATATACATATAAACGCTTCATACTCACTAATAAGTTGACTACTACAAAATTAGGAAGGTATTTTCTTGTACACAGAGAGGCTGGAGTCATTTTCCTGTCCTGTCTTCGTTGATCACTTTCATACGAATAGGCCGTGCAAATCTCGCGCGTATTCAAGCATTTTTTGACCACTTTGGTCCCACGAACATTGCTTGAACGCGCGACACTTGCACAGTTTTTCGGATGAACAAATTTAATTGCGAGGCAATGATTCTGACTGAGCCTTTGGATGTTTCTGAGGAACTTCAGGTCCACTCCAGTAGTAGCAACTTTCTCACATTCTCTGAATTATTATTTAAAGTTGTGTATATGTCATGGGTTTTTTTTTTTACAGAGGGTACAGATTGCGTAACTTGTGACACTGCACGTTTACAAAAGAGATCCAGGACTTTTACTAGGCACAATTTGCACACAGCGCCATTGGGGGAAAACCTAAAATCTTACAATTTTTTTTGAAATTGAACGATTTTTATCCTCTTCTGAGATGAAGAAAGTGAGCACATGTAGTAGATATGATACAATATGTAAAATACTTTTGTTATGGCCAATGTAGTATCTTGTCTGCCAGGAAATGCCCTTGAATGTCCACGGTCACTGTTTTTGTAAACAAGGTGACATGGTCTTCATGGCTTGTGAGAGTTCGAAGGACGTCTTGCAGTAGCTAAAACATGATGTATGATGAAACCTGAAGCTTGAATACATGCGCATGACTGAGTAACAATTTGTGTTAATGTTAATAGTATCGGTCTCTTAAGCTTTTTCATTTCATTTTCTGAAGGCTTTGGAGAATTTTATGGCAGTCAAGTTCACAACAGTCAAGCGCTACGGAGGGGAAGGAGCAGAGAGTATAATGGCAGTCTTCTATCAACTCCTCCAAGAAGCAGCGCAGTGTGAGTCATTGAACTACCTCCCCCTGGGGGGGAATCAAATCTGCCCTTGAGAATGTTTAAATACATGTCCTGTCAGACATTCAAACAATAAATGGCTGTGGTGTGTTTGGATGTTATACTACCCTGGCTTTTTTACAAAATCTCCCAAACAAGCAATTAATTTAACCAGTCTTGGGACCAATTTCATAGTGCTGCTTTACAGTACACAGATTTTTGTGCTAAGTATAGCAAGAAAATTTGCTTAATTGTAAGTATATTTCACAGGTTGGCAAGACAATTTGTTAGCCAGCTTGTGTATAAGTAACAAACCACAAGGGAAACTGACAGGTTAAAAAAATAATTGTTCCATCTTGACAATTTGCGGTCATTGAAAAGTTTTTTTCAATTTTAACTTGGTTGTGTGTGGGTTTTATTTTCACCCATCACTTTACTCTAACAGCTGATCTTGAGCAGATGGTTCTGTGTATGCCACATCGAGGCAGACTCATTCTTCAAGTTGGTCTTCTTCAGTTATCAGCAACCCTCGTCTTCAGGAAGATGAGTGGGCTACCAGAGTTTCCAGCGACTAACAAGGAGTGTGTTGGGGATATTCTTACCCATTTGTGTAAGTCATTGAGAAAATGAAGACTATAGCATCACTTCGGTGCAATAACGTTGTATCTCGCATGAAAAAAAAGCTCTGTGCTAAAACGCTGTTTCTTGCCGCGTACTTGTTTTTGTGTGTACATCCAGGCTATTTTAAGCGAGATAAAATGCTTTGACAATTTCAAACTCACACCTATCCTAAGTGCTATTTTAGGGGATATGACATTTTTGCACTCACACTGCGTTATAATCGGGTTCCTCCCCTGAGGAAGGTTGAAATGTTTTTAGAAGAGGAAGTCATAGAATGTTGTCTCAACAACTGTTCTTTGTTCTTTGTGAATGAGTTCACTGAGATAACTGCTTGGAAGAGCAAAAGAAAATGACAACCTTGTGAATACTGCAGAAAATGCAGCATTTTTGGCTTGTTGACCGCATACTTTTGTTACCTTGTATCAGATATTATAGGATGACCTTGCTGTATGTACGTTGAACTGAGATCACTCGTGGTGTTTTCTGTATTAGGTTTTCCCTTTGGGTTGTTTTCTGTGTCAATGGTTATGATTATTTTTACACACAATCATTGCCAAACAACACATGTTTTAATTTCTTTAAAAATTATTCATTCCCCTGGTTAGTTTGGGCAGTCCTACTTGTTGAAAGGTGGTCACGTGACCATTTAAGACTGGTTTTTAGTGGCTATTAAAGACATAACTGGAGCTGTGAACGCACGCTCGGTGCTCATAGACATATGTGTGTTGGCGCTGTAGCTTCAGCAGGCACCAACTTGCGCGAAACCCAGTCAATAATTAATGTACTTTGAGAAATGGACGATTAGTCGGTAGTAATCATCAGCTCCCCATCCAATATTTTTTGCTTTTAATTTTAATTGTCTGTGAGTAACTTATCATATCCTTAATTTTGTTGTTACTTTAATAGTACGAGCAGCTTGAAAATGAAGGAATGTTTTTATTGACCTTAACAAAAAAATAATTCTGTGGTAATTCTCTCTCGATCTCATTTCAGATCAGTCAGTTGACTTGGAGTACGACAACGGGAAAATCCATTTTACTATGATTCCAAATCCATCACATCTAGAGGTAAAAGTGGACAATTAGGTGCCTTGAAAAAAAACCCTGTTAGATATGTATTTAAAAAAATTTGCTGCTTGCCATAAAAGTGTCCGTAAATTTGCTTCAGTTTGAAAAGCAAAAGTAAAATCGATTATTCATCTGTTTCCGCAACCAGTTGCACCCAATTTTGGTTAAGAAATCTTTTCATTACAATATACTTTATGCTAAAATATCGACCATGCAAGTCGCGCTCCTATTCAAACCTATTAATGGCCACTTAGGTCCCACGTGCATTGGGGCGTGAAGGAAATAAATTTGCGCACTTTAAAGGCAAAGTATACCTTTGGTTTTTTGCAACAGTTCGATTGTTTCAATACTATAATACTAATGTAGATGTATACAAAAAAACTAACCTAGGAAAAATTCATTTCAAAAGGTGGTTATGTTTTGAGAGTTCGCCGAAAATCCGGAGCGAGTATGTCCATGCAGGAAGAATATCCCTAATAGGAATACACGATCTGAGAAACGCTTTTGACATTAATGCTTCAAATTTCAGGGCATAAAAACTGATATTTTTTTACATAACCACATTACTTTGAAGTGAAATGTAGGCTTCAAACCAATAAGTTATTAATTTTAAGTATGAACCAGGCTTTACTTGAGGTGGATTTTTTCTCCCTGACAATGTTTTAAGAATTTTTTTATATCAAGTAATAAACCACAAGGAAAAGTGACTGGGTAAATATTTTAATAATTTTGGGTTGAACAAAGAAAAAAGTGAACCTGTGACCGCCAGATTAATGTGTCGGGGGCTCTACCAACTGAGCTATCTAGTCCTATGTTGCCAGTCTCGCTATTTTTTCAGTATCTTTATTTGGGGGTGCCAGTCAGAAGCCATTAAACCTGTAACTGCTGTATCGTCAGGAATCACACTCAAGTTTACAATACAACCCTGAGAAGTGGAAGAGAGGGATTTTGTCAAGTTGGTGTGAAATCCTACCCCTTCAAAAGTTATAGAATCTGGGTACTCTACTTTCCTCACCTCGGGAGCACTTTTAATTGACTTTGTGCTATTTGATGTCGATGTCTTCTTTGTATAACTCCAGGCCAATCTTCCTGTCTGTATGGGGAAGGCCAGATCACGCCAGCAGTCCCTCCAAGAGGGTGACTACAGTAAGGAGGAGGGTTCTTTAGTAGGAGACAAGGTCCTCTGTGTACAGGTCCATGGAGATGCTGCGTACGCTGCACAGGTATACTGAAGATATCGTGTCAAGTCTTTAGCTCTTTTCTCCTGAGGATTATCAAAGCATACTTAACCAAAGAGGTCATTTGTAAATGTTACAAATGTAGTTCATTCATGCCCCTGAAAATGGTTTTATATTGTACAATTTTTCGAACTTGACTTGTAGATACAACATACATGTACATTAGAAAAAAAATTGATCTCCTTGTCAACCTTGGGAACACTTTCAATTGACTTTCGATACATTTGCTCCGACAGGGCATGGCGAGTGAGATGCAAGCTCTTGCGGAACTCCCCCATTACAACGTGGGAGGTTCCATCCACATTGTGGTGAACAACCAGTTGGGCTTCACCACTCCAGCTGATCTGGGGAGGTCATCTATTCATTGCACCGACATAGCAAAGATGAACGGGAACCTGGTTGTGCATGTAAATGGAGATGAACCTGAGGTAAGAATGTTCTTGAAACTGAAGCTGTTTATAAGGGATGAAGCACCACTTGGTTTTGTACTTAAAAGAAATGCAATCTTTCATTCAATCTGTCTCAATTAACATGTTGTATCTAGTACCAAGAGCTTTTAAAACCCATAATTAATGGCAGGATACACTTTTGGTAATTGTCAAAGACCATTATCCTCACATGGTGTATCCCAACATATGCATAAAATAACAAACCTTTGAACATTTGAGCTTGGTTGGTCATTAAAGGTGCAAGAAAATAGTGAAAGAAAAAAAACCCACCCTTGTTGCATAGAATTGTGTGCTTTCAGATGCCAGAGAAAGATTTTTGGGTGAAAAGTTAACCTCATTCTCTAGAAGTGCATTACTTCAAAGGGGGTAGTTTCTATCATTGTTTGATATTAATAACAGCTCTCCAGTGCTCTTTTACCAAGTAAGTTTTTATGGTCATTAACTTGTGGAGTAATAACCGAAAGTATACCCTGCCACTAAGGCACCTAACACTTTTATTACCCATTTTTCATTTTGTGAAACCAGCTTTTAAGTCATATGCTGCAGCGGCAGCCAAATTGTTGCACAAGTTGCTCATTCATCAAATTATAATCTCTACCTTTCAGGTGTCAATTTCTTAATTTATTTACAG
>CM021526.1:20914064-20925371 GCA_010994315.2 Pisaster ochraceus | reverse complement strand
ATAAAGCCAGATTGACACAATACTAAAGGACATTGGAATGTTGCAGAACTAAGGTTCACGGGTCACTTCTGTTTCAGGTGTTTTTGCGGCTTTGCCAGCATGCTAAAGAAGAACTGAGACCCTTGCTCTGGCAGCCCAGGGAAAGCACCAGTCCACGAAGCAACATTAATGAAGACCTTTTCCAGATGGTTTCAGGATTAGTCATTCTGATTGAAGATAAGGTATACATGATCCAACCATTGATCTGATACCAAATAAAATGCAGTATGTCCAGGGACCAGTTTCTTACATACAAGCGTGATATTCTTCCTACTTTAATCTGATTTTCGATTTGTTTTCCCTCGGAAAAAACAGAAAAGTTGTGATAAAAAAGCCTCAAAAGTCTTCTGAAGCCTATTCTACGTGTACATGTAGGTCTGCCCTTGTACTCAGTGAAATGTTCTCACTTTTTTCCAAGGACCAAATATAACGCATGGTATAATGTGGTAGGCGGCAAGCTAGTTTTTAAAATATAAAAATATAAAACCTTGTTTCCCATAATGGTATACCCATTCACCCCAGTGTTCAGTCATAAGGTTTGCTGAAACACTACACGGTGACATTTTTGGTGCTCAATCATAAAGTGACTGTTTTACAGCTTATTTCCTATGTTTTGTTGAAGTTGGTTTTCCTTTTTTCAGCAATAACAAAGTTGAACGGTAACACCTGCATTTTCAGTAAACCTTTTGGGTGTTTTTTTTTAACAGCGGTTTTCCAAAGACTGTGGTCTCATGGCTGGAAGTGCCCTCGCTATGATGTTGAATTCTGCCCCACAACCTAACCTAGCAGCTCAAGCAGTTAATAGCCTTATCAACAGATATTCAAGTGAGTTAAGTAGCGATGACGGGGCAGTGAGGTTGCTTACATTTTTCCATGAAGCTGGCAAACAAAATATAGTGAATGAGAGCAAGTGAAATGGATCCATTAAGCTCTGCCCTTCATGCATTGACCAATCCCAGCCGTGAAGTCTGACACATTAAAATCCCTTTACAAAAGGTTAACAAGCTTCTATCATTTTGTTGGCTGAGTTGTGTGGCACAGGCCAGAGCAAGGTCTAGTGTTGCATCGCTGGTAGACAGTTTCTATGGTGGACGGAGCTTACTGGATCCATTCACTTGGCAGAGGACCAATCATAAGCAGGTTATGTTTTATAGTCAGTTGTAACTTTATTTTGCAAAGGATAATTTTACAAGAATTTACCACTTTTTAAGTTTAGCTGTTTGTTTATCCCATTTTAGTGCTGTCGGGCATTTGGTTTTATAAACAAGGTAAAAATCTTGTTAAAGATAAATAAAAGCACTTACCCTAGCACTTATTCATATTTTATCTAATTTTGTAGTTACTGGTGGCCAGGAAAATCTACAGATTGGTAACATGACAGTCCCTGTACTCTCCACTGCCCTTCAACCTGCATCGCTGGTTTTTCCACAAGTTGCAATAACAAGAGGAATATTGACATGCTGTGACAAGGCTATTCTACTTGAAGATGTGTCTGGTAATGACAAGGTTAGCTTATTTCTTGTTTGTTTTTATTTCTGGTTTGTATTTTATGAATGGATAAGAATCCACAGCCCTGTCCAGAAAAAGATGAATTTAGTCTGGTTCCTACGTAAGTGCTGTCAACAGATATGAGTTGTGAGAGTGCTGCGTGTGTAGTTAACAGTGCTCATCTGCTTTGCAGCAAGTCATGCATGCTATCATTTTAGCTGTATGGCAAATGTCAGCTTTCCTTTCGGTTGATCTGGTTATTTTTGCCATACAGGCATATCACTTGTTATTGACACTCGCAGCAGAGCATTGTACACAGCAGACACAATTGAGTACAGCATTTTTTTGTGCTCTTTTTCTATGGTGCTTCACCATTCCTTGCTTACTTACAGGGCAAGCACTGAATTTCTGCCCTAGCGAAGAATGTCTAGTTACGTGGAGTACGCATGCACACAAGCAAAAATTCTATGCTAACCTGTAGGATATGCTTGGCGTAAGCGCGGATTTCCTTGCTTCTGCAAGCGCCAATTCTTTGCTTACGGTAAGCAAATTGGTCCTAGGTTCTTCTTCTATTATAAGTGAACTTAATCACTGTAGCTCGCAAGCCTGAGGAAAGCTGTAAACAAGGGTGCTTGCTATGTAAACCATAAACACCAAGGTCATTCACGTTAAGTGTTCTGGGTTCTTTTACGTGCACTACCAATCCTAGTGCATGGGACCTAGGGCTTAATGTCTCATCTGAAGGACAAAGCAATTAATGGTAAAGTATCTTGCTCAAGGACACAAGTGTCATGACCGGGACTCAAACCCATCATTTGCTGGTCAGAAACACCAGAGCTTGAGTCCGTTGCTCTTAACCGCTTGGCCACGACACGCAACGATTGGATGAGTTTGAGCTGCAAATAACTGCCCTGATGTAAACATTGCATTAAGAGCAAGATAAATATGGTTTACTAAATATGTTTACTGAATAGTTTGTGTTGTTTCTCCCGTTTCTTGCTATAGCAACAAATTCTTTCTATGCACGTGATCTTCCCATTGATATGTGATCTATGCAAGGAAGCCACAGGGGAACTAAGATATCACACCAGTGAAGGTACAGTCACCAATAGTAACTTTCCTTTGAGTTGTTGAATATATTATTAGACTGCTAATTGTCAGAGCAAAATAATTTGTTGACTTTTAAACTGAAAGGTTTCATTCTATTAATTTTGTGTTTCTTTCTCAACCCACACAGCCTTGAGTCTGTATCTTCAAGTCATGAAAACCCTCCTCCCGATCATCCAGAAAGACTCTACCAATCCACATCCACGGCTGTTTGACAGGGATTCAACTCAGACTCACGCCATCCTGAAGCTAGTGTGGCAAGAATGGCAGAGCCCGGTGGATGGAGTGACTGAGATGATCCGATCAGCCTTAGCAACGTTACTGGTCCTTCATCAGCAGGAGGCTAAGGCTCTGGGAAATGCTGACTCACAGGTATTACAGGGGTTGGAAGATATACTGAATGAGAAAGTCTAACTTAGCTTGGATTGTTTATTGTAATATTTTGAGTGTGTCTCCATTAGTGAGTTTCATTGTTATTGTTCATTCTTAATAACTTTGTAGTCTTTTTGGCAACGTAAACTTGCCATTTGATTTGTCTTCCTAGCCACAAAGTATGTGACATGTTGGAAGACTTTTGGGGACACTAGGTGGCAGCAGAGTGTCCAGATAAATCATTGTTCTTGGAAATGTGTCCATTCTCAGAACTGCGTAAACAATGGAGTTACCTGGTGTGTCTGCTGCCACCTTGCATTGCAAAATCCCCTATTGAATTTTATTCAGCGGTTTGAAACATTTGCTTAACTTTTTGTTTACCTCTTAAACTGGCTTGGGCGTTGTCCATTAGTTTGAAGCCCCTTTCAAAAGCACCAGATTCAAATTGGTTTCAAAGCCTAGGCTGGAGCCAATACCTGTGTCTGGAAATGGCGCTTTTGTAACTGCAACATAAATCACCTTTACGTTCGGCGACCTTATCATGGAAGAAAAAAACACATGAGGTTGAGGATTTAGGTGAATACTAACTTTAATTAATGAGTACATTCTGAATGTGTTTCAATGACTCCAGCTGAACAAAGTCTTCCAGTGTTTCGGTTGAGTGAATAGGACAGTTTTGCTAGAATGAAGACAAGTTAAAAATTGAATCGTTCTGGTCTCATGTAAATTTATCACGTAACTTTTAAAATGTCGTTCTAAATACACACAGCTTGCAGAATCCATCATCTCTACCCTGCTGAGTACAGCATGGCACGTCAAGGGGCGCTACCACCTCATGTCCAGCCTTGTGCCCCACTGCAATGCCATCAACCTTCTAACACTGCACCCAAGTCTGCCCAGCGAGCTGCTGCGCTGCCTTGGGACTAATTATTTGGCTGCTGCGTCGTCTGAGCTGCACAATGCCTTGGTCAGGAAGATGAGAAAGGAGATGATGACGTGTGGGGTTGAGAGGGAGTCTGCAGGGAAGAGGACGCCAAAAGGGGAAGAGGAATTGACCAAGAGGTGGGGGAGCATCTGGGAGCAAGTGATGCTGCTGGGACTGTGCAACGATGATGGGTAGGTTTGCTTTGTGAATATTTAAAGGAATGCAGTAATTTAGAATTTGTTTCTATCTAGGTTTTCAGGATGCATTTCCTTGAACCTGCTTTTGAATATTCTATCGCAGTTTATTCTCAGAGTTTGGAGTAATAAAATGAAGTCCTTCACTTGTGTTGATTTCATTAACAAACATCTACCAGAAGAGCCAGAGAACAATTTCCCATGAATGGCATTGTAAAATGCTATACAAAATGTACCAGTTGCTGCACAAAAATCATAATTTGCCACTCAATATTGGCATGTAGTGTGTACAAAGCATACTCCGTCCAAATATTTTGCTATGCAAAATTGCTTGACAAGGTCAATCCCTGAGAGCGCAGCACCTTAAAGAGTGAAAATGCAAATACATGTGGAGAAAGACATATTTGTAGAGAATAGACCTTATGCACATGATGTCATATCAGTAGGGCGCCCTCGCCTAGAGGTCAAAATGAGGTTGTTCATTGGCCAATCCTGTGCACCGCGCGTACAAATCTGTGCGTTTCAATTGTTTCGTCACCGTTTTACCTCTAAGATGGCGGCTGGATGACGTCAATGCATAAGGTCTATTATGACAGTCCTCACGCTCAATGTTTGCCTTCAAACTCAAAAGACATAATCAAGGAAAGAAGTGCATAGCGCAGTTTATGTCCAAACCTCTTAAATGATAATTTTGGTGATGTGAATAAGTAGGATTTGAAACTTTGCATGGTGGAAGTATAACTAAGTAAGGTTTGCAGTATTACCACGTGAAAATCTACTCAAAGCACTATTCAAAAGAGATGTTCACAAGGTGTTACCGCAAACCGTACTTAGTGATGTGAATAGTCTATAAATCTTCTAAGTATGTACAACACCCAGAAAGTTCCTTTTATGCCTATTGGAGACCACCACCCATTTTTCTTGTGATCACACACCTGATATGGTACTCCTTCTGGTGTTATAGATTAGTGAGGTATCACACGTCCAACTCCTGGATTCCATCTGTGATCAAGAGCTTCCCTGGTGTGTTTTCATTACTCATGACGAGCCTGGATAATGAGTCACCCAAGGATAACACTGACGTGCGTCGCCTCCATGCCCGTATCATCCTGCTGAAAGCTGCACGGTGCAACAACACCCTGGATTCTGATTGGCCGGTGAGTTTCACAGACTGGCCATTCTAAAGGAGACTTCTAACACAAGTCACATTTCCAAAAATACTGAACTCTTGCCAGCGGTCCAGTGTGTGTATTTCCGACTGTAATAACCAAATTTTATTGTGTGCATATATTTTTTTACAAATACTAAAATTGCTAAGTTGATTAAGTTCATCGATTTTTATTCTTGAAAATGATAGGAGGGACTATGTAGAAAACATAACAATCTTTTTTCTCCTTTGTTACATTAGGAAAAATACATGGACATTGTCTCGGCAGGTCTCTGGCACCCTGAAGATGACATCCAAGGTGACTCTCTAAGTCTGCTCTGCTGCTCCCCCAAGAAATCTGAGCTTCCTGCCTCATCGGAGATGCTTCTTCTCAAACAGACCATCCCGCACTTCCTGAACTCTGATTCCGCCGCATTCCGCAATCGTCTTCGCCACAACATTAACATCTTTGTCGCCAGGTTATGTGACGGCAGTCTAGTCCTCCTGAAAAACCTGAGAAAGTTGAAAACAAAACTTGAGGTTGAAACGTCTGTCAATGATCAATGTCAGACTGAGGAGGCAAAGCCCACAGATGTAAAAAGGGACAGAATGAAAACATCTGAGAAAAGAACTTCACAAGCTGATGAGATCAGAGAAAAGCTTGATATTTTGACCGAAAAACTGCTCAGATCGGTAGACATATTGGACTGTCTGATGGAAGTCTGTTTTGGGTCTCTGTTTCCAGGAGCCTGTTACCAACGGAGGAAAGCTGCTGTGGAGATTCTTGTAGTCATGTTTGACAACTTGATGGCCAGAGATAAACAGAAAGAGAAGAATGGTTTGTAATTTTTGTAGGAATAATTTTAACACAATAAGTATAAGTGGCTGTGTATGTTTTATGTGATACAGCAAACTGGTGCACCATTTTTTTGCATTCATTTTGGGTGATTTGTAACTTCTGAGTGCAACAGCTTACATTCAGGGATGAGACATTTCAGACTTTTGTCTGATATCAGACTTTAGTGTGCCTGCTTTGTCAACAATAGTTACGATTTTCTTCACATTTGAAGAAATTATGCTCTTTGATCTACTTCTTCAGCACCAAGGATACTGATCCCAGAAGCTCCTTCAAATCTATAAACCTAGGTGGAAATACCACTATTTCAGCATACCTCCCATGAGTCAGATCCTACTTTCAGACCTTTTTGTCAGCATTGACTCTCAACCCTGAACTTAGTGTTCAGCAAGTATTCAATTTTTCTTATGGTAAAAGAGTCCCGATGAAGTGTTACTTGCAACTGCATTGATTTCCGTGTTTGTTATTATGATTATCGTTTCATTATGGTTATATTTTTGGTCACTCGTCGCCGTCAAAGAGTTTATTTCTGGTAATGAATCATGGATGCTTCAGAGTGTGAATTAAATCACTGTTGCTCTGAAGCTCAGGAGATTCCTGTCGGCAGAGATGCTGGCTAGGATCCAGCCATACTGAGGTAAATCCCCTAGTATTTGTCCCAAAATAAGTGTTCTGTGGGTAAATATGTGTGCCCTGCTTATCTTAGAACACTAAGACTTAACAGTGCAATCAAAGCAATTTATTTTGCTCAGGGACACAAGCATCAATGACTGGTCAATGACACAAAACTTCAATTGGGCCCACTAGACCCACTCGGCCAGGATGCTTCATGCCCACAGACATATGCTGACCACAAAAATAAAAGTGTTATTTTGTCCCAACTTGTAACTGATTTTTCAGGTGATGTCATGGCATGGGCTGTTGATCATGGGAAATGCAATTTGCTTTCTGAAAGGTATGTCACCATTTATAAACATACACAAAAAGTAAAAGTTGTTTGATGGAAGAGTTGCAGTTAGTAAAAGCTTGGTTTTAATTTATATGTTTTGGTTTTTTCTACTCTGTGTTTACTGTTATATGAGATCATAGCAGCATAGTGGCCTCTTGTCGGGAGCTTGTTGGTCTATCAGTTAAAATGCAGAAGGTCATGGGTTCAAATCCAACTCGAGGTTCCTGTTGAATTTTTTCTTCAGAACTTGCAAATCACTGAGTGTTTAGTGCCCATAAATCACAAAAACATATCGTATTGTTCTTTTTCATCTATGTATTTATTTTTACACATAGAAATGCCTCTATCCTTCTTGAGTGCATCCAAGATGGCGCCAACGACCTGAGGTCATCATCTTATCATCTCCTGTCCACCTACTTCCCTACTGCCTTGCCATCGTCTGCCTCATATCCCTATACTTCATCCTCGGAGATCCTCTGCCGGGCCCTGCAACTTGTGTCCAGCCCTAAGGTGCAGGAGAGCGAGGCAGGGGCATTGCTGTCCAAGATGATCTTTTACAAGTAAGTGTTTTGATTCACTTCTCCCGAGCTCCTCCATGTTGGTAAAAAAGAACTTGATAACGAGAAGTGAATTTGCCTTTACATTCCTTATAAATGTTTTTTTGTGTGTACAAATGTACAAATTTAAACCCCTTGTCAGTCGTGGGTTGGAGGTGGTGACCTAATGAAATTATCCTCTCCCCCCCTCACTACAACCACCCAGCCCTGACCCACTCTCTCCAGCTTTATGCTTTGTATTAACACAAAGTAAACGTTTGTGGATTCTTTATGATTGTAGGAACTTGAAAAAGTAGTTTGCTATTCTGTTTGGTATCAGTTGCAAAATGTGTTTCCCAAAACTGTTAAGCTGTTTAATTTCCTACGGACTGTCACACAATTTCTCCTACTCCAAAACAACATTAATGTAAATTAAACTAAAATGTTGCTTGGCTATTATGAATGGAATCTGTAAAGTTAAATTTAAAACTGACGAAATATTGCTTTCTTTTTCCAAGACACTCCGTTGTGAAAACACTGAACGCAAGCAGGTCTCCTCCAAGCTCACCAGTGAAATCTAACGGCATTTCCACAGAGAGGGGAACCATTAACTTCATAGAGAGTCTGCTAACGAGTCTTAACTATCAGCTCAAATGCTGCAAGAAGAATCTTCTCCAAGCAGCTTCTGTAACGCCGATGCACGGTAAGCATTTGCCTAGAATGAAGAGGCACAAAGTCTTCCAAATTTTCTTGTTTTTTAATTTCCTTTTTCTCAATTTTCCTGCCCACACTGATTGAGAAGACAAACAAATAACAATTTTTACGTGATTAAATCATCTATCTTCCAAGGCAGCTGGTAAACCTTTATCAAGAAGACATAAATAAACCGATTCATTCTGCTCTGCTCTAAACTAGTGCATTGAACAATCACAACTGCAAACATGCGCCAAAAATGCTTGACAAAAGTCCTGCACATAAAAATCCCACTAAAAGCTGGAAATTAGTATTTTCCATTTGGAATTATCTTTAAATTGATCTTGGTTGAACCTTTATGGAGAAACTTGGTTAGAATGGCATTTTAGTAGACTTGATTTCCAAGGGTTCTTTGACTTACTCTGTGTTGATTTCTTTCTAATTTAAATTTACAAGTTATTAAATTTAACATGGGTTTGTTAAAAGAATTTGATGAGATTTCTCTGAGCATGATGTAAATTGATGAATTGTATGTGTTTGTTTCAGCTTTGGTTTGACAGCCTGATGGAATGTTCATATTGTTTTGAGTTTTTAAATTTGTTTCCTGTTGTAAAAGTATCACTCTGGTATCTTCACAGGTTTAATACGAGCCATCCGGAGATGCATAACTGACCAGCCGTCATCTCTACAGCTGATTTTTAACTCAGATTCCAAGGGTTGGTCATCGCTGGTAGAGAAGCTCCTCGGGACTCTTCAAGACATCACTCAGTTCATCCTCCTCATTCTATCAGGGAAGAAGACATCTCCTGTGTCGACCGAGAAAGATGTTTCTGGCTTGGACGGTAGCTCAGCAATGGCGCCCTCATTTGGCCAGATGGGAGAGGCTATCGAGGGGCTGATAACAGAATTGGCAGCTTACAGGATCAACGATGAGGATGATTATGATGATGCGGGGGAAGATAAGATGATGGCACTGACTGAAGAGCATCAGTTGATTCTAGCTTGTTGTTGGCTCAATCTTAAGGTGATACATCAAGTCACTACTTTCTTAGGATTTTGTTTCGCAGGATACACTTTGATTTTAAAATCTTGCAATCTGCAAAATTGATCAAGAGGATTTTAATAGGAAAACTAGCAGATTTACGAATGTTTAAGAAAAAATTTACGATCAGTTCCTTAGTCAAGACTTGAATCCTACTTTTGACAATTGGGGGATCAGGTTGGCTCAGTGGTTTCTTTCCCTGTCTTTCACCTCAAGTCTGATTCCCACCTCGGACCAGATCCTTGCATGTGGATTGGGTTTTCAGTCCCCACCTGATTGCTTGGGTTTTTCCCATTTGGGGTTTTCCTCCCACATCTCAAACTCAACATTTCTTCATCGTCTCCTATTCATCCAGTTATTGGCACTTGCGCTCTTGGATGTGTAATGTAATGTAATAAATTAGTAAAGATCCGTTTCTTATGCTCAAGTCATATATTGACTGCCCTGACTTCAGACCACCAAAAGGCAAGTAGGAACTCATAGACCCCGACAAGGACTCCTCCAGTGAAGTCACTAAATTAACTCTCTAATTACAATGTTCACCTTGGTCCAGAGATCATACGAAAGAAGAAGAAGATATAGTGAAAGTAATAACCAGATAAACATGGTTTATTTTTTCTTTTGGTTTTTATTTCAGGAATGTAGTTTGCTTATAGGAGCCTTAGTGGAAACGATGCCGTTATGTCAGGAGCATGACAGTGGTGTATTGACCTATGACCAACTCAGCCTCATGGCCAACTTACTGGTGGAGATCCTTACTAGATGCAGGCACAAGGTAAAAAATGTAGTGTTATTTGTACCAGTTTTACCATTGCTCCGCATATCATAATGTACATTTGCATATTTGTTTTAGCAATTAAGATTCTCTCTTATAGTAAATAGACTACTGCTGTTTAATGCAAATCATCTGGACATTCAAATTGTTAAATGTTGTTAAATGCCAAGATTTTTTTCAATCCGTGTGACATGCAAACCAAATATGTTTTTCCTGTAGGGCGCCATAGACGGTTGCAATCAGGGCTTTGCAAAGCTTTGCTCTAGGCTACTGGCCAGTCAGCAGCCCAAACTGCAGTCCCTACCCAAGACACTTCTGGATAAGGTGATTGGGTTGGTCACCAGAGAAGGAGCGGAATCGTCATTCACAAAGAAAAGTGCAGGGCTCCCTCTAATGGTAGAATCCATTGTCAGTGCCGAGCCAAGAGGACGAGAGGTGTGGCGATTATAAAATTGTTTTGGTGTTTTATACCTTCATGTGTGAACGGTCACAGTTGCGATATTTCACCATACGTAATGGAATCAAAATTAATTGAAAACTAGACTTATGCTAAGTGAATCTCAAACCTGATGAAGCATGTACCATTCTGTCAAAATGAGTCCAATGTCGCTTAAGGGCAGACTTGATCAATGGCAGCTCCCACCTCTCCCAACCCTTGGTAAATGACTCCCTGGATCCACGCCTGATTAAAACTATGTTAAACTCCTACTCTCTTCTATAAATAAGAATTGAGTGAACTTTACTATTGAACTTTATTATACTATTTTTCCATTCTGTTGGAGACCACAACTCCCTAAGCTGCAAAATTGTTTACAGGATGATTTGGTAGTTGTACCGGATATAAACACCAATTGAGAGTGAAAGCTTATCTGTAAATATTTTTTAAAATTTTGTTTACTACCAATGTTTTTCTGTTCTTTTCCAATGAAACAGAGACCGCTCCTAGCATACACCATGGAAAGCCTCATGAAGATTGCATCCCAGCCACTCCCGTTGGACCCCACGGACAATCGGGACCTTCCCCAAGCCCACGCCTTAAACATCCTAATGGAGCTCTTCCGCTGCTCGGCTGTCGGCACTGACATATTAAGGCATTGCTCTGAAGCAGTCAAGATGGCCATAGGTGGATTCGCCTCACCGTGTTGGATGATAAGAAATGGCTCAATGAGGCTTTTTGGTGAGTT
>CM021526.1:20897562-20913884 GCA_010994315.2 Pisaster ochraceus | reverse complement strand
CTTGGCTAGTATAGTGATTAAGTTCACTTTTCTTAGAATCCTTGGCTTCACAACCAGATTAATAATTAAATAAATCAAATGAAATCATAATAAATATCTGGTGCGAAAGCTAAATCATTCCTTACACAATAAAGAGCATGTATTTTTGATTCTGGTAAACTGAACATCGAATCTAAAACAATTTTACACTAGATGTGTGTAGTTTTACATCAGTAACAAACTGTGAATGAAAATTACTTTCCTGTGTACTATTAGTATCAAAAGGTTTAGTTACAGTAAATAAATTTTCTGAATTATTTCGTTACTCTTACTAAGGCACTTTAATTGCTCGCATCTTTGGACAAAAGAAAGTGCAAGATGAGCACTCCCAGATCAATGCCATGTCTGCTGCCACCTTCTTCCGTCGCTATCCGGATCTCCAAGAATTTCTCCTGAATGAGGTGCAGAAGTTTGATAGCAGCTCGAGGAAAGAGCAAATCGAAGATGTAGAAGACATGGGAGAGGAAGATGTGAAGACTGATGTGGGACAGCCAATCACCACAGGAAGAAGTGGAGGAGGACAGTTGGATGAGAACAATGGATTCAAAGACGTTCAAGAAGAAACAGGTCAAGGATGTTATGGGCATGATAACGGCAGGTTATTTCTTCATCCAAGTCTTCATCCTGTCCTCACTCTACTCTCCAAACTTGGCCCTGGAGTCGGCAGTGAAGATAATGAGTACGTTTTGTCATAACAATAAGGACAGGTTATAATTTGGTTTTACCCTTACACCGATGTGTATTAAGCACTGTATACTCAGTTCTTTCCTGAGTTCTGTGAAAAAAATCCACAGGCAAATTGCTTGGGTGGGATTGGAACCCACACCCTTTCCAATGCTTGAGCAGATGTCTGAATACCACTAGACCACCGAGCTAGCCTAATGGCTAGAGGCAGGTCAAAATAAGGACATGTTTTTTTGACAGTCATGTCCATATGGAAATGCTTGGCCCAATTTTCTTAAAGCTTCTTTTAAAAACACAAAAACAGCCTCTAGCTGGTACACTTCATCGTCAAAGTAATATCCAGAGAAATGAACCAAATATTGAGAGATGAATATGTGTATTTCACAGGTTACTATCTGCTTTTTTGGAGCCAGTGAAGCATCTTGCCAGCAGTGCAATTTACCCGGTGCGTGAGCTAGCAGCCCGTTCCCTGGTCCCCCTCATACCACAAAGTCAGATGTCCAATCAGATGATTCAGATCATTGATAATCTACCATTGGGAGCTGGAGCCGTCAGAGCTTTTAACCGTCTCCATGGAGATTTATTGCAGATGGAGAAGTTGTTTGAAGCTGCCCTCCAAAATAGAAGGTATGGGGGGAGGTTAGGGATTGTGGTGCATTGTTTGATTTGCTTTCTTGTGGTTTGTTCTCTTTAAGCCATTCTAAGGACTTGTCCCAATGAAGCGACTTTGGCTATTAGAGTTATGGTGGTTGGTTGTAGATTAGACCTTTGCAGGGATCTAGCTGTAGACACAGCCAGTCTTTGTTGTCAGCACAGTTTTTTAATGGAAAGGTTTTGCTTTTGATGAACTTTCTGATTTTTTTTTTCAGTACTCAGTAGAGAAATTAAATACTTAGAATGGCAGTAAACATCACAGATATTTTCGTTTTTCAATTGTGTAATTTACCGTGACGTTATATTTAGCACATTTTCATATCATAATGCCATGAATTTTGTATTTGAAAATTTTTTGTCAAATGATTCTTGAATCTTTATCACAGTTGTCTATTTTGTTTGTTTCCAGTATCCAAAAGGAAGACCTGATGACCATTCAAGCCAAGCTGGCTGCCAGAACATGGATAGCTGGTGTAACTAACCCATGTGCTCTCATTAGAGCAGTGTTTGTCAATCTGGCCGTGGCTGTCATATCAGAGTGTGAGAGGACTTGTGCTGATGCAGGGGCCACACAGTTGCTGTCTGACATGAGGATTATAGTGACTGAATACTTTGAAGGTATTCCACCTTTCCAGGTAAAAACAGCCCATCCGATTCACTCAAACAGTATCAAAATAATTTGAACTATCTTATGTTATGCAAATTAGGCTGCCTGCTGCTAATTAAACCGAGCTAAACTCTTTTTACCTGGGGCCAATATGCTAAACTCAAAAACTTATTAAGCAAAGAAAAAACTTACTTAGCAGAAACAGGTTAGCAGCTAAAATACAAAGTACTGTAAAGTATTTGTGACTGGTGAACAGTTCATTTTTGTTTAGCAGAGAAATTGTTTGCAATAGTGTCTTCTTTTTTCCCCTCTGTTTAAATAAAATACCTGCTCACATGAAGAGCACCCAATGAAAACAAGCAGCATATCTCATGGGATAGCTAATACTTGTTTCAACAGTCTTAAAAAAAAAATGTATCTAAGAGCAATTGTGTACAATAGCCAAATCAGAAATTGACCAATGAGGTCATCTGGTAAGCCAGTCAGCTATTACACTGCAGTTCAGAGTAGAAAAGTAACTAGGTAGCGTTCACAGGACATAGACAAATTGAATAACTATGCGGAGGTTAACTACACAAGAAATACATGAAATACAAGAACTACAAGAAATATATGAATGAGTGCTTTTGCACTCAAATACATGAAGAAAATCAATCTGATTCCACAATGAAACAAGAAACAAATTAAATGACACGAAGGTTATTGGACTATGCCTCACAACAAAATTGATGATTAGTCAAATCAAGTTAAGGTACTTATAGTTACTCTACATTTGAAAGACTGGATGCTAAGCTGTTCTATGAAGTTGGGCTCAGACAAGCTTGGTGGTCAAGTGGGTAATGCTGCTACTGCAATATGTAGAAGGCTGTTTGTTTCCTTTGAAAAGAAGCGTTGAATTATTTTTGAACTTTTAGTTTTTGTTCTAATAAAATTATTTATTTAATCTGTCTGTACTATATTCTGAATGTCATGTTGACTGCTGTATTACTGAACAACATTAAATAATAATTTTATTTTCAATATTGTACTTGCAGGTTGGCTTAGCTACTTTAAACAGGGTCATGACAACTGCTTGTTTGACCTTTTCATCATTGACCTCTGAAACTTTGACCTCCAGTCTTGCTACTACATCTCAGATGCTTTTGAAATCAAAGGACTTGGACATAAAACTAGCAACTCTTGGTTGCTTGCAATCTTGGGGGTTCGAATTTCTTCAAGTTGGAGATGTTTGTAGACTCAAGGAAGAGATAACAAACTTGATTATGAACTCAGAACTGGAATCCAGATGTTTAGAAAAAGCACTAACACTGTGGGTGGACTTGAAGAATGGAAAGGACAAGGAAGAAATATCCAGCTGTGATTGGTTACCCTTGTGGGAAACTTTCACCCAATTGGTCGACGGTGAAAAGGGGAGTGGCTTATCTGGTGCTGCACTGCCTGCTATTGGTCAGATGCTTGTGTGGCATATGCAATCAGACAAAGACAGGTATTTAAATGAAATTAACAATGACTGTTTTAGTCTATCGAGTTGTTTAAGGCTGTATCCCAATTAGTGGCTACAGCTATGGCTACTGATAAACTTCTGTGTCATCATGCATTAAAATATAGTACATCCTTATCAACACCCTAAGCAACAGTCGTAGCTGTAGCTGTAGCCCCCAATTCGGATACGGCCTGATACTAAACTAAATATATAGTGAGAAGTATGTAGTTCAATACAGTTAAAAGTAATTTATGTATCTACATAGATGATTGCACCATAAAATATGCAGTTCTGTTGTTAAGCCATGGGTGGCCATTTGGTATGTACAATAAACTAGGTGGGTGATTTGATAATTATAATGCAGAGCAGAAATGCTAAAAAATACACTGAGGACAAACAGTGCAAACTGCATACTGCAAATTGTGGAACCAACTGCTGTGTATAAATATGAATTCTACCCGGCTTTTTGTCACTTATAATAAGTTTAAGTTGTAGAGTGTATATTAACGTGCCTTCCACATAAATGAAAACAATTGTGGGTTGAACAAAGTCAGCATTAGGGCTAGATAGCTCAGTTGGGGGAGCGTCGGCACTTTAATCCGGAGGTTGCTGGTTCAAGTCCCGCTCTAGTCAATTTTTCTTTGTTCACCTCAAAATTATTTAAAGCATACCCAGTTAAGTTTCGCTTTTGGTTTTTTACTTGATAAACGAAAACAGGCGACTGCTACGTTCTTATTCCTTTTTTTATACAGTTGGCAATTCATTGGCCAGTGGTGTGCCTGGATGGTTAAGTACAGTGATCCCGCTCAGAGTGAGACGATCCGATTGTCTGTTGTGAAGTCAGTCAGGATTGCTGCAGCATTGGTGTGGAGGAAAATAGATGAGGAGCATTCAGAGGACAGACTGGAGACATCCCTGGAGTGAGTTTGATTCAATCGTCCACTGTAAAGGATTGATATATTATTTGTATTGACCAGACTAAACACGTAGACAACATATATCTGAAAGCTTAGTATTCGTTAATACTGGTACCAATCGTCAGGAGAAGTCTCTCTCGGAATAAAGCTGTTGCATTAACATACATTTATACCAAAGCTGGGTACTGCTTTTTAAGTTAATTTAAATGTTTACTATAACTTTTGGGTTTATAAAGATAGGGTAAAATCACATTACATTTTGAAAAAAATGTAATTCTTGTTTTTGAGTTCGAACAAATTTGTCTAAAGTAAATTGTACATTTTTTATTAACTAAATAAATTGTGTTTTTAAATGTCTATATCCATGCAGTCTGATGAATGTTGTGCTACGCCTCCTTCAAGATGAAGGTCAAGACGTTCGTCTTGAGGCTGCAAGATTCGTCTCTCAATGTTTACCAAGAGGGGCCAGTTGTCCTCAATTCCAACATGTCCACAGTAATGCTGCACAGCAGGTCAGTGTAAATCGATTCTCAGTTGTCACACTGGATGGTCCTCAAACCAGCTCATTGCAATTGTTTTGAGGCCACCTAATAAAAACATGAAAGCGTCCGACGTGGGTTGTTCCTCATTCCATTGCACTTTCCTCAAGTCACAGACCATTGCAAGTCACTCAAAATGATCTAATCAACTTTCATTGTTGTTTGCATACAGAAAGAAATAACTTCTCTCAATATTTGAGTCCATTGTGTCAATTTAGTTAGAGGCTGTCCAAAATCTTTAACATTTTCACAAAGAGTATGACCAGGGGAAAATAACCAGCACACTCATCGGTCAAATAGCAAGACAAGTTCTCAAGAACAAATCTACACAGCAAAGTAGATATATACATATGGTGTTACTCAAACTGAATGCACTTTGAAACCTGCATACTCTTTATTTATGATCTTTAAATCTAGAGGCGCATTTTTCTTCTTCTAATTCTAGGTGCTTATCAACTATATTTGCACAACGTTCTCCTGGTCTTCACGGTTCATGTCTTTAGTGCTTTGCTTTTTGCTGGGATCATCAGATGTGTGTGATACTTTCAACCAACAGCAAAGTTCTACATGGTAAGTGTGTTCTTTTAAATGTTTGCAACAATAAGGCAATGGATATAGACAAGTCCAAGGGACAATCATGTGTCACGATTAATGGGTCGGCACTTGGGTCTGTACATCCACTCAGAGTTCATTTATGCATCACAGGCCTCTTGACCAGTGATATTGAATGTTGACACAACTGAACTAGGTGCCAACCTGATGCGAGAAAAATATTATGTGCATGTTATGTGTTCCAGTAGTTGAAGATGATGTGGGACATCTGCAAATGACCACAAATTAGTTAATCTATTGATAGTTCCCAATAGGTGCCAACTTTACAGGCAAATTGGGTTTCTGCACGAAGCTGCGTTAAGCATTCTAATTTTGCTTCGCACCCAAGTGGTTCAGCAACCGACCAGGTGTGGACTTGAAAAACTCTCGTGAAAAACTCTTGTATTTTGCATGCGGTATGTATGCAAATTGCATAGTTGTGCTTTAAAAAAAATGATGATCATTGCTCGTATAGATGGCTGACTTTACACCGTATGATGCCAAGTGGGAACTATCTGTACGATCGGCATGTCATGCATGACATCTTTCTTTCATGTCACCCATTTAAGAGACTCCTAACTCATCAAAGGAATTCATAGTTTTAATAAATTTATAAACGTTATTGTAGAAATGATAGCCATCATGCAAAACACTACAGTGTTCGTAACAGGTGCAGATTCTGGCATGAATATCTTAATTGTCCAGTTGTAGACACTCAGGTGTTTTTGTTAATAATTGAGTGAATGCTGTTTCAACCGTTGTAGTGTTCTTACGTTACACACAGTGGGCTTGCCTAATGCCCCAGCCAGACATAAATGTGTATATTTGACTTGTAATTTAATGTTTCGGCTTTAGATGGCCTCGATGACTTTCAAAGTCAACAAATTTTATATTTGCCTGATTTTTAAACATCTTTTTAGTGGGACTCACCTGTTTGATCAAGAGAGTGCTAACATCTATGCTGAGGGAGTGATGGAGGCAAGGATTTTGTTCAATGAGCTTGCGGTAAGCTTTTTTTCCCTACTTAAATATATTTACATGTGTAAGATAATCAAACGCACCCTATGCTATTGACTGGCCAGACAGTAGGAGGGTTAACAATTCTGTCTTTTGCCTAAACCCTTTTTTAAAGCACGCTTAGAATTAATATATATTCAGTTTGCGGTAACATCATGTGTATATCTACTAGCTGTGTAGATTTGTTCTTTGAGAACTAGGTCTTGCTTAGAATTAATGAGATGGCTTTGAATCAATTACAGGATCTCCTTGAAAAGAGACTTAGAGATGAAGATTTCAAGGGATGGTTGAGTGGATGGTACAAGGGTTTTACCCAGCTCAAAGAATCTCTGGAGGAGCTGGATGACACAAGAGATATGCTCAAGTCTTGCTCTGCTGTATTTGGTAAGTTGCTTGTATTGGAAGATTTTTCAAAATTTGACCTTGTGATTTAATTTGTTAGTTTTCATCAATTTAGTTTACAATGTTTTTTATAGACAAGATATTTTGTTTCTATTAAGAATGAGGTTTTGATTAGTAGAAGTAGTTTTTGCCATTAAATTCAATATTGGGTGAAAGTAATTGAACAACATCCATCTATGTAAATAAACTATTTTTGAAACTGATTTTTTAAAACTGTTATGACTATTTACTGGTAGAAGTTGAAACAATGTACTTAAGTTTGTCATGCTAAATTTTAGTGCATGCTGTATTTTACAAACAATAATTTTGTTAATTAAAGATAGTTTTTGCAAATGATTTTGTCGTTGCTTTGAGTAATTTAATTGATTTGAATCATATAAATAAACTGTACCAAACAAATTATGTTCAAAATCCGTTCAGGTTTTCCTCTTTTTTTTGAGATTGGAAATTTTTTAATTTTTTTATTTAAAGTTTGTGTGACCACAGAAATTACATATAATTATTTCAATCATCCACCTATCTGCATTCAAGCCTCACTCTGGTTCTGAATTTTCTCACTTTTTCTTCTTGTTGCATTTCAAGGAGGTACATTTTATGGATTGTCCGGCCATAGTAAACCATTCCAGGCCATCTGTAGACAACTCCTCTACGTCCAAGTACTCTGCACTGTCGCCAAAAAGGCCGACACAGAAGAAGAGACAGAGTCTTTGATGAGTGAAATACAGAAGAGTGCTCAACAAATGCTTGAGGTATTGATTTTCATTTATTTATTTTTTACTTTTCTTGCAAATACACTGAAAGTGTTTCATTGTAGGAATGCTGTTTTTAGTAAAATGTGTAACCGTGGGGTTTGCAAGCAACAAGTTGACTGGCATTCATTTGTGTAGACCCCCCTCCATACCTTCTTATGTAATTTAATATTTTCTTTCCAATATACAAAAAGAGGTATACACTACTATTTCATAGAAGTTGTGAGTTGAATTCTCGGAAGCCAATTGTTTAAACTTGCCAGTTAGCTGCCTCTAAAATATTGTTTGATAGCAGAAGCCCAATCACAATCCCTTGTTTATTTATTGTACCCCATGAACCAAAAAGCTCTCTGCAGGGCCCATTTTCATCAAGCCTGTAAACACAAAAACTTGCTAAGCACATAAAAATCTAGCTTATTTGAAACAGGTAACCAGCCAAAAATCTATAAAGTTTACATTGTTGCCACTGGTTCCCAACTTAATTTTTTGCTTAGGAAAGAAATTTGCTGAGCACTATTTTCTGCTAGTGGCTTTGTGAAATTGGTCACAGGTTGTATATGTTTTTTTTAATCATGGGTTCAGTGATTTTGGCTGGAAAGGAAAGTAGTCTGATCTTGTTTTTGTATAACAAGAATTAGTATTCCTGATT
Organism: Pisaster ochraceus; assembly: GCA_010994315.2. NCBI lineage: Eukaryota > Metazoa > Echinodermata > Asteroidea > Forcipulatida > Asteriidae > Pisaster > Pisaster ochraceus. Next base: position 20,905,553 of record CM021526.1, on the reverse strand, counting down.
ACCAGCTTGAAAAGGGAACATGACAAAGATGGCAGTAGTATGGGAAAGGTGTATTTAATATATGAAGTATCATTCATCTGGCAAAATGTCTGTCAACTTTTGATAATGTCCTTTCTTTTTGTACACAGAGTGCGTCAGTTCATCCATGTCTGAAGATGGAACTTTCTTCATTGATACGTCTTATTGAAAACTGAGATGACAACTCTTCATACTCATAAAATAACGTTTCTACTAGTACTACTTATCTGATGTCAATAATTAAAATATGATATTCAGTATTTATTGGTTTTTAATATTTCTAAGCAAATCCAGTTGTGTGCAGACTTTATGCTGCACACTTCTTTTAAACTTTTGCAATAAACAAATAACAAAACTTTCAAATACAAGGGCAGGCTATTTTTGTGATGCAAAATTGACGAAATTATTGTCAAGTCTCAAGCATCACTGTTTTGAGGCCCTTTTTATTTTGAACTTTTTTACTAAGTTGCCAAGCAAATAAATAAAAAATATCAAGGGGACAAAATAAGCTTTGCAAAAAAATAGTTAGTGGCCGACGTTTCAAACCTAAATGAGGCTAAATGACAAGACTACAAACATGAACAGGTATACTGATGTAACAAAAGCAGTTAAGTGGAAATAGATGATAGAGATGAAAGCACACATAGAAAGCAGGAGGCTGAACAGAGAGGAGGGTAACAAAAGGGGGGTGGGGAAAAGGGGCTGGTTTTGAGTAAGCTTGTTAAAATAAGCACTTGTTTAAATTGAGTGAAAAGATCATGCACTTCATTTTTAGAATCTTGGCATATCTTATAACATGTATTTGTAACTGCAAGTGTAAAAATGTTTACCCAACGAACTGGTAATTTCGAAGACTGTTGTAGAGCTACTTTATTGCCAGGGTAATTTTTTCTTTAATTTTTTATCTAAAACTCAGTCATGTTTGTGAGATTTTAAGGCTATCCATCAAGTGAGGTATGCAGAGACACAATGTAATTAATTCTCTCTATGAGCTGTAGTGGTTTTGAGAAGAACCAGTGTTTAAAATAATATAACTGTGTGTATTGTATCTGGGAAAGCTTTTGTACATGTATTTTTTTGCAGATAGATTCTCCATATTTGTATTAATTCAAATGTATATTTCTAAACTTTGCAATAAGAAAAGTTGGTCAGTTCAAAGAAATAAATATCTTTAGTGAGTGTTAGTAATTAGTAAGGAACTTGTGATGATTCGTGTTAAATTATATGTAATTCACAAAAGGAAATCAAAATAAGCGGCAGTGATATTTTAATTGTTTATTTGTGTCATTTAGATTTTGATAATACATTGATAGACATTTTACCAAAGGTTTATGCAACCTACCTGTTGAAAACATGAACTCAGTAGTTAATAAATTGTTGCAAATACCATCATTTTTACCAGCTTCCATGGCAGAGTATAGTTGTTGTTCAGGGTACTGTTTTTATCAAGTGACATTTCCATTATAATATTTCAATTTGTAATAAGATTTTCAACAAAGATTTGTCAATCACTACTGGTAGATTTCTGAACATGGGAGAAAGTGTAGGTCATTCTGCCCTTGGTGTTAAGGGTGATATGAGGAAGACAATAAATAATAGTAACAATAACAGTAATATTTTAAAAATTCATTTTATTATTTCAGTATTATTTAAAGAGTTCGTTTATACAGGCATTTTGGAAACTTAATAATACATATTTGCTTACAATTTACCCACGATAACCATACTTAAAGTAAAACACCATTTTCAAATAATCTAAGTTAAGTTTCTTTGCAAAGAACCGTTATACAACTGTCCACAATGAAGTTCAATGAAGCATGGTTATTTTGTATAAATGGTAATTAAATATTATTTTATTTCTCGAAACAAAATAGAGGAGAAATATAAATCCAATTTAGCTGCCAGCTTTGGCGACCGTAGGTCTCATTAATTACCGAGAGGCACTGCATTGGTCACGATGATCCTGCAAAAAAAATTTTTTTAAATTAAAATCCATACTTTGCAAAACATAAGAGATATATGCTCGAGCCAACGGCAAGTAATACTAATTTTGATTGTTCCGTATGGCAAGTTAAATTTTAATGGATACACATTTTGTTCCGTTGAGCGTTTTATATAAAGGGAAAGTCTTTGTAGCGGCACTGATTGAAATTAAAGACAAGACGAAAATAATACGCAACACAGCACACAATCATGTTTTTCATTGATGGTTGTCGTAGTTATTGTTTTGTTCCCAACCCTTGTTTCTTTTAACAATGATGCACTGAATATTTTGTGTCAAAGATAGTTTGGGTTGTAGTTCGATCCCCTTTGCAGGGATTGGCATCGGAGAAAGTTGTCCGACGAACGGCGGGGATGGACTCCCGTTATATCATAGAATGTTTTAGAAGCATGTGCTAAAAGGGGTCGCTGTCCCGCTGAACTGAAAGGAGTACAGTAATTTTAAAGTGACCACTTATATTTAAAACGATCACTTTGTTTCTTCACCCAAACTACGTCGGCCATGGAGAAAATAGTCCCCCATTTAGGAAATAATTCTCCATAGTTAGGATGGAGCCTCACCTCCATCCATGACTGTTCACAAGGAAAATTAACGGCGTCTACCGCCAACATATGTTCTAAAGCTCACAATAAACAGCCCTCAAAATCAAAACTTTCCCAAAATTAAGCATATGCATAGAACAATTGTAGTTAAAAGATTTGACATAACTAATGAACACCACAATAAAATGAAATTTTAAATTGTGTTTTTCTTCGTTGCGAACACCGTTCTACACTAAACTACACCAGGGTACTACATTAGCAAAGTGGTGGCAAATTAAATTGCGTAGCCGATAATTTAATCCACTTTTCCATGTTTGTTCATTTCTTATTTGAAACTCAAGTCAAAGACAACCGTTACAACCAAACACGTAAATCAACACTCCATTTGATCATGATTCGACATTACTAGAGTATGAATAAACAAGGTCACCCACGTGCGCAACCAGGAAGTGCGTGTACACACAATCAGCTGATTGCGGTCAGTCAACGAAACGATCGATCGCACAAATAAACACACAAAAATTCCCTTTCAAAAGACGCGCCGTAACTCACGTGTGAACATGCGTGGGTTTGATTTTTACGTGAAAATACAAATTTCAGCGTATTTCCTGTTAATTTATGTATCGGTCGTGTCTTTTCCAGGGATTCTATTAACGAAATAACGTGTTTTTTAATCGTTTTTCGGTATTATTTCCAAGCGTAACCACGGGGATTTGCGTACCTTATCAACTGGACAATTGAACGATCGCTTTCTCTAACAAGGTAGCGTGGCCGAGCGGTCTAAGGCGCTGGTTTTAGGCACCAGTCATTACGATGGCGTGGGTTCGAATCCCACCGCTGCCAAATATTTTATATTTGCTTCTCTTTTGGCATAGAAGGCTCATTGTGGACGTTTAGGGGAAAATTACATTACGAGGAGTTTATTTTCGCTTATTCATTGTCATTTCTTTGTTTGCTTTTGAAATTAGATTTCTTCATTAAACAAAGACAGACCAACCGAGAAGTAAAGTTTAATTAAAGAAAATAAACTTACTGAAAAATAATTAGCATGGCTTCACAATTACAGATTTAATAGTACCTTTTTCCGTTTTCCCTCTTTTATAAATAAAATCTTGCCTTGGCATGGAAAACTTAGACAGTGAATTAAAACAAGCAATTCGGTAAAATCAAAACGTATACTATAAAATAAAATAAAAGCTCAACAATTTATAGTAATTAAACTATGTTTTAAAAATACCAGCCAACTAATTTGAGTACAAACATGTTTAATTCGACCATCATTCGACTATAATACAGGATTAATCAACTTGGGATTCGGGGATTACCGACTAAACAAACATTAAACGGATGCATGTACAATTCCTATTCAATCAAACACAGCAAAAGAAAAGCACCAACACAAACAGAAGCAGTTGATTTGTCAAAAAGGAAATAAACACAATTAAGTTTGTAAACACTAATATTTTGATAAAACTAAGTCAGTGGTGGCATGCAGTAAACCATAACTACAAATGTACTCGAGTTCTGAAGCTTAGATGAATGTGAATTAATTTGTATTCAACTAGGCAAGAGCCAATGATCCACTCATGAGAGGATAGTTGAAAAATGTTTGTTTAAACGTCACAAAATTTAAACAAAAAATAAATAAACTTAGTGTACATAAACTAATAAATACATATAAACTAATAAATATAAATTTGAAGTAAAAGGGATACATACCATTTGTAAATAGGAAGAAGGGAATGAAAATTATAAATTGGTATGCCGCCAGTCACAGCAAAGGAGTACATTGTGTTTATTGTTTAATTTTGATACTAGAGACTTAGCAGAACCACCCCCACTATTAACTAGTAAATACCCCTCCCCCAAAACAACAACTGGCACGTCGTGCATGCGCACATATCATCACACTGGGTTAACTGCATAAATTATGCAGAGGTCATTCAGCCGGCTGGACGTCACGTACGCCTGACTGTGTTGTGTTGAATGCCCGTTGTGTTTTAGTGAGGAAAGGGCTGGTCTGTTTTGCTCAAATTTGTCTTTTTTCACGATGGCAGCCAAGCCCAAGTCAGACGTGGACAAGCAGAAACAGATAAGCGTCCGAGGAATAGCTGAAGTGGAGGATGTTGCTAATTTCAAGACGACGTTCAACCGACATCTTCATTACAGGTGAACTTAACTGAACAGTGCTGAACGGAGAAATTTATTATGTCTGATTTAGATACTTATCATCAAAATAGAGCCACCCTAGATATTCAGGTCCTATGCTCCACGGACGTTTCTCATGTATCTGACACTGACAGTGACAATGTAATACTGACAGTGACATTGTGACGACATTAACTTTTTACAGGGTTATTTCACGCTTATATATTTCAAAAATGCTATAAAACTGTAATGAAAGTGTGAAAACATTTGAAGGGCCCGATGTTTAACTTAATCAACAAATTTGTAGGTAAAGTTAACTATGTTAATGTTGGTCAGTCTTTGTTGATAAACTGTCGTATTTTGAACGTATTTATTATAATAATTTATAGGTTATGAATTGGCATTTTTAGCCAATCCTGCATGAGAAATACACGACTGACTAGTGCAGTTTTGCATTAAAATTAGCCACACCCCTTTTTATTGTTACTATTAATGATAGTGTATGACTATATGAGGTTTGAGAATCTTCATTTTAATCATGATCATAATCATAATCACAATCATTCACAATCAGGACTGCAATCAGAGAGTATTACAAGGATAGTTGCAGGCATAGGTATATACAAATACAGATAATGGTTCCTTTAAAATTGTGTTGTAGACTTACATTTTTGTAGACTATTGCATACACTTACCCCCCCCCAAAAAAAAAACCCCACAACAACAACAAACAAACAAACAAAAACAACAACAAACAAACAAAACCACACCCATGAAAAACACTAATCCGCCACTTTGCAGCACTTAGGTACAACAAAAATCTTTGTAAACCACAGTGCAAGTACAGGCCCTCTATAAAATAGTTGGACAACGGTAAGAACTTCATCGTTGTTTCCCCTTCCAATTAAAACAAGAGGTAGCCTATCTTGCTAGTTTCAGTGACCTCATTGTTCATTCTTTGGCGATATCACCACCTTGAAAATTTTTCATTTTGTGTCATATGTGAGCATTTTTCTTGACCCCTATATTTTTGTTAAAAGAAGACACAATTTGGAACAGATGTGATCATCATGCATTTGTAGGAGCCCTTCATTGGTGTCAGTTTGCAGTTTTTGAATTTTGCTCTAATCATCAATTTGGCTTTTTTCCACCTTGCTCAGTTCATCAGCCAGAGGAATCACTTGTTAAAAAACTATTGTGGATCCCATTTCATTAGGCTGTTTACCAGATTTTTCTTTTATATGCTTTTTTGTTTATACATGCATGCTTAGCAAATTAATAGTTTGATATTTGCTTGAATTCAACAAATTTGTTTGTGCTTTGAAATCAACTTTATGAAATTGAGCACTGGTTACATTTTTCGAAAACTTTTGCAATCTGCACTTATAACATCAATTGTATACTTGTAACTGACTTGCCATGGTACGTGTCACATTGAAGTTAGTTTGCCTTCATTTTTTTTTCACTTAATAGCCTAGTCAAAGATCGCAATGTTGCTACTCAACGTGACTACTACATTGCCTTGGCTCACACTGTCCGGGATCACCTTGTGGGGCGCTGGATAAGAACACAACAGTACTATTATGAAAAAGATCCCAAGGTGAGTTACCCATGATTGAGTTGTTTTAACACAACATGTAATTGTTGCAAAATGTATGCACAAAATTGAGGGAATAATATTGTACCCAATTGTACATGCATATTGTACCCGTTTGTACATGGGTCCATAAGGTGAAAAAATTTTAACCTCAGTCTGGGACATTTATGGCTAGTTATCCAGTGTAAACACTGTCACAATTAGATTGTAAGTCTGACTGAAGGCAGCTTTTTCCTTATGTTTTAGAAGTACATGTAGAACTTGTGGACTGTCACGTAAAACCTGTCTACTAGTACTAGCAGCTACGAAACATTTTCCCACATAATTGAACTTTGTTCAGTTGATCCAATCTCAGTAGGAACTGTTTATTTGCCTACTGTATTAACTGTGAATGATTGTGCATAATATTAATCTTAACTTTAATATAGAGAGGTCAAATTGTCCATGGAAAGTGCATGTTCTGACATAAACATGAGCATGTTATTTAGAAGCCTTAATAATAAGTTATAAACCACAAGGGTCACTGACTGGGTAAAGTTTTGAATGATTTGGAGTTGAACAAAGAGACATTTTTCTTTGTTCAACCCAAAATCATTTGAAAGTTTGCCCAGTCAGTTTCCCTTGTGGTTTATAACTTGATATTTGAATTAAAAATATTGAATCCCCTTATGGTGATCCCCTGGCTGCCGCTTCCTAGGTCCCCCTTAAGGTGATCCCCTGGCTGCAGCTTCCCAGGTTGCATCGAAAACTTGGGTATGAATCTGTGATCTGTGGCTACACGGCAGCTTACGGTTGTATGGCTTATGACTGGCATCTCGAAAACAAAAATGTTGACAAAATAGGTAGACTGCCAACATAGGGCTAGATAGCTCAGTTGGTAGAGTGCCAGCATGTTAAACCGGCGGTCGTTGGTTCAAATCCCACTCAAGTTAAATTTTCTTTGATCAACCCCAAATCAAACGCCTATATATTATCTGTATTTTATTTGTTAAAGAAGATATCAAATGTGTAACAACAGTATCAATGTTGGATTCAGTACATGATAGAAACTGATCTGACCAGTTGGATCAAGTATCTATCAGTGTGAGGAAGTGTTGTATCTTCAGTAAGAAACCTGACAATTGCTGCATAAGTCCTCATCATGGTGCAGAGAAAATCTTGTTGTTGAGGGCAAGGGGCTGTCATAGGCCAAATGATGTAATTGTAAGACTTAAATAGGTTAGGTTTAAGATTGAAGGGAGTGCAGATAAAACCAACGAACATCTTGCTGAACATGTTATAGCCGGATATCCCAAAAGGCCAGTGGATGACAACAAATAAATTAAGACGATTAAAATGGCTCTCGATCAGTAGGATTTTCTCAGGTCAAGAAAAATTCCATGGTCTACTGATATATTCGCCTGAAATTTGATCACTGTTTTGAATGGTTCAGAGTATAGTTTGTTTTCCGTACAGGTACATGTTGTAAGTGTGTAAGTGTTATTCTCTGATAGGTACATACTCGTTTCCTCATTCCTTTTTTCTTTATACCGATTTCCTGAGGTCAATGTTTTTTGTCAAGTCACCTAAATTATCAGGAAACTAGCCCAGAAAGCTTTGAAAACAAGCACAAGCTACCCACATGCAGACATGGATGTTTCAGCTTAAGTGTTTTGTTTTTATTTAACGATCTTTAAATCCCAGT
>CM021526.1:20873112-20885341 GCA_010994315.2 Pisaster ochraceus | reverse complement strand
TTTTGTTCGTTGCAGTGATTCCTGCAGCGGATCTATCAGAGCAGATCTCTCTAGCAGGGACAGAGGCCTCTGGCACTGGCAACATGAAATTCATGGTGAGTTCAGGATATTTATTGTATAACATAACAACCCAGTTTCAAATTCAGGAATAAGTTTTGTTAGGTCAAGTGAAATGCTACCACCAGGCTATTTGGAAAAAGAAGTACTAACTACACATAACAACACTGATGGAAATACACCCATCTTTGAAAAGTTGAGAACTATGTTTTGAGAAGTGGATAATTTTTGAGAAGGGAAATAATTACACCCAAAATATGGATAAATTGTGATGATTTAGTTCGATGATGAATCTCTTGAAGACCTACCAATTAAAATGGAAATACTATTCAACAAACTATTGCTGCCATTTATTTTCAGCAGAATAGATCTTTATAGCAATATGACCAGCTTGCCTTCCCCCCAATTTAAATCAATTAAATGCAGATTGAAAACTGAAAAAGCAGAATTGTCCGATGCCATTTTGTTAGGATGAAATTCAGTGTTCAATACTGTTAAAGTACACAAAGCAACAGGAACGAAATGGTGTACACGATTTTAAAAAGGCAAATAAAGTTACACGGAGCAGCAATTATGAATAACGCTTTCATGTAGAGAGTTGGGTTTTTAAAACTTCCTCATCATAGTATTTTTTTCAAATGGACAATGTTTAGAGAGTAGGTGGCAGTAGACATTAAGGGTTATTTTGAACTGTTAGGTATTACTCTATGCATGCTTATTTTTTTGAAGTGCAATGGCTATTAATCCATTGCAAGACGCAGACCGCACATCTGCACAGTGCACCTTTGCACAATGTGCGCCCACCATTTCGGCCATTTCAGGATTTGGTTTCTTTTCATACATTTGGACTCCCAAAATGACCTCGGGACAGGCGCGTGTAAGTGCACTGCGCGTCCTGAAATGGGTCGACAATCACCTGGTGATGGGAGACTTTATGCAATGCTAGGCGTTGGCAGACTTACCAGGTAAATCTCCATTGTTTACATAGTTCTGACCATGCACACGTTTCCGAGATCAATGGATTTACGTGGTAAGTCTGCTGCCACCTAGTGTCCCCAAAAGTTTCCCATTCTCCTGCCACCTGCTGTCTCAGGCTTCCACCTACGGCCTGTTGTTACCAATTGTTGATCTGTTCATAACGACAACATCACTTAAGGTATAATGAAGCTGATGTCAGAAAGTCCCAATGAATCAGTTTTATTTCCAACTTCTAATGGAAGTGGGTCAGCAGTCACAAACAGTATAATTATCTTGGCCCTCTTACTTCGCTTTCAATTTATATTTCCAAAGCTGTTTGCATTGTTGTATTTTTAAACCGTCGAATGGAATTGAGTTATTGATAAGGAATGTTGTTTGGAGAACCGTTATAATGTATTCTGTAAATCATGGGCTTAATGATGCTTGACTTTCTTGCGTACATATCGCTATGGTTTCCAGAATGGTAGCTAAGGGAGACCATTAAATGGAGGGGCTTTGACGATGCAGTCATTTAACACTAATTGCCCCCGGGCAATGTTTCTATTAGACCATCTTCAGTCCTAAAGGTCACAATATTCTAATGTAGTCTAGGAGAGATCGCGATACATTTCCTTTTTTGACGTTGCTTTGTATCTGAAGAAGTCCACTGTTCGCTGAAATGGTAGCATTGAATGTCATTTGTGTTTTGCGTGATTCACTGCAAACGGATCTGTTCAAGTGTTTCTTCCTTGTTTGTTCATATGTATACTGGGCTGGAAATTGACACTGGACCGCAGGCCCGAGGCCAGTGGTTATAGCATTGGGCCAGTAAACTCATGACTGGACAAGTCCAGCAGTCCTATGTTTTTGTTCAAATGCTTTCTTTCAGTCTGATAAATGTCTTTTATTTCGGTTGAGTATCGAAGAATACTTGCCAATAATAAAAAAGAGATACATTTCATAGTGCTTGTTTAAATTATTAAGACAGTTCAAATGTTCAACTGTGTCTGCATTTCCCCCCCCCTTTCCCCCCCCCCTTTCCTTCATTTGTAAACAGTTTTACCTACATGCCCTGCGGTCTTGTGAATTTTCCACTGATTATTATTATGACAATTTGGATTGTACTGGGATACTGGGAACCCAACAAGTTCTACCTCTGTCTGATACAGCTGGGACTACACACTAGCCAGGCCCTCTTTACATGGACCATTAACCTTGAAAGTTAAACAGGCACCCACATAAGAACATACTCCCCTAAGTGCATAAAACTGGACAAGACTTTCACACTCCAACATTCCCCTAAATCAAATACTTTGATAGATTGCATGAAGCAACCACATCCATAATGGTTGGTGAGTTGGAATTTCATAAACGGGAACCAGGAAAGAGTCGACCTGCTGGAAATGTCTGGCTTATGTAATCACAGCTTCGTGTCAGAGGTGTTGACTTAGAACTTGTGTGTGTTGGCTGAAGGCGCTATTATGATAAGAGTAAATGTTTTAATATCCTGAATCACTGTTGATTCTCAGTTGAATGGTGCCCTGACCATCGGTACCCTAGACGGAGCCAATGTTGAGATGAAGGAAGAGATGGGAGATGATAACATCTTCATCTTTGGCATGACTGTACCTCAGGTTGAAGAGCTCAGGCATAGAGGGTGAGCCAGAAATACATCAAATCAATTGTCATCATTTTCTCTTCATTTTTCCGTAAAAGACAAATCTGCAGAAAGTAGTTTCAAAACACTTTAAAAAAATTGAATATGAGTTATAAACACCAATATTGCATTAAAAATCATGCCATGGACAATATTGCTAATGTGTTAACCAACTTCACAGGAACTCTTTTAAGGTTTATCCTAGATTCTCCACAGTTTTTAAAACACACTGCTTACTGCTCACCATGCCGACAACCTAAACTCCTCCATTATCCAGTCACTTGTCTTTCCAGCTTTTCATGAATTCACTACAACACAACAAAACAAACCATACTTGGCAAAGGGGAGAACTTATGAAAGTTCTCTCTTGATAATACAGCAATGGTTTTGAATTTGGTGTCATTTCAAAAGAAGGTATAAATATTATTTGTTTTATACCCACACACTGATGAGTGTTAAGCACTGTGTACTACTGTTCTTTCCGGAGTACTGTTAAACAAGAATGGCAAATATCGTGGGTTTGAATCCAACCTGGAAGCCTGTGGATTGTTTTCACAGGACTCAAGAAAGTACTTTGCTCAACACAATCAGTGTGTGGGTTACGTTAAAAACAAATTCTATATCCCTGATGGAAACTTGTTAACATATATTAGAATGTGTAAAGTTATTTAAACTTATGGTTATGGTTAGGTACAATGCCAAGCATTACTATGACACCAACACTGAGCTGAAGCAAGCCATCGATCAGATCCAAGGAGGATTCTTCTCTCCACATGACCCAGATGCTTTCAAGGATCTTGCAAATAATCTCCTCTATCATGACACGTAAGTGTAGATATTCCTTGTGCAGATGATGTGATAAAAATGTGCGTTCATGTATTGACCCAGTTCACCTGACGTCAATACACGACAAATCTTGGTAGTGCCATTGTGGGATTCAGATTCCCTGTGTGTCACCGTGCAGTGCACATTTCAGGCGATGCGTCGCAGTTAGACGTGCACCATATCTTGACATGCATTTTGACTCCCGAAATGGCAGATGTGGGCAGACAGAAACCGCGTATGGCGTCAGTGCAAGGGGTCAATATTCTATTTGGAAAGAGATCCTGAATTCTAATTCTGAAGTCATGTTTAGTGTTGTGTGAACTGTGAAATGTGGCTATCTTGAAGCTGCGTGCAAAAACCTGTCTTATAGAAAATGAATGCCACTGTACTGTACACAACTTATTTATAGAAAAGTGCCTGCAGCCAGAATTTGATGGGAGAGTGGTGTATCGCCTTACATTCTTTTATGATTTATCATTGTTTACTCTGCTGTGTTAAAAATATTTGAAGTGTTGGTAGTGATGTTTTCATGTTTTATTCATAGTTATATGCCTGAGTGCATTGTTTAACGATTCGGTGCCTGTGTAAGTAACCAAGTTGACTGTTCTGTTCTTTTCGTATACTGCAGGTATATGCTTCTCGCTGACTATGCTGATTACATCGCAGCCCAGGACAGGGTCAACAAACTCTTCCTTGTGAGTAGCATTTCCTTTTTTGGGAGGTGGGGGGGGGGGTAATTACAAAGTTGCATGTTTGAATCCGCTACTACGTCTTATTTTCATAGTGTTTTTTGCAATGAAATGTTGAGTGGAGACGCCTTTAATCCATCAAAGCGAAATTGAGAACTTTTATTGAAAAACTGTTTCTTGTGAGTGAGTTTGTCCTGCGTTCATCTTCCAGAAACCCAAAGAATGGGCTCAGAAGTGCATCATGAACATCGCCGCATCTGGTAAGTTTTCCAGCGACCGCACCATTGCCGAGTACGCCAGAGAAATCTGGGGGGTGGAGCCCAACGACATCAAGCTTCCCCCTCCCCACGTGCCGCCAGAGTTCCGGGAGGATGCCATCAACGCAAGCAGAGGCGACCAGAAGCACCCTTCATACTAAACCAGGAAGCGTTTAGCAAGAGGGGTGTCTTGAGGGATGCTGGGTCACTCTGGGTGAAGAAGCAATTTAGTTTCTGCCCAGGTGCACCTAAGAGAAGGGTTAAGACGTGCCCAGTGAGATTGTAGAAAGGAAATTTGATTTAATATCAAATCTCCTAGAGCAGAGTGAAACAAAAATATAGAGCTGACTTTATAAGAGCTGCTTAATTCTTGTCTCTAAAACTGGGTCTTGTTAATCAAGGTTCATGGTCAATCCAAAACTGAAGTTGGGATTTTACCAATCATTTTAGAGACGCGCTTTCCCCCCTCCCCCTTCCCCCTCTGTGTCTAAACAAGCTTGATGTGGTTCCAAAGAGGAATGTATATTGCTAAATTATAAATAATGTTAGTTTAAAAAGTACAGGTATTTAACGGTGGTACCTGATAGTCAACTTTTAGAATAATAAATGTTATTATACATTACCAAATGTTTTGTTCAATTTTTCAAAACTTTGTATTTTATCAACTTGCAGCCTTGCTGCCGGATAAAGGCAAAAATATGATCGTCATGCCTCATTTGTGAGATTACATTTAGACAAGACCCAGACAAATTACAGGAACATCCTTCTACTTCCTCTGCTTTTATTAGATTGTAACTCTGATTGTTTGAGGGTGATTGATTTTATACTGTTCCAAAACAGTCTGTCCAAATAAACAATACTTTGCTTGAACAAAAACAAAAGCTAAATCTATCAATAAAGTTGCTGTAGAAAAATAATATTTTGATCTATTCTATGAAGGAGTGAATGAAACAAATATTTTGCTATGAGTACTTTATATTGCATTACCAAACTGTGTTAAAGATTTGTGTTTCTCTCCTACGCAGTAGTTTAGATCAGCTTAAAGGGAAAGTAAAGCATTGGTGACAATCTTAACGGTTGAAAATTATCTTTATCGCGGTGCAGCCATCTTGTTTTTTCTTCCATTCAAATCAACGAAACCCAAACCGAGGCTGGAAGGGATAAAATAGTCTGGTCCCCTTTTCATTGAAATGAGCATTACACCTAATGTTGATGTGTGCAGGGATCCAGATAAAGGTGGCTGCAGCGGGATGAAGGTCTATTGGTATAAAACGTGGGTAGAGTAACATTTTCACCTTGAGAAATTGCTCCATCTTTGGATGGCTTTCATCTTTGAGAGAAAAAAACAAGGCATTAAGATCCTTCTACTCTTTCAAGTGAGTTGACCGACCATTTAAAACCATTTAACTGAATTGGTTGTGTATGGTGGCGAAAGTGGGCTAACTGTGTACAAAAGAGTGTTTTGAACAGGAATCAACAGTCTGGCATAGTTATCTATCATTCAAAAACCACATTAGATAAAAACTCAGAATAGTTGCTTTACAGCTTCTTGTTCTTAAAAATAAAAACATAAAAAAGACCTTGTTGGGGTTTTTCTCAAAAATGCTAGCTAGCTTTAAATTGAAACTTTCAGAGGTTAGTTTTGACTTTCTTGAGAACTGGAGGATTGTTGTAGACATCTGTGTTGTAATAAATAACCAATGGTTTACTCTCCCTACAAACAAGTATACACCATCAGTAAGTCAAATTGGATTCAGTTTATAAGAATCAAGAGACATGTGCACAAGTAGAAGTTAAGCTTTTAGTGTTGCATTTTTAGTGTTGCATGCTTGCAGACTATAATGTGTACAAAACATGTGTTTAATGTTTTCCTCTGAAAAAAAGGACATTGTGTCAAGTGGAATGAGTTCCCAAAAAGTTTGAGGTCTTCCCAAAAACTGTTTGTGGTTAGTCACTAATGTTTACTAATGGTGTATACTCCTTCGAAAATTATGAAGTTATGAAACTGTCTCATTGTTTGTGTTTGTTTGATGAATTTACAGGCAGCTAATGTTTATAGAAAGTTCCAGATATTTCATAGTCTATTTTGCATCCATAGAGCTATAGGTTTTATATATATATATAAACAATTGAATTGTGGATTGACTTGACTAGGCCTTGAGTGTGGGTTATTTTTTGAATTTGTTAGTTAAGTGGGAATGTGTTTTGTGGAATGCATTGTTCCTAGGAAGAATGTGTGTCTTGAAAGGTAAAAAATCAGTAACAGTCTGATCGGATAGTTTTTCGCTTGAATTTATAACCTGATTATTAAGACAGGGATTTTATTTCAGTGCCATTGAGTTAGTGGCAGGGAAAAGACTGAACAAGTTATCAGTCTAGTGAGAAATAATTATTGCAATCTTTTTCACAGACACTGTTGTGTTTGTAATCGGCTTTGTAGAAGAAGAGAGTTCACATCTACCCCTCTCGGCCTCTCAGAAAAGTTACCACTTTGAGAAAGACCATTTGTGTTTGAAATTGCCAAGTGAAATCGGAAACGGTGGTGGAATGTCTAATCCAAGACACTGATAACGTGGCGTTCCAGTAATTTGTGTGGGTGCTCAAAAGGCAAAAAAGCACTTGGTAACAAAATATGGTTTCCCTAACTCTATGACATTAATCAAAAACATGTAAGAGCAGGAACTCACAGAACATATCCTGAAGCAATAGCACACAATAGCTATATCTCTCTTGGGTTTTAGTGTGTTAAGTCCGAAGAAGAGGACAAAATGCTGCAATTTTCCCCCTGAATATTACGGAGCATAATTTGTTTTCCAAATGGTTTTCATCTCGATAATGATTGTCGACTAATTTCAGAAGGAAATTGCCAATGGTTGTGAGTTTACAATGTGCTGCATGTCTCCATTGGGTCAAAGGACCATGGTTGTAAAGGCGAAATACACACTCATAGTAGGAAAGTTATTGAAAAACCTGGTTTCAAACATTACAATGAGAGCTGAAATACATTTTAAAATAGTATAACTTTTTAAAACTTCAAACTGGTTATACAACTCTGGTTATAGCAATACCGTGGTGCTTAGAATTTTGTTTGCCAATGTAACAGATGATATGTAACACCTGCTGGTGTTTTGAGCAGGTCAATATGAAATTAAGAGTAGTTGTTAGAAACTATGAGACAGTGTTGGAGTTCAAGCTTTTATGTGGAGTTCTAGACTCAAGAGATATTGTGTAGGGATTTCAGTTTGTGGCACGCTGTTTGCAGGATTTTATGAAGGCAACAAAGATGAACATTAATGTGTACGCAGTGCATTTATGAGTTGATGATTGTATGGTAAAGGAGCATAGTTTTTCGGTCAGCATTTTGTTCATCGTAGAGTCTCTTTATTTGGGACTAATGGTCGATCTCCATTGGGAGAATAGATTTCGATCGGGATAAAAGTTTGTTCCAGTTGGGATAGTACAGGTGAATGCAACCTCCTGTGAGAAAGTAGTGTAGATGGTGGTGGTGTCATCAACAGGTCTGTCCATTGGGGACAATTGTTAGATAAGTGAGTTTGAACTGTAAGGACCTTATTGAAACCACCATTTAGGCTCAAGTAAACAATTAGAAATAAGTACCTTATGATGAAGCTGTTCCCTTTTTTGTCTCTTGACTTATCAACTTCCTCGGATAGTCAAGATTGCATCATTGTTGATGTTATATATTTAGCATTGTGTTATACCAAAGACTACTTGGATTTTAAAAAGTCAACCATCCCAGGTTGTTAATTAGATTTAAGGCTTTGTACATTGTGCAGTAAAACAGTAATAATTTGTTGGTTTTATCATAACACACAGAATTGTGTCAGAGCGATCTATACTTCTTTCTTGTTCTTATCCAAGAACCCTCTTCTCTCACTGTTTTGTTTTTCCATTTGATTGCTGATTCGTAGTCCAGGTCTCTGGACCCTCTGGACATATAGCACACCAATATAAACTGCCAGAGTAGTTTGTATGATTTTTACATTAAACATTTTTTGGGATTTCTGAGTGGCATAACTTTACTGTTATATTAATTATTGAAAAGGGTGAAATTGGCTCAAAATCAGTCAGCCTGTAGGACTTTTCCCTGATACTTAAATCAGAATCTAAGTTTGGAAAGTGATGTTCTGCTGATGTTTAGATTGTAACTACTGAAACAAACAACTCATTTTGTGAACTTAAAGTTAAAATATCTTTCTTAATGACACTTTCTATAATGTAGTTGCTGCTCATAATCAAGATTACCCTCTTTACTTCACTTGAGTCATTCAACAGACCTTAATCATGTTGCAACCGTCTTGTTCCCTGTATACAATAGCAATCATTACAACTTAGAATTCTAACTCTACGATAAAAAGGGCCAGACTATGTTCCCTTTCAGCCTCGGTTTCATTTATGTTCGTTTGAATGGGAGAACAACAAGATGGCTGCTCCATGATGAAAGTCTGTTGGTGTTTTTCATTACATGAAAACTTTTCTCAAGCACACAGTATGTTTTTTGTTTTTGTTTCATTAACAAATAATGTTGAACTGTTCTATTTACTACTTACTGTAATATTGGAGGTTTTATAGCTCCATGCTGTAATACAACTTTCTATTTTTCTCAGTTTTGTCAAAGAGAGGAATTTATTTGGCTGGGTGATTACTTTAACCTTTGGATTAATTGTATTAATTTATTATATCCTGGAAGAAAATTTCCTGATTTCATTCTTCAAATTTGACTGCAGTGCTAATAGTTCGGATGGTGACTTGTTCTTTACCACCTATATAAATCCAGTTCTTGTCTTTATTTCATCAAACTTAATCAATTTGTTACATCTTATTGCTCAGTTCCATTTTTTTTTTTACTGTAGAAAATTTATGTATGTCTTTCTTGGCTCGATTTGCAATAAATTATTTGAAAAATGTAATATTACTAATTGAAACGAGCAACCATTAACGACAATTGTGTATCAGTTACTGAGCATTTTTGCACCTGTCCTGTTATCAGTTGTAACATCATGTAATTATAATAGATGAAATGTGAGACTTGACACTAACCATTATGAATCCAGCTGTCATTTCTTTAATTTCCTTATAGAAAAAAAGGTCATCGCAGTTGTAAACCATGAATATAAAATCATGAATTGTGCAAGTATTAATCTCTAGCTGGTGCTATGTACTCATAAATAATAAACCTCTCTGTACAAAGTTAGAATTATCATGGACTTGTCTTGGAAGGGTAGTGCAACCATCCCACCTGTCTGACCAAAAAAATCTCATCAGAGCTTTGGCTCGAAAAGAGCAATAAACGTCTTTCGTCCCCAAATTGGCCTTTTGAAAGATGATGTTGTCATATTTTTCTGCTGTCACTTTTTGTTATAGAAGGGCCTTTTGGGATATCTTATACTGAAGCAGGTGGTGTCACTCATGGATTCCCTGATCTTCATCGATATCTTAACTGGAATAAAAAGGGTTCTTTTCTGAGAAAGGAAAGGTCCAAATTGGAATAGTCCTGGTGAAAACAGCACAGTGAGAAAAACTCTGACAATCCTCGCTTTATGCTTTGACACACCATGCCAGCTAGCAACCTTTTCAACTTTCTATAACACTCAGTCTGTGGACAAAAACAACTTTGATAAGCTAAATCAAAAGTGCTTGTTCACCCTTCCAAGTGTTTCGTTTTCAGAACAGAGTAGACTTTAAATTGTTAGATAAAGAGAGGGAAATGAAATATTACTTTTTTTTTTGCCAATGAGTGTCATGTTCTAATCAGAGTGGATGTTGCAGTGCTAGATAAAAGTCATGCTTTTAAACAACAAAATCTAGCAGCTCAGGAAGATTAGATTCTATGACTGGAAATCCTGTAGAGTTGGGAACGGTCTGGGGAAATTCCCTTGAAGTGACAGACTTCAAATTATCTTTGAATTCCACTCCCAAAGTTCTTCCAATTGTGTCTACCTTTAACTTGGGATATTTGGATAAAAAGGATAAATTTGGCACAAGTTTTATCCGTGTTGCGTTAACAAGATAAAACAAATAAGCAGTTCTTGGTTTGTGTATGCATTGTGTGAAACTTAAGTTAGATACTTTTTTCTTGAAAACATTTCAGGGAGGATTAATGCTGTGATACTTTGAAAAAAAATTCAGTAAAACTTGATGTTTACCTTTTCTTCTTGAGTGAGCAACACAGTATTGGAACCATAAGAAACCATGCCAAAGAAATATTGTTCATAAAAAAAATTAAGCATTTTTTGTTGATAACTAGCCAACTGAACGGTCAACTATCTTGTAATTATTTGCTGAAAGCATCATGGAATGTTGAATTTGTGCCATTGTAAAAACATCAAACCCAAGTTATTGAATACAACTAATGTGGACCTCCAGCCAAGAGAATGCATACACAAACCTTAGAATAACAGGATTCTTTTGGTGCATTTTCTGCTTCCCTGTTTGTGCATGTCAGAGAGGATATACCGATTAGATTGGTTGTCACTCATCTTTCTTTTTGTGATTTATCCATTTATGCAAGTACTGCTGTTTGATTCAAATAAAAGAACCTTTAAAACGTTGAAACTTATGTCGTTCAACAATGTATGATGATGTTGTCTGAATTCTTACAATGTGGATGGGGTGGGGTCTGTAACATCGGTGCAAAGGGGGTGGGGGCAAGACCGTGGGCTATCTCTGCCAACCCCCCCCCCCCCCCCCCCCCCCCCCCCCCCCCCCCCCCGAAAAAAAAATATATTTGACAAACATGCACAGTTATGAGTATTCTGTGTGATGTAAAATAAAGATACATGGTCTAGAACCCCCTTACAATGAGATTTAAAAAAAACACGAAAATGAGGGGTTGTGATGCATTACAAGGACCCTAAATTATGTCTTTTCCCCTCTTGTCGCCCCCCCCCCCCCAAGTGTAAATTTCTACACTGCTTAGTACTTCATGTTTCCTTTCTCTGTGCTATTAGCAGCCTTTAATTTCACTTCTTCAGTTGGAAATACAGACAATCCATTGCAACCCTACACATGAAAAGGTTGTCTTGAAAAGGTTGTCTTTTCTTATGATTGCTTTTAATGAGGCCAAGAAGCCCATTTTCTTTTTTGGTTAATGGGGAAATTTGTATTCAATAGAACACGTTATTGTTGGCCTATCTTGAAATCAGGGGTTTGATCTAGCTTATAAACCGGTGTGAAATCCGTACTAAGTATTGCACACATCGAGAAAGAAAATGACTTTTTTCCATAATCAATAAATAAAATTGATCATCCAAGATCAACAGCCCAATCTCCCCCCATTTTTAATTGATTGATGCCGCGCCCACATTAACCTCGTTCTTATAAGCAGTCAACCACGTGTACAGCAGTATGCTGTCTAAGCTGTAACCCTGGGTAAGAGGTTACCGAAATGTCATCAACGTTATCACAACCGGTGTAAACTACTGCGGTGTGTACGTCTACGTGTGTACGCGAGCTGCTATCATTTTTTGTGTTGTAAAATTTCGTCAAAAAACGGTGAGTATTTTTGATGTCATAATTCTATACAAGCTTGTAGTGTTACAGATAGCGTAATTGTGTGTTTGGTTGTCAGTGTTTGCTTTGAGATATCCTTAAATTAACTTATTCGGTGAGTGTATGTTGGTTAGATCTTTACTTTAGCCTGGCTGGCACAGCGAGCTGTCCTGACTCCTACACAGTGACTAACTCACTGAGTGAAGGCAGTGACTGTACATGAACTCTGTGTTCACAACCATAGTGCTCACTATATCATATATGATGTGCAGTCA